>JAPTYR010000012.1:22194320-22207880 GCA_029814505.1 Siphamia roseigaster
TATATGATTGATGTCTCAGTTGGCCAATCGCCTGCAGGATTGTGGCTCTCGAGCGGTAGTGCACATACAGCTGATTTGCAACCCGCCGAAGAAACAGCAAAGAGGAAGGGAAAATGTCGCTGGCTCCGGCGCGGACCGTTCTAGGATCAGTGTCGTTTTAGGAAAAAACATACGCCAAACTGGTGAGTGGGACAGCCGTCACTAGTTGCATTCACAAAGGTTAGCGTTTGAATTCAGCGTGTCCTTTACCGAAACGCTGCTCTTTTTACCGGTTTTCGTAGAATTCACCGGGCCTGCTTGACAAACATAGAAAACCTTAGCGGCGTCTGCTCCTGGCAGCCATGATGAATGTTGTTCGTTAAAAGTGCTACGATGATATAATGCGTCAACAAGTCATTTGATGCTTCATCTACTCCTGTACTCCCACTGGTGTGTTACTGGATTATTTGTAAAGTAGCAGGTGGACAGAGAGAACTTATTGGAATCCCTGTTTTATAAACTTTTACATTTTAATGTTGGCTAATTAAACAGGCGAGGCAGATATTACCCAAGCGCGAGACTCAGTTATGTCGCGCGCATCTTCAGTCAATACTTGTAAAAAAAAAGTTGGACAAATGTTTGTTTATTAGTTTCCATTCATTTAATACACATTTTAACTATTCAGGCCATAATACAAACCTGTCGTCCTTGTGTGTGTCCAGTTTCAGGAGTGCTGCACTGTGGACAAAGAGGATGTAGATGTTTTTGGAGACAATACATTTGTATCATGTTATTAATTTCCTTTACAAAGCCATGCATGAGTCTAATTCATTTTATGTCAATAGTTCTATATCCACCAATGGGGTTTGCTGATTTCTTTATAGGATGACAACATGCGATCCTTAGAAGATTCAGCCACAGAGGATGGAGTGAATAGGATAGACAGAGGTCCAATAGCTGTCATATGTATAGTAGTTTATATATATACAGTACTGTGCATTAGTTGTTCTAGTACCAAGGTATAATAGCCTTATGCATTACTGTCTCAATCAAGTTACAAGTGGGATATTACATGGATTGTATGAAAAAATAAAATATAAGGTATTTAATGTGACCTCAATTTGCAGCCACTTTAAAAGTTAATGACAATAGTTATTTTTATTTCAAGATGCCTTTCAAAACAGTGACATAGATGCAGAGAATGAGAGAAGATCAGTATAGCAATACAACAATAACTTGAAAACAGAAAATATAGCCTTGCATATGATTAGTAATCATATAGTATTCTAATCATTACACATAAGCGAATGGGGGGAAAAAAATCATGCCAGGCACAACAAACCCTGCCCCTCACAGGTATTGTAGCTTATTTTGGCATGATCCAGCTGATGTCATTATGTCTGTGCTTGTGCTGATGTCAGCGTTATCAGTTGCCTCATACAGTGGTAGAAAAAAGTTGTTGGACACTCCATGCATTTGTGATATATTGCATTAAGAATTATTCTAAAGTTACTGAAATCTGCCAAGTATTGTTCCTTTCTCCAAATTCACATGCTCCCTTCTGCATGTGCACTCTTCTGTCGTGGTCAAAACTGAATGTTTCAACAGAAAAACATCTATGGACATAACATGTTGAAACTATCAGTAATTATTTATGAATTTTTTTTTTAAATAAACAATACACAAAAACAAAAAAAATCATTTGCATCTGTTTGTCTGATGCAGCCGCATCTTTTGAAACACCAAAAATATTTGTCAACAAATATTTCATGATAATTTTGGAAACTAAAATTTTAAGGGTGTACAAAAACATTTTTCCACTACTGTATGTCTTTTGAAGTTTTGAGTAAATTGAAATAAAATAAATGTTTTTATTGATGTGAAATTTTAGCCATTATAAGCAAGAGAATGACATCTATTCTGGGTAACTGGCAGTCTATAAATCCAATTTTAAAAAAACTCAGAAAACTTGTGAACTCTGACCTACTTTTCCCAAAATGTAATGGGATGGCAGGGTAATACAGGTTATAGTACTGATTGGGTTATATTGGGTAGGCAAGTTTGAAGGTAAGATTAGAAAATGGGAATAGAGTTCATAGTGTGGATGTCTCCTATTCCAGAGGTGAGCAGCGGAAGAGCTCTTGAATCCCATGATGGGTGCATGGAGAGGAGAGTGTATGGGAGTCAGACTAAGTTATTAAAAGACTGGATAGGTAAGGAGGGCCAAGGTTAAGAAGACCTTTGAATATGAAAATAGAATCATGAAGTGCAGTGGATAGAAGTGGGATGTGACTAGAGAATGAGCTGTTATCATAGTGCAGTTGAGGCTTTCCTGCACTGTTTTACACCAGGTGTCATTCATTTCATGTCAAGTGTTTCTAATAGTTTGCAAAACATGGACAGAGGTCACACAAAATGCTGATCTGTAGAGGTCATTTTATTCTCTTTTGGTGTGTGTTGTGCACATATTTTATTGTTAAATAGTATGCTATTCAAAACCCCAAAAGCAATAATGCAACAGTGGCCTAATACATTTGCACAGTACTATCCACAATATGTAAAGCATAATCTGACAGATGAAAGATGGGTTTGAAGCAGCATTAATAGAGAGGACTTGAACCATATGCCTTCAGTGTCTTCTGCCTTCATGTGAAGTACTCATGAGTGCTCCTCTATAATGCATTAGTGGATTGGAAGAACATGGACTTTAGAAAGGTCATGGTAATACCTTGATCAGAATGAAAAACACATTATTGAAATTGCAATATGACCATGTGCATTATCTAAATTGCAGGAACAGCAATTTCTTGTCAAAAGTACAATATGTCAACATTGGACAACTCCTCTATGATGCCACAGAGATGTTCATGAACTGAGAGTCATACTATAGATACATAAGATATTTATTTTTTATACTTGTCAAGAATTAGACAACCTACATCTGTATCACTCATTAAGAGGAAACAAAACAGTAATACTCTAGCTGATTAGAAGTGAAGTATTTCCACTATTAGATGTTAATTTTTTTCGTGTAAATTGGGTTGAAATTCTGTGAATTGTGAATGGCATTGGTTAAAATCTTAAACCTAACCACAGTCTTATCTGTTCCTCCTCTAGAGTCAACTGTGACTACCAGCATGAGTGACGATGAAGAGCAAACTGGTCATATTCTCAGTTTGGGATGTTGTCTGTAGACAATAGAGGGTCAGTTTACCTTTTCTTTTTATCAGTTCAGTTTTAAGCCATAACCTTTTGAGACCAGAGGGGTGTATTATAACACTACATGGGCCTCTGGGGAAACTTGATCTGATAATTAAAGCCTCTTCAACACCCTTACTTAGCTAAAAGGATACAGTGTCAGGGCCAGTGAAGAGATGGACCCATCTGCTCGGATGGTGGGTCTGGATGCCCAGGGGAACATGGTGTTCACTGTGGTTAAACCAGTCATGAGCATCTTTCAGGTGGCCTCAGAGCAAACTGGCACTGTGGGACAAGGAGACATCGGTCTCCAAGATTTAGCAGAAAATACTATGATACTCCCTCAAACACAAGGACAGGCCCCACTTGACCACAACGAGGTGGAAATGCACACCATGCAGCCTCATATGCCACCACAGATGCAGGTTCCTCCTTCTCCAGACCCAACAGAGGATATATCCCAGAATCAGGACCCTCTACAGAACTCAAGTGAAAATTCAACTGCAGAACAGATGCCATTTGCAGAAGTATCATCACTCCTCGACCCCAATATGAAAGGATCCAAAGCTCGTAAGTGGATCCTTTTAGATTAATACTCCTAAAATTTGGAAGCAATGTTAAATGGATTTAATAATAAGCAAGTTCACTTCCAGATTGAGGTTTTAAATGACTGCCCTGTTGTTATTCATTACAGGGAAGTATCTCATCTCATATGAGGAAATTAAACGGCGCCTTGAAGCCCCCGAAAAGATGTCCCTGCGGTCTTTGGCGGCCTACACTAGGGTTAGCAGAGGCCCGGCCAGCAAGAAAACTCTTCTTGAGTCTTTGAATGTCCTAGGCCTCACACCGAGCACGACTACCTCTGTATCCTCATCCTTCTCCAAACTCACTGAAGGTAAACTTATAGTTATCTTTAAATTTGTGCAATTACATTTTTTTTAATTAATCAATAAATAGCTATGTTTTAATGCTGGTTTGCTATACCCTCCAGGTGACACCAGGGCTTTGTGTGATGATATGAAGGATTTCTCCCATGACTACATCGACTACAGCAACATGGCAAAACAGCTCATTCCAGAGATAAATACAGTTCAACACTGGTCCAAAATTATTGAAACAAAGTATGTATGTACTGTGATATGTTCCCAAGCATGTTTTATTTATGGGTCACAGTTTCTGCCAGTTCGTAAAAAGCCATTGTCAATAATTTTCTCCCTAAAATGTCTTGTATATGATTTTGACATGTCTTAAAATTGTCTTCGTGCTGCACCTTGTGCAAAAAAAAAAATACCCTCAAATGAGTATTATTATGTTTTAAGGCAGTAACGGTTGAGAACTGGTCACTGAAAACTGGTAAAAGCTGCTTTTAAAAGCCTCAACCAAATGTCTGCCACCACTCAGTATTTTATGCATTTACTCTGAGAGCATCAACTCACAATTCTTATAATTCGCCTAAAGCCCTGTGAGGCAACGTTGTTGTAATTATGCACTTTATAAATATAATTGAGTGGAATTGAATCAACAAAGTCTGGCCTTAGCACAATAACACTCGGGTCTTCAAATGGCTTTGAAAAGGTATTAAAGGAGTAATCTGTAATATTTCCAATTTCAAACAGTCAAAAAAATGATAGTAAATAATATGTAATTTGATGGGATTTCAAAGATGTAAAGAGATTGTACTGTAATGTACGTGTTTTATATTCAGGTAAATAAGGCTGAAGAAAAAAAAAAAAGCTTTTGCAGCTCTGTTTGGGTTGAAGCCATGGTTATATTTCCGTGGTTTGCGTTAGAGTGGTATAATGCTTGACACGACTGTGATCAGTTGTGAACACAGCTGTGTTTGGTTCATCGTGCTACCACACTGAAATATGTGCTGATAACTGCTAGTGTGGTTATCATGATTATCACATCCCTTTTACACACACTGTATCTTTAAGATGCAACACAAAAATACAGACATAAAAGAAGACTCTTACATTCTTCAGACTTAAACATGGCCATTATCACATTTCAAATTACATTTACTTATCTTCAAAACAGAAGAAGAACTCTGGTGCCTTCTTAAAACCTACCAAATTAACTTGGGAAAAAAACAAAATATATCTAAGACAAAAAATTGGAGTTGATTGAATATTTATGTAGCATAAATATAATTCATTCCAATGTTTTTTGTCAAGGGTGTCTGGGAGGTTTAAAGAAACATTGAGGCTACCATTTCCTTTGCAATAAATAGGGCTTCATAACAAAACAGCATAACGACTTTTCAATAACTGGTGACGCTCCCCACTCCCCAAATTATACAAATTGTACTTTGGGAAAATCTTAAATTAAATTCTTGAGAAACCCTTTGTATAGCAGAAATTCAAGAATGTTGTGTAAACAGTGGTAACACCATATGCACTCTTTTGTTTTGTGTTTAGAAACCACCTTGAAGATATGAGGAAATGTTTCAAGGATCCTGTCAATAGTGGTGCGTTCGATAACGTCACTCATGGCCTCGGACTGGGTATGCTGGATGTGGCACTGGATATGATTGTCATGGTGATTGAACAGCAGATCCGCATCCTGTCTGGCGCTGCAGCATCGGATCCGACTGGCTCTGCTTCACCGATGAGGCGCATCCGCAGGCGCCACCGCAAATCACGTGCCGCAGATGGGGAGAAGCTTCCAAAGGCACCCGACGTACTCAAAGACCACGGGAAGATCATCTCAAAGGCTAAGGGACGAGGGCGAGGGAGGAAGAAAGTGCGAGTGGAAGCTGGAGCTGCCGGTCCTGCAGAAACACAAGCAGAGCCGTGCAAAGCAGATGATGTGGAGAGCAACGTCCTCACGTTGGTCTCTGTTGGATATGAGACGGTTTCTAGTGGACTCAGCTCTGCGGGAAATGTTTAAATGACTGGTCATGTGACAGGATCATGCTCAGGACTCAAATTGTGGTTTTGCAACAGCTCAGAAGAACCAATGAAAAGGTTAATGTACGTTCATGAATATTTTATACTAAGGATAATGCATATTCACCCTTCACTAATAGAGTATTGACATCCATATTATTAACATGTTGGCTCTTAGTCATTAGAAAACACTAGTTATATAGTCATAGAAGTTTTACATGAATCATCTCTCAATATGAGAATGAGTTTTCTTTTGGCACTACTAGTGTATCAGGCCTCTACTATATATGAAGATGATAATTCATTTGTAGTAGTTTCTGTTTGCTCCTGGCAGAAGTTATAGAATATATTTTAGCAAAATAGGGCATGAATGGCTGCTTTATAATGACTAATAAGGAGCCAGTGTGATACTAAGATGGAGCATAAAAAGTAACCAATTGATGCTGAATATGAGTTCCTTAATATAAGGTATTATATGGTCAAATGGGAACTTAAATGTGTTGCACAGACTCTATACGTGACTCCTCAGTGACTTTTATGAGCTCACACAAGTAACACAGCGACACATGTAGTCTAGATACACAGAGTTGTATTTTGTTGTAAATTCAGACATATTTTTATTTTTTCATTGTATGTTTTCAGTGAGCAGACAGCTTCCCCATTAGTGTATGTATTGTTTTCTTGACAAACTGCTTTTCATGTGCACACCCACATGTAGGAAAAATACAATTGAGTAACTAGATCATGTTTCTAGGCAGTGTCTGTGGTGTCTTTGTTTTCTTTGTTTTCAGAATTACCGGTGAAAAATCTCTCATTGATTTGTTTTTACCAAAACCCCAAACACTGAGTAAATTTAGAGATTTTACTTTAATGACTACATTGATTGTGCTATCGACTTTTTTTCTTGCATCGCAAATGGAACAGAATCCTTATTGTTCCTCTTGAGTTGAAAACTGAAGTACACTTAAGTCCTGGAGTTTCACTATGGATTTGTGCAGAATAATTTGCAGACAGAGGTTAACTCCTTTCTTTTCCGCTTTAATAAAGTGTGTTATCGAAACCTAAACCTGTCACTACTCACACACTAAAATTGGACTTAAAAGAGAGCCTCTTTTTCCACCTGCAAATTGGATACTGTGTTAAATTTTACTCCTTGTCAATGACCTTTTTGTACACGCATAGTATCATTGGATGCCTTTTCACGTGACTGGAAGGGGTCTGAAATGATTTATCATAAGTGAGGAGTGACAATACAACTTAAAGGGTAGAAAAACAGGTGCCAGATGCTTACCTGTCAGTGTTACTCTGGCTTGGATTTTCTAAAAGCTGAAAGGCATTGTTGGAGATTTTCTGCTCGTAGTAATACACTCAGCAGAGTCAGCCAAGTGCTAATTCCTTATCTCAGCGCACATAAACACACAGGCTCAAACGCAAGGGGAAGGAGGGCTAGAAGGGCTTTACTGGGGATTTGCTCTGTATTAACCCTGAGAGGAGACACGGCCAGATGGAGCACAGGGGAGACAGACTACACAAAGTAAAACTTATTATGTTTTTGTTTTAGGATCAAATAGAGGGAGAAGAAAGTGTGCAGTTCTGATTGTAGTTGGATGAAGTGGGTTTATTTAGTCCACTGATGACCCCCCTCCTCCCCCCCTAAGATGGGAGAGAAATGTCAGGAATTGAAAATGCATACTAACGTTAATTAACAAGTGCAGTTTGTTTTATGTGAAGATGTCAGTCTGAGAGAGTTTCACCAGCAGATGACAGGACGCAGCAACATGGGACACCCCAGTGTATCGGCCTCGCACACCTATGCACGTCTGCACAAGGACAAACGCAGATCCAGTCAGCTGCAGCCCTACACACCCAACGGTGAGTACAACTGGAAAATCATGGAACGGCTCAAATCTGTATATTGGTGCTCAGCATATTACTTTTTTTTAAATTCAAGTTTTTATTTGATTTTTTTAAATGGAGAATTTCCATGTTGTACATTCACATGCACATACAACACATATATTACATCTGTTTTTTATTTTCCTTTGAATATATCCAGTTCCTTCACTTCTTGTTTTCTTATTCCCTTTTTTTTTTAACAGCATAACTAATTAAAAAAAAAAAAAAGAAATTACTTGGTTCGAGCCTAAAATAAACAAGGGTTACCAGGCACAACAAACCCCACCCTTCGCACGCATTGTAACTTGTTTTGGCATTAATCCAGTTGATGTTGTCATGCCTATGCATGTGCTAATGTCAGCATATCAATTGCCTCTATATATGTACAAAGTCTGCAATAAATTTTAACAAAATTAATGTTGTGAAATTTCATGCATTATCAGTAAATGGGGGATTTTTTTTTTTTAAATGACAAAAAAATTTAAGTTTGATCTATTTTTCCCCAAAATGTATCCCCATCTATCCTGAGTCACTGGCAATCTATAAACAAAATTTGTTATGTTTGTTAACCTGCAGTTTTGTTGCTACAGATATTTGAAATTTCGCCCATTAAAGTAAATGTGTGTGTGTGGGGGGGATTCAAAATTCCTAAAACAATAATAAAAAAAAATTAACATTGATCTGCTTTTTCCAAAATGTTATGAGATCTTTTCTTGGTCACTGGCGATCTAAAAACCAAATTTGGTATAAATTCAAGCCTTAGTTTTGCTGCTGGAGTGTTAACAAATGTTGGGTGTCATGTTTTCTTCCTTTTTAGTGTTCATCAAGTCCATCCATGGTTTCCAACATTCCTCAAATTTGTCATGTTATAGTTTTAATGCAAATGTGAGTTTCTCCATCTGGGAAGTTTCTTGAACAAGTTCTATCCAGTCTTATAATATGGCTAATTTGTCAGTCGTCCATTTTCTAGTGAGTACTTTCTTGCTATCAATCAACATAATATCAATAAATATATGTTTTTTTGTACAAAATCCTTTTATAGAAGATTATTATGAAAGACTAGAGACCATGTGAATCAACTGGAGGGAGACAAAGGAAACAAAATGCCACGAGGAAGTGAAAATCAGCAGTTTAATCCATAACAGTCAACTGTGGGTCTCATTTTTTCCCTTTCTGTTTTAATTACTGCTGTATAATTTAATTTAAGCACCTCCCCAGTGCATAACAATCATGTAACACTAAAATAAATGAATGCAGACTTGATGTTCATTATGATGGATTATGCACTTAATTTATTTTCTACCTCATATTAAAGATAATGGAAACGAACTACAACTTGGAGGAATACAATTATGTGCTCAAGTATGTAACACATAATAAAGTTTAATTTAAAACGACGTGATCTGACTTTAAAAATAAGCAGAAATGTTGAAAATGCCAAGGGAGTTCTATTAATCTGTAATTACCCTCATGTCTTCACTTAACTGTTATTCAGTCTTTTTTCTGGAGTGTAGGTTACAAGGTTATTAAACTAATTTCTGGCATCTGTGGCACAGTTTAAGGGCCCTTCAGCTGGCGACTGGGAAGTTAAATGTTTGCTCCAACCAGCTGGGAATATTCAAGCAGGAAATGACTTTTTTTACTTTGACAGCGTCTGTGATTGATGCTTTTACTGCACCATGAATCTAATGCCATAAGCACAGCATGACTATGAGATGAGACATTTTTGCTTAATGTTTTTAATACGTTTAATTAAGTGAGAAATTTCATTCTCCTGGCTTTAGTACATGAGGCTTATACTTCACCAAGCATGTCACAATGATAACTAATGTAGCGACATCCTTATTAACCACTTATAAGCATTAATGAGGTGATTATGGAAAAGTTTCATAAACAGTTGTAGAATATGAGCTTCACATTTAGCAATAAAAAAGCCATTTGGCAAAGTATTCTCATAAGCAACTAGTATATATTGATCTAAGGCAGGGGTGTCAAACTCATTTTAGTTCAGGGGCCACATTAAGCCAAATTTGATCTGAAGTGGGTCAGACCAATGAAATAATAACGTAATAATATGTAAATGATATCAAGTTCAAACTTTCCTCTTTGTTTTAGAGTGAAAAAAGTAAAACTATGCGATGAAAATGTTTCCATCCACCAACTGTCCTTCAAAACAATGTAAGTAACATGAGCAAACTGAAATTTCTTAGGAAAACTAAGTGCAGTTTAATCAATATCATGTCTCAGTTTATCATTTACACATGTAAAATGCAATTTATATATCATAGTTTACATATCATATCACGTTTTTGTGAAATGATAGTTTGTTTTGGTGTAAATATGGTAAAATCACATGAAATTGTTTACATTTACTAAGAGAAAAATGTATTTATAGGTTATTATGATTGTATGTTACTGAGCTCACCCATTTGAGATTAAATTGGTCTGCATGTGGAGCCTGAACTAAAATGATCAATATCTTCTATCTACCTTTAAAAGCCTGAATCACACAGTTCATCATAATACTGTTGATAATGCTATAGAGCAGGGTTCTCAAACATACAGCCCAAACTGATCCACAAAATTACACAGAAAAAAAGAGAAAAAAAATGTAAAAATTACATATGTATAAATAATGAGCTGAGGCATAATACTGTTCAAATTGCATTCATTTTTTCTCAAGAAATTTCAGGTTGCTCAGATTATTCTTTTTTCCCCCTGAATATAATTTGTGGATTAGTGGTTCTCAAATGTCTTTATTTTTTTGGCTCGTGACCGCTTATTTGTTTTCAATTATGTAATGGTTTGCTATACTCTGTGGGAAGTGAATGTTAATTTTAGACTAAATATATTATTATGGATTGAGACAGAAAAGCCAGGTGTAGATTACTGCAGAAAGTGAGAATTTTATTTTCCTTGGTCAGAATATGTAAAGTCAGTCCAGCTTATATTTACTAGGTTGTCAATTAATACTGAACAAGCAATAACTCAAAGTATGAATTATGAAAGAGCTGCTGCATCTGAAACTGACCACGACGAACATTTGACAGATAAACAGTACCACAGTGCTTCAGTTTCAGCTTCAGTTTGTCATGTCTTTAACAGATTGTCTCTGTCAACTCACCACATATTTTTGAAATTTATTTGTTTGTTTGTTTGTTTGTTTTAACAATTACAAGAAATTTCATGCGCCGCCATTTGAATTCCAGGTAACCGCACATTAGGTCCCAACCCCAAGATTGAAAAACACTGTTGTTGACATTTCCATACTGCAGTTTAACTTTTTTTCGACTAGAATAAAAAGAAAATTTTTGACTTGTCATAAAATATATGTTATTATAGTAGAATTTTATTGGTCCAAACCCACTTCACATTAAATTGGACTGTATGTGGCCCTTGAACTAAAGTGAGATTTATGTAGGATAAGCTTCTTTTGTACGTTTGTACTTTGTGTATCTATTTTCTTTTGAAACTATGGTTTAATAATTTGTATGCTATTCTGTATCAACTGTAGCTTCCTCAATTGATATTGAAATTGCCTTTTCTCTCTTGTCCCACAGATAATCTTAACAACGCCTTGGGTGCCATCCGAGTGCTCGGCATAGAGCTGATTGAAGATGAGCTTAAACCACACCTCAACACCGTACTGATAAACATAAAGGAGAGGAGTGAGTCTTTCTGCATCCTCATATCAACTCATTTGTAATTGAAGAACATTTAACGCTAATTCATCCTTGAACAACTGCGTCAACATGGATCTAAATTTCAATACGATTTTACATCCGAGGTGTCAGATTTGTTTTCTGTGTTTCTACTGTCATCATTAGACTTTCATGTGACTCCATTTGAAACGCTACCATATGCAATTTACATATTTATATATTTTCAAACTGCTATACCTTAAACCAGCATAGATTTCAGGGCAGTGGCCGCTTTATAATAATAGCTCCTCTTTCAGAATGATAAAACCTGTAGCCATATCTGCTGTGGTTGTGAAGCTGTGAGTTGGCAGGATGCAAAGGGATCAGGTGTGGTGCGTGACAGTTGTGAGTCCTGGTTCGACGTTAAGCTGTATTTCTGTCTCTCGGCAGGAGAGTAACAGGGGATAGAGAGGCAGATGAGGTAACAGAAGATCAGAGAGTTCACAGAGCGATGTAGAAATACTGGAATCAGCACCGAGATTCAATTTGGTTAATAAATAAAGGGATACTTTCAACTCATATCACCTTCCAATGAATGTTCTTTTTGGTTTTGGTTTTATAGAGAGATTTCCTGTGTGTATATTCCAGTAAATTATTCATGTTTGTAGGGACACATTGAAAACTTTGTGTTTATACATGTAATTCCACTTGTGTCCAGAGAAAGGCGCTCCTGAGCAGGTAGTGATCAGTGGCATTCTACCGATCCTGACCCTGTCATTGAGGAGCAGAGGGCCCCTCACTATCCTCACTGCAAAACTAGTGGCCGAGCTCGCCAAAGAATGTAAGTTAAACAAATAAGATAGTAGCTGTTCAGATTTACCTGTTGCATGACAGAACTAACCTGAAATGGTGTTTCACAGTCAGTGTTTAATGTTTGTATTAGCCTAATTACATTGTGCTGGAATAATTAAGTGTCTCAAAACACAGTTCTTATTTCATTAACAACCACTGTCACATACTGTACAATTTTGTGTTGAACCTAAATCATGGACAAGGTAAAATTCTGTTTGTTTATTATTATAATTTTTATTATTAATTTAACTAGATAAAACTTTTTCTGTTGTGTCTTTAAGCTGAGGCTTTGTAATGCTTTATTTATTCTAATTTGTTGTACGTCACTTTGTTCACCTCTGTTGCTTTAAATTCTTAACCCAGAAAGACCCAGTGCTTCTTCTGTGGCAGTTCCAACACATTTTTTTTATATTTTAAACTTTTCTTAAGTGATTGATCACCATTTGCTATAATATTTTCCTCTATATTTAGCATTTTTTTAAAATCACGTATTTTCCTTTACTTAATTTACTGCACATGCAGATGTCCATAAAAGCTCAGATTACAGGTGTGGGTTATTATATCAAAAACATTTACCATAAAGTTTACCATAAAGATACGATTAACTGAACATAAAAAACAAGTGTCTCCACCCACTGTCATTTATCCAATTCCGTGGGTTTTACTCATGAATTTTTGTAGAACAGTGGTGTCCAGTCCTGGTCCCCCAGGGCGGGTATTATGCATGTTATAGATGTATCCTTCTTCCAAAACACCTGACTCAA
Organism: Siphamia roseigaster; assembly: GCA_029814505.1. Classification (NCBI taxonomy): domain Eukaryota; kingdom Metazoa; phylum Chordata; class Actinopteri; order Kurtiformes; family Apogonidae; genus Siphamia; species Siphamia roseigaster. Next base: position 22,207,542 of record JAPTYR010000012.1, read on the forward strand.
ATAAAAAGCCCATCATCAAGCTCTGCAGAAACCTGATCACGACATCAGGTGTGCTGGAAGAGATAAACATCTAAAACATGCAGGATACCGGCCCTCGAGGACCAGGATTGGACACGATGATGTTTTTTTTTTTGTTTGTTTTGTTTTTTTCATGTTCACTGCAGAGCCTCTGAACATCCAAATGAGTCATATCTGATGACCATGAAAAAAATGACAAACTGTATTTTACACCATTTCTTTACAAGTGTTAATAGAATTAGAGAATCAAAAGGGATGACAGATAGATAGATAGATAGATAGATAGATAGATAGATAGATAGATAGATAGATAGATAGATA
>JAPTYR010000012.1:22388923-22399644 GCA_029814505.1 Siphamia roseigaster
ATGATTTTCATCTGAAATGTATATAATGAAAAAACTGGATGTATCCTTGTGGTGCTGTGGCTTAGTTGGTTAAGCGCATGTCTAGTAAACAGGAGATCCTGGGTTCAAATCCCAGCAGTACCTTCAAGAAAACCCTGTGAACAGTTGGTGGAGGGCTGCGCTCTCCGAGTGCTTTTCTAGTTTTTAATGTCTTAACATGTTTCACTTTTCTTCTCTATTTCCAGCGCATATTTGACCTGCAAAAAACTAAAATCAAAAAACACTGACAAAAATACAAGAAAAGAATTTAACTTTTGGATTTGACAACAAACTGCTGCACCATCATGAGTCATGCTGCACAAGAAATGACCTTGTTTTGCCCTTTTTGAGAAGACTCTAGAGTGGTTAACAAAGCTGAATGGAAGATGTAAGGGCCGAGCTATGTTAAAGAGCAAAATTAGATCTGTGATGTAAGCAGGTGCAAGGCCCTGCTTGGGTTTAATATCGGCAGAAAGCTTCTGACTTTGATAACGGGAAAGGGAGCTGGTGCAACAGGGTGATGATCGAAGTAATGTGTTTTTGCAGAGGTCCAGAAGGACTGGAGTCAGCCAGCAAATTCAAGGCCAAAAATTTCTGGAATACAGCGACACACATGTATGCAAATGGAGGAGTCACGCATGAGGGACTAAAGCGGGAAGAGAGTGTGAGTAAGAGTGTTAAACTGTCAAGTGCCATTTGGGACTAGGTCTCATATCACTTCACAGTCTGTTCTTGTCTCAGAGGTGACTAACTGTCATCTCTCCTTCCTGTTGCTCTTCTTTTTCCTACAGTTCAGAGGCTCTGCTAAGCCCCAGGGAGCAGTGAGCTGGAGGAATACCACAGGAATATCACAGCTAGACTCTCCTCCACTCAAGTTTTACTAGTTTTATCTATCTCAGCTTGTTTAAGTTCTACCTCCGGAGGCTGAACTTCCACCAAACCACTGACTGGGCTATGAGAATGGCTTTAAAAATAGCAGTACATAACCATGTCAATCTGTCACAGCATAAATAAAAAATAGCACTGGATTGGCAGTCCTGTAGTGTCCCACTTCAGCTGATATGACGGAGGAGTGGTAAGACACATCATGTGAAAAAGGATCATTAAAAACCAATTACTTGTCTGAGCTGTTAAACATACAGAAAATGTGTATGTTTCATCACTATCCAATTAACAAAGACACAAACTGGGAAAAAAGGCAAACTCACACACATCTTTTCTTCATCACAGTAAAATCAAACAAGAGTTCCAACAAAATTATATTCTCCTCCAAAAAAACGCACACATTCAAACCACACACATGAACAAAGTTCACCCACTCCCCCCGTCGTCCTCAACTTCCCAGCTGACTCGTTCTCACCACCTTGGCAGTGTGGCTGTCACACACCGACGTAATTAGCAGTCCTGCAGCAGCAGCGTATGCTAATGTGACAGCGAGACGGTGGACATGGTGGTTGCTCACACACTCCTCTCCTCCCACGGGAAGAACTTCCCACAGTGGAAAGACTGGTGCCAGTCAAACAGGAAGCAGGTCACACTTCATACAGATGCTCACTGACATATGGACTCAAACTGGGACTGAACAATGTGCAAAAGAAAAGTCAGACATGTGATATAAACAAACTGCGGTGTGAGATGCAACTGTAATGGTAATTTTGATATTTCATTTTTGTCCACTGGGCCAAACAATCACGTTCCCTTATGTGTGGTTAATATGACCGGGGCATCTCTGTAGTACATTTACAGCCTCATGTTGTGACACATACATATACTTAATTCACTATTATACAGTCTCTGAAAATATCTAGAAATTTCCAAATATGTTCACTTCCATCCAACCTATTAGAAAACCCTAAATGCAGTATTTTGACTCTATATGATGAAATGTCTGTGTGAGATAAGGTTTAAAATCACTTACTCAGATATTACAAGTGTAACTCAAGTCATTCAAAACTTTGTTGGTAAATTATCATTATTGAGATACTGTTGATATAACGATAACATATGGGGCGACTGTGGCTCAGTTGGTAGAGCGGGTCATCTAATGATTGAAGGGTCAGTAGTTTGAATCCTGGCTCCAACTGTCTGCATGTCAAAGTGTCCTTGGGCAAGACACTGAACCCTAAATTGCTCCCTGGTCTGGGAACACCTTGCATGGCAGCAGCACCTATTGGTGAATGAGTGTGTGTGTGAATGGGTGAATGTGAGGCCTGTATGTAAAGTGCTTTGAGCACCGTGAAGGTGGAAGGTGGGAAATGCACTATATAAGTGCAGGCCAATTACTATATGCATCATTGAATGACCAGTGCATGTTACTCCAAAACATGCAATTGGAAACTATACTGTTCATTTCATTCAATGACTTGAAATGTATTGTAATATATGACTTTGTTCATTGAAGTATTCAGCTTTTTTTTTTATCTGTTTCACTTTTAAACAAAATAAAATTCTATCTGCAACCCAAAAAATAGGTCCTCATTGGTGACAGCTGGATTCCCAATGTCACTTGAGTGAAACACATTAAGCTGATATGAAATACACCTTAATGTGTGATCATTTCATCACCTTAATGTTTAGTCAGTGCCTCGGTCAAGGCACTGATGAAGACATTGTTGGTCTACAAACACCTTCAGTGGCGGCTCACTGCATCTAATATGCTCATGCTAATGCTAATGCAAAGGACTGTGTGTATATTAGGATGAATAAATTGCAGAGACTGGATCTCCTTACTGGGATAACAGAGTTAATCTTTAACCTTAACCACATGAGAAACACAGTAACACATAAAATCTACTTATGTACCTTGCCAAAGCAGTGCTTTAGAAGTATTTTAAATAATTCACTGATATAGATCAAGAATCAGTTCAGAATGTAGAGATTATAACACTTGTTCTCAGTAATTCTCAGTAAGGAAGACTGTCATTTTTATGGCTCTGCTCTGTGGTTTGTAAAATCAAGATGCATTGGCTGTCACAAGTGGTATTCTCTGAAAAAAACTTCTGCAAAGGATGAACTCATGAGCCCTCCAGTCTCCAATTACCTAAAGTTGCATTTTAGGAATCAAGGTAGCTACCATTTGAGATACTCCAAATCATGCTGAGAATATTTCTGAGTTACAGAAAAGATGGTGAAGGAGTGAGGAGAAAAGTACAAAATAGAAAATTGAGAACATTGGTCAATTTTCATTGATTGACAGCTCTTTATTTTCCTCAAAGTAAAAAAAAAATATGGATCCATTTAACATTCTTAGTCGACTTCAATCTTTGCTATAGAACATTCTGAACAAAACATACAGCTAGAATGTTTGATTTCTACCTTTAATGTTATTTAAATTGTCCAAGCTACAAAAAAAAAGAAAAAGGAAATGATAAATGCTGCTGATAGCTTTAATTTCTCTTGGGATCAATACGTTATTTAATCTAAACTAATGTCATCTAAATATAAAGAATCATTTTGACTGCTTGTAAACATTAATGTGGTTTGTTTTATTGGCCACTTAACCTCTATCCAGGCTGATGCTGCAGAATAAATGATCATTTCCAAATAATGTCTGAGAAGCTGCAGTGGAAACTATTTTTATGCAGAGAAGGTGATAATATTACTTCTGTTGTGAAGCCAATACCTTTCCTCTTGATCAGAAGTGGGAAGTAACTAAGTACAAGTACTTCATTACTGTACTTCAGTAGATTTTTCAGGTATCCGTCATTTAGTGGAGTATTTATTTTTCTGGAAACTTTTTACTTTTACTCTCTACATTTGTTCATCCATATCTGTACTTTATACTCCTTACATCCTCAGAATAGACTGGTTACTTTTCCAAATTAAACAGATGTGACAGAACCAAAAATAAGTCACTTCAGAGGGAAAATTGGGAAAACTGGGACTTTATATATACTTAGGACTTTTTATCTCTACTATTCTGCTTTTTTAAAATCTCAGATTTATGACTTTTTAAATCTCATATTCATCTCTTAATGATGACTTTTTATCTCAATTGTGACTTTTTTTTTTTCTTTCATTTTTCCTTAATTTCCTGTCCATACCCACTAAACTGATACTGTGACCTAATCATACACATTATCTTCACAGTAACTCACCTTTAAAGGCTTTATTTTTGGAGACTTTTTAAACTTTTCTTATTTTTCCTGGTTAAATATTTATTATTTAATCCTATCAAAAAAAAAAAAAAAAAAAAAGCTGTTTTAATTTTTTAATTTATTAGAATTGAAAAGTTTTACTTTTTTACTTTTACTTAAGTAAAGGAGGTGAATCAGTACTTCTACTGTTACCAGAGTATTTTTTCACACAACTAGTTGTACTTCTACTTAAGTACAGAATTGGAGTACTTTTTACCATCTCTGCTCTTGATATCAGAAAAAAATCCACAATTATTCTCCAAAGATACAGGGTCTTAAATCCTCCATGCAAGACTTACACTTTGTGGAAGTCAATATTATGAAACATCCTCCAGCCTATGACATTGAAGAAGATGATGAAATGTTATGTATTCTCATTATGTTGGCAGAACTTCTAATATAATGCAAAAGAAAGCCGCCTTTTTTTCCTGTTTAGTTCATCAAATGCTCCCACAACCAATTTACTTTCACTCTGACACTAATCTGAATGCCACAGCATAAGATATCAGACTGACTGCTTTTCTTGAATTATTAGGCCATGCTTTGAGAGAGTCTGGACTGTAGGATAATTTCATTCCCAGTGATAAAAGCAGCTTCTTGTGGGAATACCACTTGGCGTCTCTGGACTCCTGGTGACCTGTTTATGGAATCAGTGAGTTTCTGTTTTCTGGACCACGAGGCCAAGAGAGACAGAAGTGCGGAGGGTGTAGGGAAGAAACAGAAGGACAAACGGAGAAAGCGGGTCATTCTGGTCACACACCCAAAAAAAGAAACCACGCCGTTGTCCAATCAGAAATGTCAAACTCATTGCTTCATTTCAGTCTAATATCACAACCAGAATGTGACCTTAGACTGGGACGGCCACTCCTAAAATATAATCTTCCACTGACAGCTTTAAATTGTAATAAATGATGTTTTACGCTACAATACTCAAGCTCAACAGTTTCTTTGCCTCAAAGATCCATCATGTACACACTTAAAAAGGCTCCATTGTTGCTGTTTACTGGAAAGCACATAAAGCTGTATGACTTGTTTATTCAAGTCTAAATCAACATCTAAATTCACTTTTTATTTGATGTTTGTTACTGTAATCTACAAAACACATTTAGCACCATAAAAGTGGCTTATGGATGTTCCAATATTCCCAAAAACAATGAGATATGAGCTGTCATCTGAAGCCAAATTACTCTAACCTGTTGTTTCCAAAAATGTTTCGCAAGACAGAAACAGCTATGACAAACAGCCCTCATTATTGAACACATACTTTACTGGGTCAAGATGCAAAAAAAAAAAAAAAAAAAAAAAAAGATGGCCTATATCTTTTCCTAAATAATCTGACACATGTCCTTGATGCAAAAAAAGATGTGAGATCAAAGATGGATATGAAGGATACTAAGAGAATCTACTGCACTTGGACTTAGTTACATATTTACACACAAAAAAGGTGAAGAACTACAGAAAACACATATTGCATACTCTGTCCTATTTGTTCTTATTGTGCTGTTCATGACGGCTATATGTTTTAGCAACCCTGGGCAAAAATATTATTATAAATTAATACAAAGTGTAGTTACAAGAATGGTTGCGAACTGAAAATGCTGCTCTAACTCCAACATACAGTAGTCTGATTGCATTAAACAAATTGTTATATTTATGCAACATAGACAACATTTTAGGCCTATAATTCTACTGCCCTGCACATTTCATGACTCTTAGGATTCAATGTAATCTGGCCTACTTTTTACCCACAAGGATGCTTAGCTGCTCCTATTTACCTGTATTTATTTTCCCCCTGAAGAGAGGATTGAGTTTAAGGGTTTCTTAAAGGCTAGCCATGCAACTCTAAAAATGCTGAAATAGTGCATCTAAACTCATGCAATGTTGAGTTTGACCATTTTACAATGACAATAATGTTAAAGTGCCAATACCTACAATTTTTCCCCAAAGTATAAATGCATACAAGCTAAAATGTTACGCAAATATTACAGCCTAAACCTTTGCCTGTAGGCTTAACATATTTGCATATAACATACAGTTTAAGTATATTACTAAATTATGGCAACTTGTCATATAAAATGGAATAAGTTCATTACTATTATTATTATTATTATTATTAGTAGTAGTAGTAGTAGTAGTAGTAGTAGTAGTAGTAGTAGTAGTAGTAGTAGTAGTAGTAGTAGTAATAATAAGAATAATAGATTAGATTTCTATAGCACTTTTCAAGGCACCAAAATTGCTTTACATTATTGATCCATTATTCATTCACTCTCACATTCTCCCTCTAGTGGTGGTAAACTACATTGTAATAAACTATGGTAACTTGATGACCAGTATGATGATGATGTTTCATGGTAAATTACTTCAGACATTGTTGCCACATTGCTGAATTTTAGAATAACATTATTTCCTTTTCTTTTGATAAAAGATGATCCAGTGTGTCTTATGCTAAAGAGGATACAAAAGGAAGCACTGAAGTGCATTTCCTGAGTGTTTAGTTTAACTGGTCTAATTTTTGAAATCATAAACAGAATAAGGAGAGAGCAGAGGTCAAGCGAGCTGTAGAACGAATGGGGAGAGCGAGCGGGCTAGCACAAAAACAAGCTGTGAAATAGAAAAAACACTATATTATATACTAATCAGAGGTTATAATGTAAAACACAAATAAACATTTCTACAGGACAGTTCCAGAGTCAGTATTCCATCAAAAACACAGCCTTCCTCATTTCTGCTGTGTATTATCAGCTGTCTATTAGAGGTGATAGACTAGAAGGCCTGTGTCTGGGTGTGTACTTTGCCCTGAGTTTTGTCTTTGAGACCAACAGTGAATGATAAGTGCAGAAAAAACATTCTTTCTTAGATTGTTTCACACATGCATAATGTGTGCTGCCATTTTTGGGTAATAATATGAATTCACAGCCAGTAGAAACATCCTGATTCGAGTAAAAAAAGGAGAAAACAAAAAAATATAGACAAAGGATAGGGTCTCAAATGATGATTGAGAAAGTCATACTAAGAGTCTATATAATAAACATACTTATATTTTACAAATAACCTATACTTTGCCTCTAACATGCTGCAAAATAATCAAAATTATCTTTGAAGAACAGTTACTTCAGTTAATTTCATTTTTATTTATTTATTTTTGCTATCGCTGCCATATTAATGTATCAGACAACAAAATACTTCATGCTGAATAAATGCAAAGTTTCGTTGTAATTAAATTTTCAAGCAGCCTGCCTCTTCCTGTTTGTGTTTCACAGCCAGTAGAAACATCCTGAATAGAGTAAAAAAAGGAGAAAATAAAAAATATAGACAAAGGATAAGGTCTCAAATGATGATGGAGAAAGTTGTACTAAGAGTCTATACAATAAACATACTTATATTTTACAAATAACCTATACTTTGCCTCTAACATGCTGCAAACTAATCAAAATTATCTTTGAAGAACAATTACTTCAGTTAATTCGATTTTTATTTATTTATTTATTTATTTTTTTGCTATCGCTGCCATATTCATGTATCAGACAACAAAATGCTCCATGCTGAATAAATGCAAAGTTTTGTTGTAATTAATTTTTCAAGCAGCCTGCCTCTTCCTGTTTGTGTTTGTTTCAGCCTTGTGGGCAGAGTCCTGCCTCGACTCCCGTCTTTTGCCTCATCGTCTCCAACAAAACTAGTCCCATGACTCGACATCTGGATGCAGCACCCTCTAATGATCACCCTGCACACTGCAATGACTCACAACCAGCCAGCCACAAACACACTAAACCTCCGATTTGAACTCCTCAGAGACGCACGCTGCTTTAATCCCCCCCCTCTCTCTCTTTTTCTCGTGGGTCCTATTGAACAGTCTTTATGCCTTTTCTCAGCGGTTCCTCACGCTCTCTCATTTCCTTCTCTTCGTCTTTGTTTGATATATGTATCATCTGACAAAAGACACACTTCCTCTCCTCCTTTCAATCTTTTCATCTTTGTCCCGTTCCCTCTTTTCTTGTTGTTTGCACTGGAGAGATCACTGAGACAGGAACCATAAATAGGTGGCCCGGGTGGCTGCTGCTTCTTTTTAAACCCGCCATCAAAGATATTCATCATCATCAGGCTATTGATAATCAAGCGCTATTGAGCTCTTTTATCCCTTAACAGAATCATGCTCTTACAAATATGTCTCTTCGTCCAATCCACCTGTCCTATTGTGTCAGACACCTCTGACAAGCCCCCCCCCCACTCACTGACTACAAAGAGTGCATAAGAAAAAGGAATAGAGGGGGGGGGCTGAATGAGGCCTTCGACAGGAAGACCTCAGAGGAAAGTGTGTTACTTTTTGTGCTATATAGAGAACTGTCACTCAACACTTCGGGTTCATCAGACAAACGGTCGCTTGGTAGGAGAGATAATGTCCCATCTGCGCATTTGTCTTTTGCTACTGTCAAGCAGAGAGGTTAAATAACCCCAATGGCGCCAGCCCTGATTCGATTCGCAAAATGAAACCAGACACTGTTGATAACTAATAAACTTTGCCCAAATATTTTGAAGACTCGGAGAGGCTTTGCACAGAACACACATATAGATGTCTCAGCAGAGATGAATAGGAGGAGAGTTTGTTTGTTTGTAGATACAACAGCAAAATAGAAAAATAGCAAAAAGGACAAGTGATTGGTTACAGTTTGGGATGAGTGATAAAAGCAGTGGGGGGGGTTCAACCTCCTGAAGGGTCTAATTAACAGTTTAATGGGACCTGGGGCTCAGAGAGAGCACAGGCATCACGCCTCTTTCCACAACTTTAATAGATTTAGCCTGGACAGAAGAAAAAAAACAACAGGACTCAATGTGTCAACGTGTGAATATGATCATGGGAATAACAGCAAAAATGGAGTGAAAAAGAGAGATGGGGTAAAAGGAGAAGAGGTGAGAACTAACAGAGAGTGAAAGGACCGAAAAATCAAAAGAAGATGGAAAAGGACAGACAATCAGGGGCAAAGGAAAGGCAGAAAATAAGAATGACTATTGCACTTATGACAGAAAGGGGAAGGGAGACTTATCAGTGAGACAGTAAAACACTGCCTTCAGGCAGCTGTCAGCCAGACTTCATCGAAACATCTTTCTGCTCTCTCTCTTCCCGCTCTGCCATCAAAATACAGCAAATCAATCACCCTCCTACAGCTACAACTCCTTCTGTTTCATACCCATCTATGACGTGACATCTGCAGATATCTTTTGATTAACAGGCAGCTGATAAATACATGCTATAGTTTATAAAAAAGTTGCCAGGGGATGAAATTCACCACTTGCACGTCAATGTAACTACACATTTCAGCTCAGTTTAGATGCTTCTTGTGCTGGATAGGTGTGGGAATGCACCCGAGTGTGTGCTCACTTGTGAGGGTGTTCATTTGCATGTGTGTTTCTATGTGTGAGAGTTGCTTCTATAAATACAAGGTGTTGATAATGGTTTAAAGGAGGAGCAGAAAGGATTGAGCATGGGAGGAAGACGGGATAGATGGAGCCATTTTGTGACTTGAAACTAGAGAAAAGTGTAGATTAAGAGCCTGTCTCATATCATCCATCTCTTCTTTACAATATAACTATACAGCTAACTGCCATCTCCATTTATCAAAGAGATACAGGCTAAATCATAACAGGAAAAATCTGCTGCTCTTCAAGAGTGCAAGGATGATTGATTGAGGCACAGATTGCCTGTAGCACTTATCTCCCTTCGCAAAGTTTCCTTTCCCAAAACTCAGACTTTCCCAGCCAGGGATTAGAGGAGCTGATGAGGGTCGATGACTGCAGTCATCACTGATAATTCATCCATCTGTATTGCTCATATCCAAATATTTGCATGCAGTGAGTTGCTTGCCAAAGTAGGTTTCACCGTTCTGACCTACTTAAGTTGTTAAGCTGAATGACGCTGGTGTGGAAGAGTTGCGACTAAGACAGGAGGCTGTGAAGGGCTGATGCTGCTGACAGACTTTACATTACAGGTTTCTGCTCATCATTCTTACAACAGTGTCTTTCCTTGTTTTCTTAATGACTCAATATGTGTGAGTTATTGTACTGCAACACCATATACTGTTTTTTTTTTTTGTTTTTTTTTTTTTTTGCCTAAGCCAGTCCAGCTGCTATTTAGCATCTGATTGAACTCCATAAAGCAGTTGGATCAGACAACTCAAACATGTGGCCCGTGGACCAATGCCAGCCCACAAAGGGTCCAGTCTAGCCTGTGGGATGAATATGGGAAATGCAAAAAATTACACTGAATCTATTAATGATGTTAGTTCAGCTTCCACATACAGACCAATTTAACCTCAAGTGGTTTGGATCAGCAAAATACTATCCTAATAACTTCTAAATACTAACAATTCCAAATTTTTCACTCTGTCATTATACCATATGTACACCAAAACAAACCATTTCACAGAAACGCAAATAACTTGAACAAATAGGAACATTTTGAAATGCCTGAGGTGCACGTTTACTAATATTCTACGTTATTAAATGTTTTATGTATGTTTTGATCCACTGTGATCTGTAAGTTGTAATTTACATGTGTAAATAAATGATAAACTT
>JAPTYR010000012.1:22457921-22469603 GCA_029814505.1 Siphamia roseigaster
TGTGTGTGTGTGTGTGTGTGTGTGTGTGTGTGTGTGTGTGTGTGTGTGTGTGTGTGTGTGTGTTTCCCCTTTTCTTTCAAAAGTACCGATTTCAGCACCGTTTAGGTACCGGAACCGTTTTTAAAGTATCGAATTGATACCAATATCGAAAAAACCCTTTCAATACCCATCCCTAGTCAGGCACCGAAGGAGCAAATGTAGGGTTAAGTGCCTTGCTCCAGGGCACATCAGCCAACCATTTCTGTGCTGGTCTGAAAGAACAAACTGGTGACCCTCTACTGGTGATCCTCTACTGGTGACCCTCCACTGGTGACCCTCCACTGGTGACCCTCCAAGCTTCTCACCACTTTGAATCTGACAGAATCAAGATCATGGCTGCCCTGTCAAAACCTGCAGTTCCTTGAGTAACCACCAGAGGCTTCTGTGAAGTATTTTGCAAAACAATCTTTTTCTTTTCTTTTTTTTTTTCTTTTCCTGAAGTCATTAAAAAGGCTATTTGCCCTGTCCCCTGAAGGGGAGGCAAGGGGTACTATTTTTTGGTTTGGTGTGTTTGATGTTGCCAGTGACCAAGAATAGATAGGATTACAGTTAGGAGGTAGGTCAAAGTTCAGATTTTTTTAAAGGAATTTTTAATTTTTGTTTTCTTTTTCTCATTTATGGATACAAATTTCACCTTTCAGTAGCAGCAAAACTATTGGTTGAATTCATATAAAATTGGGTTTATAGATTGGCAGTGACCCTGAATAGATGTGGTTACATTTTGGGAAAGGTAGGTCAAACTTAATTTTTTTTTTTTTTTAATCTTTTTTCTTTGTACATTTAGTTATAATGGGTGGAATTTCAAATGTTAATAAAACATCTGTTTTTTTCCCATTGACTTCAAACTTGGTATATATTACATACTCCTCTATTCTATTCTATTCTATTAAAAAAGAGCAATTTCCCAATTTGGGATCAATAAAGTAGTTCTATTCTATTCTATATAGATGCTGTTGCTATACTGACATCAGCACACATACAGACATGAGGATATCAGCTGGATCAATGCCAAAATAAACTACAATACATGAGAGAGTCGGGGTTTGTTGTGCCTGGCACCACTTGCTTTTTTTTTATGTTTGTGGTTGTACCTTTATACTCCTTACTTTCCACACGAAAACCTTTTTGCCCCTTTGTTTTTAGTGGAAAAAGAATAAAATGGACATGACTGGAGGCAGATTGAGCCAAGAAAAGGATCGTCTTGAATCACCAACCAGGCACTGAATACTTTCCTGGCTTCATTTCTTTATTATGACTAATAGATGTGGAAAAAATAAAATAAATTTCAGGATTGAGTGTTTTCACTTGGTGTCTATGACAGCTATGTGCTCTTAATCTCCTTCCTCCTCTCTCCATTCTCTTTTCTTTCTGTCTCAGTCCTGGTTTCTGAACAAAGACAAGATCCAACCACGATGATAATAAAGGAAAATCCACAGTGATTCAAATGGAAATGGGTGTAGGCGGGAGTTAACTACAGATTACAGTTAACTGCAGTTCCTGTATTGGCCACTAGAGACATCCATCATCAGTACAAAGTCTTCTAACAGATGGTAGGTTTTGTTCCCTGAAGGGGAGGCAAGGGGTATTGTTTTTACTTCATTTTTTGGTTTATTTGTCTGTCTGCCTGCCTCTCTGTCTGTCAGCAACTTTACACAAAAACTATGACTACTGCACCAATTTTCATGAAATTTTCAGGACAGGATCAATATGGTATAGAATAGATCCCATTAAATTTTGGTGAGTGTAGGTCAAAGGTCAAGGTCCTCAAAATTGTGTTTTCACAATGATAAAAGATAGGGCAAATCAGGAATTTCTTTTTTCACTCCTGTATACTCAGTTTTGCATATTGCTTATTTTTGTTTTCATTGTTGATGTGCATTGACATCAGAACCTGGAAGGACAAATTTTTAAGACTCTAGGTCAAAGGTCAAGGTGGCAATAAAGTTCCAAATCAAATTTTGGATTTAACTTTGGAACTATTTACCTTCAAGACTTCCAATGAGCACCAAAATGCTCATCTTTCAACTCTGCATCTCTGTGCATAGATTTTGACCTATTGTTGCCCCAAGAGGTCAGGGGTCACTTGTTCAGCAGCTAAAAATGAAAAATGGACTATAATGGGGAAAATACAGTGGAGATAGAGACTTTTTTACTATCAGTGACAGATAGTAAACCTGGCAGGTGCTTCAAATTGATGTCATGACCTTTTACCTTGAAAGGTCGAAATCAAGGTCACATGATTTTAAATGGTTGTAACTCCAAAAAGAATGGTGATAAGTAAATGGACTGCACTTATGTAGAGCTTTTCCACCTTCACGGTGCTCAAAGCACTTTACATAAAGCCCCGGTCACACTGGCCCAACTTTGCTGTAGCGTTACTGGAGCGGGGAAGAAAATTCATCACCGCTCGAAACCATTAACCACTGTTAAAAACAGAAGTTGGCCAACGTTAAAGCAACGCCGTGTACGCTGGACACCACTGGCGTTTCTGGAGGGGCCCTCCTACCGCTCTGAAGGTTTTGAGCTGCACAAAATATTCCGAGCGTTGTGGAGGGGGCAATTTTCTGCCCCGGCAAAGTTCACCCCCGCTCCATCAACACCCAGTCAAAGTTTGGCACCGCGATGCAAGTTCGTGAACGCTGGGTTCCGCTATGCCAACGCACCAATCTTGAACGCTGGACCAGCTGCTTCGCCAGCGTTGCCCGGGCGGCGAGTAAACGTTGCACATACTTCGCTGGAGCGGTTGCAAGCGTTTTACGAGCGTACATGGCGTTGCCTTAATGTTGGCCAACTTCTGTTTCACGGAGGTGAACGGTTTCAAACGGTGATGAATTTTCTTCCCCGCTCAAGCAACGCTCCAGCAAAGTTGGGCCAGTGACACCAGGGCTTTCAACTCACAAGAGATGTCGCTAAACCGCATGCGCAGAACGCCGCTATACCAACGCTCGCGTCACCGCTTAACCAACGTTCGCTACTGCTGAGACAACGCTAAAGCAACGCCAGCTCCAGCGGTGCACCGCTAAGCCAATGCCCGTGTTTTCATTTTTTTACCCACATTTTGGGCGCGGTGCCGAGCGTTGTCGAAATTCGGCCCCTGTCCCTACCGTTCAAGCAACGCTACAGCAAAGTTCAGCCAGTGTGACCGGGGCTTTAGATTTCTTAAAATAAGATTTTCCAGACCTATTCTCTACAAATAACTTATCATACCTTACTGAAAAGTTACTCTTTGGATGATTATGTCTAATTTGTGTGTGATGAGATATTTTAACGAGAAATGAGGAAAAATATACTCGGTAAGATTGTGCTTTTTGCAGTGTAGATAGAGATATTTTGTTTATCCAGAGTGAAATTCAAGACCAGCAAAAGTCCTTTTTCAGGCCCAGTGCTATGTTTGTGTCAGTTCCCGAATGAATTTTCTTGATATCTAAACTTAAGTGGTTTATCACAGTTTATTATAATATTTTCTTCTTTATATTTTATCAGCATAAATCAGATATTTTCTGATATTTAATTTACTGATAATGTAAAAACTGCCGAGTATCAAAAACAGAGAAAACTGCAGAAAAAGTTACTTTTCCCAGTAATATTGATCATTAACTGAACATAAACGAAGTGTGTCCTTCCACTGTCATTCATCCAACTTCATGGGTTTTACAGGTGAATCAATGTTGTGGAGGATAACTATGATGGTAACTATGATCCAAATGGATGTACTGATATAATGAACAGATCAACAGGTATTAATCAGTGTAGATCAGTAGATGGTTTTGGTTGGTGGTGGTTGTTTGGGGCTTTAATGACTTCATAAAGGTAGGGCTACAAGTCACAACTTCATTGTTTGTTAAAACTGAAATTCCTCCTTTGTCACAGCTGTAAGACAAAATTTGAAACCACACTCATACATTAAAAACACCCCAATACACTCAACAGCAAGATACAACCTATAAAAACAAGTAAAACAGATAAAATGGTTAGTGTACAGTCTGACTAAGGCATAGAAATGGCTTTTAAACCTCCGATATTAGCCAGAATAAAGCAATAACTCAAATTTCTCTAAGCGCATGTAAATGTACTGAGTGTTTCCAGCAGCTTGAACTCGTCATGAACACATCATTTGTTAGATTTCGGTGAGGGGGGAAAAAAAAAAAAAAAAACACGACTATACCTTCACTGAAACATTTCACTATAACTGTATTTAAAAAGAGTTTTGTATATTTTCAATTACAACATGACTTTACTTTTTATACGTCGTCTTTGCATGTGTCCTTTTAAACCACGTTCCGGTCAACCTGTGACTAAACACCCGTGGTTATTTTCTACTGTTTACCTCTTCACATACATCTGGACGACTCTGCTACATTGCGTCATCGTTACAGCTGAGCAGTCCCAAAAACTGATTACTCGTGCTGTCTGAGAAAATGTATAACAGACATCTGTATAGTTTTGATGCCATACACACACATGCAGGCATATATACTTACTCAGATGGACAGTCAGTGAGTCAATCAGGCCCAGATGTGTAGGAAACCAAATGAAAGATGTACTGCTGCCCCACCCTGCTCCCTCCTGAGAGAACTGGTGGCAATTGGAGGTTTCTAACTTCATGGACATTTTTGTGTTTAGAGTAATAGATCTAGGCCCACTGGAAAAATCTGAAACTTACCAAGTGTATTTTTCTCTTTTCTAGTCTAAATATCTCATCACACTTAAGATTTATTCACATAACGAGGACCTTTTCAGTGAGATATAAGAATTTATTTTCAATAAATCTTACCAAGATAATTTTCACTTGTTCCATTGGCAGGTTTTTTTTTTTTTTTATTCAAGCAAAAATATCTCCCAACGGAACAAGTGAAAATTGTTTTGGCAAGATTTCTTGAATAACATTTTCAAGATCTATTGTCTAAAAATAAGTTCTTATATCTCCATGGAAGGTTACTCTTTAGGTGATTATGTCTTATTTTATGTGATGAGATATTTTGATAAGAAATGAGGAAAATAAACTTGGTAAATCTTAGATTTTTGCAGTGAACACACATAATTCTTTGAACTGGTGAATTCATAACCACCTCAACAAGTTCATGACATAGTGTGTGTGTGTGTGTGTGTGTGCGTGTGTGCGTGCGTGCATGTGTGTGTGTGTGTACAAATGAACGTCACAATCAGAAAATCATGTTTGCAGTTTGAGCATTATTAAAGTAAATTAAATTTTAGCAAAGTCGTAGGAACATTTTCCCAAACCAAGGTTGCTTAATATTTCTACACAGAATTCACGTGAGGTTAAATTGTTAATTTGTTCCCTGGGTAACTTTGTGCATCTGGCTTTGTAAATAGAGCATAAAAATGAATCCTTTGAGGCCTGCAAACATATAAAAACTGCTGAGACATAGCAATGATTGATTTAAAAAAAACAAAACAAAGGCATTAGTAATTTCCTTGCAAACACACTTTGAATTTAGTTCTTTAGTTTTACTGATCTACAAATGTTAGTCAGCATTTGGAAGAGAACAAATAAACCAGTGTTTTAATGGAACATAACATATCATGCTTTTAACAACATGGCTTATTAATATGCATTACACTGATTAGGTTTGATCAGAAAGAAAGCTGTGACCTGGACTCTGTTTGTTTGTTTTTTTGTGTGGAGGAAAGCCATGTTAAGTTTTGCCTATCATGATGTGCCTTTTTATAACATTAGCAATTTATAGATGTATTTATTTCAGCACTTTTATCTGTGTATTACACGGTATCATCAGCCTTGTCATGTATATATTCTAATAATCACTATTATGCAGAAAACGACCGCTCACTTTTCATTTATTCTTCCTTAGGTTGATGTTATTGAAAGGGGGTGGGATTCTTGCACAGGCCAGAATAATCAACACTTAACGCGTATGAGAATAGATTCATGTAAATGAAGCTTTTAGAAAATGTGTCACAGACATATTGAGTTCACTGTGTGTTTGAAGGAAACTGAAACTGGAATGCAGCAGAGTTTGGCTTTAGAAGTTAGCTTTAGAATAATGACTGATATGTGAAATTTGATATCCCGTATGTTTTTTTGCTCTAAAATGTTAGAACCGTTTCACTGTAAGCACAGACGATGATGTAAATTCACTGCTCATAGATTTTGGGTTATTGCAGAAGAAGAACATGTTAGAAGCACAAGTTAAATCTACCTTAATCGACAAAGGAAGATTATTTTAAGAGCTTTATCACTAAGATGCTCTTGTCAACACACTGGAATTGAGGTGATAATTGCCTTTAGTTGCACATCCATAAGTAAAGTTAAAAAATACAGGGTGAAGGTTGGTGGGAAACGTCAGAGCGCTTCAGTAAACTGATGGAACTTTTGCTTTCAAGAATGTCAGTACTTTAAAATCAAAGCGATCAAAACAGACCATGTTAATGATGCACTTTAGAGAAAACAAAATGGCTGCTTTTAACTGTCATAGCTGTACATCTGTACGTTTATGGTTCAATAATGTAGCAGCAAACTGTTACACTGCAAAAATCTGAATCTGACCAAGTAAGTGTATTTTTCTTATTTCTAATCCAAATATCTCATCACATTTAAAATAAGACAGAATCACCTAAAGAGTAACTTTTCAGTGAGATATAATGACTTATTTTTAGACAATAGACCTGTAAAGTCATATTTGAAGGACTCTTATCAAGATCACTTTTATTTGTTCAATTAGCAGATTTTATTTCTGTTTAATTCAAGTTAAAATATCTTTTTAAAAAAATGTCAACTTCTTTTTAGAGTAGTATTTTTTCCAGTGTGTAGAACAGTCCACTGACACTGGTCTACTAGTACAATGCTTCTGGAATAACCACGTGTGTGTGTGTGTGTGTTCTTGATAAAGAAAATTCCAGTTTTAGATGCTGGTTGGCTGAAGTTTCCAAGATAAGTCTTGGGTCAAAATGTGAAATTCTTAGAATTAACAAGAGAATAGGTTTTACTCAAAAAGAATATTCATCTCACATCTACCAGATCTACTTCCAAACACTGTCTGCATATTATGATCCATTCACTTTACAGGTTCTTTCTTGTGAAACATTTAGAAATCCATTGTATACATGTACATAACCCACCATATATGTGTAATAACACATCATATATATTAAAAACATGAACTAACCAGCACTTTTGTCATTTGTTTTTTGATTCATCTTATTAAAGTATGTAAGATTTAGCACATTTAATGTCTGAAGCAGATACTTTCTAAAAAATTGCAGAGCAGTGCACCTATCCATTGTATCCTCAGAATAAAGAAAAAATACTGGCACAGCATCTAAAAATAATTAGGTATTTGTTCAAGATATGAGCCGGTCACACTTTTAAAATAATATCTCATTATTTCGAGAAAGTTTCCTCATACTTTAAGACAGTAAGTCATTATTATTATTATTATTATTGTTATTATTATTATTAAAGGATACCAAATGTGTGGAGTGGAAATTGACTTCTATAATAATAAACAGTAATAAGTTGTGTATGAAGTATGTAGTATGAAGGAAGTAAATACGAGGGTTAAAAGGTTTACAGGGAGGTTTCACGAGTAAAGATGTAGAAACGTGGATCTGAAAAGTCTGTAGAAGAGAAAAGAAAAGGAAAAGAAAAGAGAATTTCATTTAGTAAAAGATAATAAGGAATGGAAAGTGACAAAAGGACTAGCCTTTATTGCAACTAACTCCATGCAGTAAATCCTCTTAATGATTATAAGCTGATTGGATGGAATTATGCTCATAAAGGTTATGCGCAGGTCATTCACTCCCTTCTTTATCTTTTCTCTCCTACACTCACCTGTTACCTCCTCTGTATTAGGATCTGCCCTTCGTTCCAACCCATAGTCCATCGCACTCACGGTCCCCGGCTGCGCAAAAACACACACACACAACCAAAAGAGAGAGAGGATTTCACTATGTGTGTGTTTACCAAAGACCCACTTCATTAAAGCAGATGGCTGTGTTATGATGCTAATTACTGGCTGCTAATGTCACATGAGAGACAACAACAGACCTCATTCTGCCCGTACAGCAAATTATAGACAGTAGACAGTTTCATCACAAATATATGATCGAACGTGAACCGCATTTATCAGCATTCAATAGAAATAATTCTCAGATTTATAGCGTTAGTGTGAGAAGGATTTTATTACTGCAAAAAATGTCATAATATTAAGGACATAAGGCTGTACTTATCGCTGCATAAACATACTTCTACTTGCTAAAATCACTTTATAGCCTTTATAAATCAGTCCAAGATCATGAATAATAAGATTTCTTGATTCCCACTATAAAATATTATTGGACTAGAGCGTCACAATTAGTCCTCACTTCATTCATTTTTAAAATTGAGCGTGCATATTTTACAAGGGAGATAAAAAGTGTAACAGTCTGTGTGTGATTTACATTCTCCAATTATTTCAGATAATTATAAAAGTCCCAACAGAAAAATGAGGATTATGTTTAGAACAGGAACAGGTTTTCACATAAAACCAAGCTGTCGTGACATTGAATGTTGTGTTTATTAGTCTCAAAGTCCTGATAAGGCTGCACTGAGTCTGATGTTTGTGTATTAGAAGATATATTGGATTCATTAGGTTGTTTTTGTGTTCTGTTGCTGAGCTTGTTGTGCTGCCCACAAGTGGCCAAACAATCAATTAATGTGGATTGAAGTGTCATTACATTGTATGGAGGAGTACGTACAACAGTCAGCAAATGGCAACTTCATTATATCTCACAAAACAACAAGTTGGTAAAGCTGGGTTAATGTCGCACTCCAGGTTTGATGGAGATGGAAGTAGTCTGGATGTGATGAAGTAATCTATTACACTGAAGATCATTACACCTCAAAAACTTCAAACCAAATCTCAATCTGTGGTGTTTGGCCCTCTACTAAAAATCATCAGTAATGTATTTTAACTTTTGTTATTGCTTATTTTTCACATTGAAATTTATACTGAATGTTAAGAGTAAGACTGATTCATGTAAACATAGCTGCTGTAGTACACACAATTTGAAGGGAAAAAAATGGTAATAATATCTAGTAGGTCAAAAAGCACAAAATGTATATGTATACAGAAGAATGAAGTGATCATCAAGGACAGGAGCAGAATGTATTAAAAACAAAAGGGCAAAAAGGATGTTTGGAAGTGGCACTTATTCAGCCACACTTAAATGAAGGCATAATCAACATGATTAGCGTCCCATGATGCACTGAGGGTTTTAAAGTCAGCTGATGAAGAATGTGTGTAGTTGAAATGTGTCAGTGATGCTGTCGTTGTGGATCATAAAGGATTTTTATTTGTATCAGAGTGCCTTGGCAGTTGTATTTTTGCACTTACTTTTTCAACATTGATGATTTATTTTTTTCCCTCCATTTTTCCCATCAATAAAACAATTTATTATATTAAAAAAGAAAAATAACAATCTTTGCAAAATGTGTATATCCACTAGTTTTTTTTTTTCTTTCCCGCAACTAAATTGTGGTTTTGTGTAATAGTGACAGATTCGTACCATATATTGATTTTATTTCATTCAGTTGAGGAAAAAAAAATCTCTATCAGAAATTTTGTGAAATATATTTTCAGGACTGAAAAGCCTTGAAACTGAATTCAGACAATCCTTTTGAAACAAGTCAAAATTATTTGAAATAAAGCTCTGACATCACATTAATCAGGACCTGTTTCAACCATTTTTATTTGCAGGACCTATATACACTATATGGACAAAACATTAGGACACATCAGATTTATGGTTTGTAGGATTTCTCATTGCCATTGGTTTAAAAAAAATATTGTAATAATATTAATATAAGTTGTTTTTTCTTCCTGAGTGAGAGTTGAAGAAATCAGATGCTTACTTATAGTTAAAAATGATTATTCATGGTCAGAATGAACAAATATTTGCAAACTGTAGAGGCAGATTGTTTAAAACAACTGTTGCATTGAGGAAAAATAAGCATAAACAACCTGAAGCAGTGTGTAAGTGTTAAAGATGATAATATAAACAAAAGGAATCCTAAAAAGGATGCAAAAATGTTCATTGCAATCATGTATATCACATTATAAAACTGTTAGAACATATAAAATGTATTGTATTGAAATGTATTTTATATTCAATATAAAATTTTATAACAAGATTTGACTCTCTTGTTTTATGTATAACCCAGCAATGAAACCCCTGAACCCAATGTGTCCCAATACTTACAATATATGATAGAGATATGTTAAAACTATGCAGAACAAAAACTAATGATTCAATTGGACAAGCCGATATGCAATGACCTGCAGTGGATATTATTTAGTCAGTATTTTAATAAGAAAACCGATGGGACTGTTTCGTCATCACTTCTGTGCAGAATTGTGGCACATTTTAACTTCCGTTACCACAAATCTGGCGGTACATCCATGAATCTGAGTCATTTGGGTCCATCACAGCATCTGCCTATCTCACCCGGTCAGTAACACCCTGATAAGACCCGGTGTGACTCACAACACAACCACTGCACCACGTTCTCCCACACGGCGTGAAATATTAATCAGTCATGCCCTTTTACTCTGACTGGACATGTGATGATAATGAGGCATCATGGGTAGAGATAATGAGATATCCTGGGAAGTATAGAGGTGGAGTGCAATTTATTTACAGACTTCTATGTTGGTTGGCTGATACCTACAGCCGGTGTTTACAATAGTGTCTGACAACCATCTGTGTGTGCGTATAGTCTCACCGGTGGTCTGTGCACCACCCAGTACGCTCTCTCCTGGCAGTCAAACACCACACGGTCCGGCTTCTTCCTCTCTTTTGCAGCCCTGGCATTGCACACCAACAGAGAAAGTTTTAACACCTCCTCTGTCTTTATCGTGTTTTCTGATGCAGCTTTCTTCACACCTACCTGTACTGTTCCTTAGCTTGCATCACGATGAAATCCCATTTATGATTCATCCACTTATGAAGACGATTATACTGCTCCTACAGACATGAAAATAACACCTCAGTAAATGCCAATAAACACAATTACATTTAACTCTCAGTCTTCTTCTCACCTGCTCATGCAGCTCCAAGATGCCTTTTTTGCGTATATTTCTTTTTGCAAGATAAATTGCTGCAATAATAATAAAAAATTACGTGTTACTCAAGTGTTAATAACAAGTCGTGGAACGATCAAATTGCACTTGTACCTACCATAATCTGTATCCTCCACAGGCCACTGCTGTGTGGGCCAGAAATATGGAGTCTGCAGAGGACACAGTACACAAGTAACAGCTTGAAAAAAAAGTGTCGTGAGCTTGTCCACAGGCCAGAATTGCATCGTCTTTATTGTTGCTCTGGGAACAGAAACTGCTTTTTTCTTATTTCTAATCTTATGTTGACAGCATTATCGAGGTGTGTGACACGGCAGGGGTGATTCCAGACCTAAAAGCTAAACTGAAACACTTTAGTTGCATCGACTTGGTGTTTTCTGAAAGGTGAGACAACTGATATAGCATCACAGATCAGGATTATATTTTTCAGTGCATTTTTATCGGTATCTCACCTGTTTTAAACAGTGTTAGGAGTAATGCATTACAGTAAGTAATTAATGACTGTAGTGCATTACTTTTTGGTGTAATGCAGTAATGTAAGGCATTA
>JAPTYR010000012.1:22469703-22486438 GCA_029814505.1 Siphamia roseigaster
AACATATCCCTGGCAGAAATGGGCTTCTATATGTAATTGCTCTTTTTAAAAAAAAGCCTGTCATTGAGCAATTACAAATACTTACTCTACATCCCTTTTTGGGCAGATTTTAAAGCCCCACAGAAATGAGTCATTTCTTTGTTTTGCCTCTTCACACAAAGCAGTGATTATTATCATTTTCCTATAATTGGACTTATTTGGAAGCAGAGCTTTT
This sequence comes from Siphamia roseigaster, assembly GCA_029814505.1. Taxonomy (NCBI): domain Eukaryota; kingdom Metazoa; phylum Chordata; class Actinopteri; order Kurtiformes; family Apogonidae; genus Siphamia; species Siphamia roseigaster. Next base: position 22,469,918 of record JAPTYR010000012.1, read on the forward strand.
CTCCCTGACGATCACAGCTTCATTAGCATCTATAATTGTGCATGTGTTAAAGGCTTGCATTTTCCTAATAGGGTCATTGTTAACATCCTCAGCATCACTGTCATCTCCAAACTAATCACTTATCACCTGTGATGCAGAGGAACTAAGTGCCTCAGGAGGCTGGGAAGAGGTGAGGGTTGATATTATGTTTTAATACGTTTCCCCTGGAACACAACAGGACCCATTTCCTGTTCGGTTAATGGAAGGAGGGAACGAGCAAAGTGAGGGGTCAGAAAGTAGAGAGAAAGAAAAACAAGGGAGTGCGAAGAATATGAGCAAACCTCTGCACAACCTGGAGGATAAACAGACCATGTACTGGTGTCTGTCTCTTCTCTTTTTCTACGACTGTAAGGGAAGCTTAGGTTCCACCAAAACCTCAAAAATCAAATGATCAAATATGTACAGGAGTATTTTCATGAACTACAAATATGTTCGAACACATTCATCTGAGAAACAAGGAGCTGATTCTGAACCAAGTCATCACAAATGGACTGAGCCGATGTTTGAGAATAGAATAGAATAGAATAGAATAGAATAGAATAGTTTAATTGCATCTCATAATGCAAATAAAGATTCAGATTCAGATTCAGATAACTTTATTTGTCCCATCAGAAGGGCAATACAGTTTGCGGTCCTAGTCTCCATCAGTCAATGAATAGATAGTATAAATAAAAAAACAATAAATAAAATAAAATAGTAAAACAAAAACATACACATTTAACACATACATTCAAACACCCTGTCCTGTCAGTGATGAGCAGCCCTCAGTAAATTAAATGCTCAGTAATGAACTCCATCCCTACAACCTTGTTTAATAATCTAATGGTTGTAGGGATGAAAGATCCAGAGTAACGTTTTGTTTTTGTCCTGACAGAATAATAGCGCCTCCCAGAGGGCATTAATAAAAATTCACCACCTAAAACATGATCCGGTTGGCTAATGATACTTTTTGCCTTTTGGACTGCCTGTTTGTTAAACAGAGCACTAAGACTATTTAGCTGTGTTCCAATAATCTTTGATGAGAAAAGTAATTTCAGCACGCACCTTCAAAATAATGTGAATTTTAATTAGAGCTGCCATTAATAATTTGACCAGAAAGTTAGAAGTTAAAATATGTATTAAATAATATGAAAAGGACAGTAGGAAAAATATTGGATTCAACATTAGCTATGGGAGAATCTTTGTTTTCCCTTAATTTCACCTGTAATGCATTACAGAGAGACTATGTTAAAACCTGACATAGTGGCTTGTTCTTACCTGAAAACGATAGAGAGATGCATCTGGTTTGATCACTAAGCGTTTGTGGTCTTGTAGAGGGTAGATGTATCCTAACGCCACCAACATGGAGCCAAGACTCCTCGCCTCTAAAGTTAGAATAAGGGTTCACTTTAAATCCTTGTGGCATCACTACAAAGTATGGTTTCACAAGTTTTTACGGCTTCTCCGTGCAGATATAAATAATAACTTAACCATTATATGAATCCTTGTGACTCACCTTGCATGTCTATTTGGAATCTGTCTGCTAGCCATGCAACTATGTCTTCACCTGAGGGGAAAAAAAAATACAACTGCGCTGAAACATGACAAAAGTTATAAATGAGAGACAAAAGTAGGATTGACAATGAAGCAAAATGAATAATTTGTGTGTGTGTGTGTGTTTCTAAATGCCAGACGCCTCTTGGATATGCCACTAAAGGTTGTATCGATTGTGTGTAGCCTCTCCAGGTAAGAGAGGGAGGCAGATGGGAGGAGGAGGAAGGAGGAAGAGGAGGAGGAAGACTGGGGATCTGTGGAGGGATGAATATAAAGAGGAGGAGGACATGAAGGAAAGGAAAGGAAAGTAAAGGAAAGGAAAGGAAAGGAAAGGAAAGGAGTTTGCATTGTTTCTCCATCTTTGATTCCATTCATTCACAACATAAACCTGCTCTTTTATATAATGCAGCTGAAAATCGAAACTCCCAAATGACGTAGAAGTCTAGGTTCCCTCTCATCTTCTCCTCCTCCTCCACCACCTCCTCCTCACTGCCTCTGTTATTTCTTGTTTCTGTCTGTTTCTTGCTCCTTCCCTCTTCCCGCTCAGCTATCCTCCTCCTCCTTCACCTCCTACTTTTTCCCTCCCCTGACTCGGAGACCGCGGGGGTTGTCATGGAGATGAAATCTGTAGCTCTTGAGTTTGAGCCCAGCGCTCTGGTATCCTCCAGTGAGACTATGCACGCACAATCACTCCACCACTCACAGAGTAACATGAAAAGCGCATAACGTACAGTGTTTTTAATCAGTGCTGGTGCGTGTCTGTGCACATCCTCACCAGTAATGGCGTGGGGTATGGTTGTGATAACCAATCTCTGAGGCTGAGACTTCACTCCCGATTTAGGATCCTGCATCTCCAGCACAACCTTCTCAGCCTGAAAAAAAGAGTATCGGGGCAGAGAGGAGGTTACCACAGCAACAGCTGATTGTAGGGGGGCCAGAGGTCACCATGCCAACAGAGCTGCTCTGGAAACACTTTCTTGGGAGGAAAATAATGCAAAAACATACTGGAAGGAGTGAATAAGGAGGAGGTTACATGGATTTATGAAGTAAATCTGACTTAGTAGTGGAATACAGTATCTAGGACATGATGATAGTAATGATGATGATTACAATAGAGTTTTCACGTTGCTGCTGAAATCACTCTCAACCTCATTTCCGTTTATTGAAAGGTTTTAAAAATGACACCTAATTACCTCCTACTGCCGTTAACATTTGACAACTCTGCCAAATAGTCCCACAGGGATATTAAATCACAATTTGTAGGCTTGTAATAAGTACTTCCTGTCAGACAAATGGCAGAAAGACTAATTTAGTGACTGTACTCAGACTATATTTCAGCGCTTATTAGTCAAAATCCAAGTAGCTTCTGTGAAAGAATGCAGCTTATGTGAACGAACACAGACATGAGCTGCTTAATTTATAGTTTAAAGGTGCAATGCTTAACAATATGTGAATGCATCACAGTCTTACAATGATGTTTATGAACTGTATGGCAGAGGATCGCTACTGCTGTAAGGCCTGATTTACACTCCTCTACAACTATTTCTATCAATGGTGTGCTATGTCACTGCTACTCTTGCAAAACAATAAAGGATTTTACTAAACCTTCTATTTTCAGACATTTCTGCTACAAAGCCCAAATAGTGGATAGTGTGGTTTTAAGTGTTCAGCGTTCCACAGCAAACTTTTTTTTTTTTACCATTATGCACCATCTAGTTGCTTAAAAGCAGTGAAAATTGCCAGTTTCAACACACCTAAAACCGCAGGAGTCAAAATAAAAGTGGGAGAAAAAGCCAAAAATTGGAAAGACATCCTTCTGTGTGATGAAAGAGTGAAGCCATGTTTCTCTGACATGATTCATCCACAAGTGAAGACACAGAGTGCAGCAGTAGAATAATGTTCAGGTCATATCTGATGTATTTAGCCCCCAGACTGTCTGTGATTAGATAGGTAGCTTTATTATAAAGTAGAGAAATACTCTGAAATATTCTGAAAACACATGCAGGGAGTAGATACAGTCTCATCTCTTCTCAGAACACTCGAATTACAACAGACTGAAGAGAAATTACTGATGTATTTTGCCCAGTGATGCTAAAAATTAAGAAGCACTGCCGCTTTAAGTGCTCAAAATAACAACTTTAAGTACTGAGGAATGCAAAATGATAGACAGCTCCATTCAGTTTCTTCAGATCTCATGTAGGAGGGATGAAGGGTTCATAGAAACCATAAGGAAAAATACCAGATTGAGGAAATTTAGCCTGCATTTGTTTTGACCCTTTGGAAGAGTCATTTTATTTATTCTTTCCATGTAAATTTATATTTGCTGGCTAATAAATGACTATGAATATTACAAATAGCTGGTGTTTGTTAAAATGGACACAAATTGATGGAGTTATTAAATATACCTGTTGAGCAAAAGTTTCAGAGATTCATTTTGATATAAATTCCATTTTACTGTATATTGCCCTTGCTTTAAAATTATTAAGATAAAAAGTAATATTGATGTGATGATGAAGTGAAAAATGGTTCCATATGAGAATTACAGTATTTTGGAAAAATGTAGATGAACCAAAAACACAAATCACTGAAAATCAGCCCATAGAAGAGATCGCATCGTAGAATGTTTCAGTCTAAGGTGGCAAATATTTTCACTAAATGCTTCTTTTAATTTACATAATATCTGAAAGGATCTCTTTTGGTTCCTTGTGGTTTATAAAACAAACATACATGTTAAATATCATTGGCGTTTAGTCAATGACAGATATAGTTCAATAGTTTCTGATATTTATCATCCAAAGAATAATCCTGCAGATCATTAGCTCCTACTTACAGACGTAATAAGTATACAGATTAAAGTATATTTTAGGCATGCACTGTATATTAATAGAAGGGCTGTGCGTCATCAATAATCTGGCAATGCTTTTTAATCATGATACAGGGATTAAACATATCATGCAAGGCGACATATTGTGACTTTTATGATTCGGTCTTCTGAAAAATTCTGTCGTGAACACATGTATGAAATCTGTTTTAAATCTTTTTATACAAAATGTGGCAATGGCAGAAGGAATTCAACTAGTGTTTGTTTGATCTGAGTGAACACACGTTTGTAGTAGTAGTAGAAGCCCATTCATGGAGGATTAAAAAATACTTATATTTTTAGATTAAAAAACACTTATATTTTTTGATTTTTACATTGTCAAATAAAACAATTAATTTGAGAGATTTTGATTTTTTTCCCCCCCTTAAATATTAGAGTTTGCACAATAAAAGGTCAACTACAAGAATGATGATGGATTCATGAATAGGCATGAACACTGGCAGAGGTGTGAAGAGGGGTTTATTTCCTGCCCTGATCTCATGGCCATTGTTTGGTTTGTGTGGGAGTTTAGCGGTGAGTCACTGCTCCTGCCAGTTTCTTGGTTATCATATCATCAGACCCCACTGCTCCATATAGGCTATCAGATATGTACCTAAAAGTAGAGGCTACTCATGTTTGCAAGAAATCACTGTGTTCATTTTTCCAGTTTGTGTGTGCAATAGCCTGTGTGTGTTAAAGTGTATACTGCTGACTCCCAGGCCTGTTTGAAGTGGCCTCGGGCTTTGAAGTCATCCTGGAGAGCCTATAAGCCCCAGGCTGAGTTGGACCAAAGTGGGCTTTCATGGACCAAAACACCAAGTTCCCTTGGCAATGATTTCTTTGTATCCATTTCCCTTGACAGTATCATGAATACTGAATCTATTGTATTAATGAAAGTTCATTTTTAAAAATCTACTTGCAGCACAGTGACGTCCTTTTTCAAAATATTCCAAAACTTATTTCCTTGTAATAAACATCCAACTGAATTGTTTTGAAATGTGTAATAAATAGAGTCCGTCTGTGCATACGTGAACAGTTGTGTTTCAGTGAATTGTGCCTGGATTAACTTCGTTCTGGTTGAGGTACAGTAGATGAAAGCACTGATACTGATCCAGGCTTAATGCTTATTAAACAGAATGACCTTATCACAGTGGAAAGGTTGCAAGAAACATGCCTTATCATTTTATTTGACAAAGAGATAAGGCAAAATCAAGATGACATTTGATGAGCAGTATTTTATGTCACACTGCTTCACAATTAAGCAAATGATTGTTTGATACTGTGTGTGCGTTTGTTTGTTTTTTTTACATTTAATTTAATTAATTATGAAATTGAAATGCAAAACAAGAATGTCATAATGAAAATCACATTTTTTTCATGTATTATTTAGTTTGATTTTCTTTGAAGCATATTTATCTGTAAAAATAAATAAACAAATAAACCAATAAAAATGATGTCTTGTTGAAATGAAAATTCAGACAGATGACATAAGGGAATTTCTAACCCCAAAATGGAACACAGATACTTTTTAAACGATGCAATTTGGGCTATAAAAGGCAATGTGAGCAGATGTCAAATTTTGGACAATATATACAACGCACTGTGTGAGAAGATCCACAGAGGACTACCCCACTGTATGTAAAGGTACGTGTGCAGGTACAGTGTCTGGACCAGGAGCAGGGTTGGAGGCATCAGTGATGTAAAACGCTTGCCTACCTTTTTGAGACAGGCCATCCGTGGTCGATACCGCTGCCCATAGTCCCGGATTGCATTTTTAATTGTCATGTTGTTCGCTGCCTTCCCTTCACACACATACAGTGATGCTACCGCCTGTGAGCCCTGCGTGTCGTGTGGGATGCTGAAAGGGAAATGCAATGATCGATACTGGTGCTGCGTTTACGGACTCCTAATATGCGTCGCCTTGCAACTTATAAAACATCTATATTTTTCATTGCAGTTTTCACTTAAAAGCTAGTAACCGAGTGACATTATATTCAAAATATTTGTATAGCAGAAAGACTTATGGCAACAAGAACGGAATAAAATGCTCTACTCACATCTACGATATCATTAAAATCGAAAGCTTAACTTCATGAATTACAATAAGTTGAATAAAATTTAACTTAAGTGCCTCTCACCTTGTAAATACCACTGAAAAACTCAATTATAAGAAACAATAAAAGATTTCGGACAGCGTTTTCTGCTTTATTGATATTTCCAAATGTAGTTTCACCATATTGCCGACATTTATATCAGCACTTGAAGGCATCATAGCCGAAAGGAAGAGGGCATCAACCAATCAGAGCTCGACTTGTTCTGATCATGAAGTGTTACACAATTAATGAATTCTCCACGAGAGGGCGACATTGAATCGTTAAGGAAACTGGCAGTTAAAAGGGCTTGGATTTATTTAACTGTTAAATCTGAAAATTAGGTATGTGTTATGAGGAAGATACTTTACATTACTTTTAGTCTCAAGCACTGAAAGACCATGGATTATAGCTTTATATTAAGCAAACTACAATCAGGTGTCTTGTCTTCATCATATGAGCGTTTAGGTGTAAATTTCAAAGTAAAGATGTATAAGCGACGGCCAAATGTTATGCTAGTGTGTGTCAGCAAGACGTAAATATCCGAGTATAATTCTATCCAGCATAAGATAGATGGTAAACAGTCAGTAACACTACTTCCTGAGTTTAGGGAAGGGGCTTGGTCCCGTGCCTGCGCACCGCGAACGCGCATCAAATTAGCATCGATGAAGTTTGTGCGAACATGGCGGATTTCCTGCCGACCAGGTCCGTGTTAAAAGTTTGTCTACCCGTCTGCCTGCTCAACAGCGGCGAAGGGGAACAGATCCGAAAGTCCAAAGAGATCGACAGATGTCTCTCCCGGGAGAAAACGTACGTAAAACGGCTGGTGAAGATCCTGCTGTTAGGCGCTGGCGAGAGCGGCAAGTCGACTTTCCTCAAACAAATGCGGATCATCCACGGCCAGGACTTCGACCAGCAAGCCAGAGAAGACTTCAAAGCCACTATTTACAGCAACGTTATCAAAGGTAACCTCTGAGTTTACTGCAGGTACATTATGAGAGTGGATAAGCCGTTATGGTGCGACTGAAAGGCCCTAGAAAGGCGCTTAAAATGGATGGGAAAGTTTCCACATCTGTTGAGCAGGGCTGGGTAAGAGGACATACATAAACAGTCTACATCTGCTGTCGGCACACCCATACAACCGTGTTCCTGCTCAGATGTCCCTCTCAGACTGTTTCTCACTTCATACCCATAACACATTTATTGATTTTTATTTTTTTTTAACTACAGTAGGCACACACATGCTAACACTTTGAAATGCCACAGGCAGCTTTAGTTGTTGCTCAATAAGTAGGGATGTAGCTAATGGGGGGTAACACACCATTGCATTGACCTGTAAGGTGTTAAAACAAGCAAGATAAATGATCCACATCACTCCTACAAAGTTGAAACAATACCTAAAAACCGTTAAGTATGGAAAGGCTGTGTGTAGAAGGTTGATGATTGGAACAAAAACTGTCAATGATCTTTTATTCAGTTTCTACTGGGAATATTGATGAATAGTGATAAAAACTCAAGACCAGACCATTAGTTTCATTATTGCTTGCTTGTGTGAATGTTTTCCTTTTTAAAGGACAACTTAAAATGTGTGAAATTTCCCATTACTCAAAGTGACAGAAAAATCAAAGCCACAAATGCTCCCTCATATTAGCAGTAGTTTTTCCACTTTATGCATTAAATGAACTATCAGTGATTAAAATCACACAAAATTCATTGTTCTGTTAGCTGATAAGCACATCGCATGTGTAGTCATTCTCTTCCTCACGGTCTCTTGCCAGAGAACACTGTCTGGTTTGACAGCGGTGTTGTGCTGTTTTGGTATGTAAGCAATTCAGCTACATCTCTTGTCTCCCTTCCACTTAAGGCATCATTTTTCCATTACTTGCTCCTTCTAACATCATCTCTTCTTATACTCTCTAGGTATACGTGTGTTGGTGGATGCCCGGGAGAAGCTGCACATCCCGTGGGGTGACCCAGACAACCAACAACATGGGGACAAACTTATGGCGTTTGACACCCGGTCAGCAAAGATGCAAAGTGGCCATCTGGAAACGTCTGTCTTCTTGCAGTACATGCCCTCTATCAAAGCTCTGTGGGAGGATTCGGGCATACAGAACGCATATGATCGACGCAGGGAGTTTCAGCTGGTAAGAAGATGCATAAACATACAGGATCTCATTCATACTCTTTAGGTGACTTTTACCACTGTTAGATTTTCACTGTCTCAAGTAGGGCTGCAACTAATGACTATCTCAAAAGTTGACCAGTCAACGACCACTAGAATGACTAGTCAGGTTATGAACTGGAAAAAAAAAAAAAAAACTAACAAAATACATAGCTCTTATATTCATTATGTTCATTGCGGCAATCAAATACTTTAGCATCCGACATTCGAAGGACAAATGAGCATTTATTCCACACTGATCACTTTATTAGAAGAACAGTATTGGTTACTTTCGGCCAAAACCATGTTAAAATAACAGAAAGGAAAATTAATGGCTATTAACTGCTGGCTGTCTTACTCATCCGCTCTCTGTTTTCCTGCTCGCACCTCTCACATTCACTGGCTCAGCCCCCATACTGTTCTCATCCACTTACCTATCCATCATACCCCCATACACACTTAGTGCATTACAGTCAGTAACTGCCAAACTTCCAAACAGTAACATTAACAGAACAGTTACTGCAAGGTCACTACAATACATTTTGTGTCTCAGGTTTAAAAATGACTTGGTCAGAGCAGTAGCTTCTTCTGGAGTACATATTAGCTTTTTCTGCAAAAAACCCCCCAAAAAAAAACAAAAACTGCCCCTGGCTCCTGTACTTTTAGCCCTGCATAAATTATGAAATTGTCAGACAAAATGACAACATCAGTCTTTAAACTGTCATGATTCTTCTCACACACACATACAATATAGACTCGCTACTAGCATGGGAGCTAATTATATTACAAGGTGTGTCGAAGTCTTCCAAAACGGGTTTTCTCTGCAAATGTTCATGCATAGCTGAAGTGACCTCTTGGTATGCCTGTCTCAGCTTACAGATCTTGCATGTGTCAGTTTTCTTAGTTGTGTCACATACAAAATGTTCCCAAACTTTGGACCATTCGTGTCATCTTGCCTCATTTCAGTTGGTTTCCCTTCTGTTCTGTCATTAATGCACATGTGCTGTCAGTACATCAAAGATTAGGTAAAAGTGAAATGTGTTACACTAAGCTACTTCAGGTGGCTATGGTGAAACACTTAGCATTAAACTAGTCATCAACTCATTTTGCTGCTGACTAGTCATTGCAGCCCTAGTCTCGAGTAACTCTTCCATAAAAATCGCTGCTGAGACTATATCAAAGATGGCAGTAAAAATCGAAAGTGAAACTAATTTTCGTCTTCATTCATCCTCCCTTTCCTTTTTCCTTGATTCTCTCGCGCGCTCTGTCGAGTTTTCAGACATGTGATTTAGTCAGCTTCCTGTTTACACCTCTCACTGCTCCTTGTGTCTGAACTGTCAGCATGCATGTTTTAACACACTGACATTTACCCTAGAATACCAGCTGTGGTCGAGTGCACGTTCACATGTCCTCTCTTGGATTCGCCTGCTGTTGCTCTCACATCCTTTTGTAAACACAAAAAGTACTATTTTACACTTATATTTCTGTGATCTGTCAGGGCATATGGTGAGCTTTAACTTAAGACCATTTATTTATGCAGGAGAAAACCATACAAGTGCTCAAATTTTCAATTGGAGAAATGGTAGTTGTTTTTTTTTTTTTTTTTGTCATTCAGTTGCATAAGCCTCAACTGTTCTCAATGGTGTTTTGTTAGCCTCTCACACACCCGGCTTGTTGGTTATTGTGTAGGGGTTGTGCAGACAGAAAGGGGAATAAGTGTGATCAGAGCAGGAATGTTGATCTGTATTTAAACAGCTTTATGCCTACCAGCTCTCCTACTCCGCATTATTTGCTCAAAAACACGTCTCGCACTCCTTAAGGTACACATAAACAAACTAGAATGACATATACACAAGAATATCTACATGTAAGTGTAAACTGAACATGTGACCAGTGGTAACACTCATCCCCTGTACTTAAGTACTGATGATATTACACTGGTCTACAAACAGAATGTTGTAGTATTGATAGTACTGAAACTGTACCAATATTGAGCCCCCAGTATAGAAAATTAAATCAAGTGTTTGTTTGCTATATCTTTTAAGATTCATATTGGATCAAAACCCCTGAAATAGTAAGAAAATTGGTTATACTCAAAAGGAATATTTGTCTTCAGGCTCCAGTTCTAAGTCAAAATACTGTCTGTATATAGGCATACATTATTTTTAAGATTCCTCCTAATGTTGCACATCAATTATGTAAATGAACTGTACATAAACCCATGTGTAAAACACTTTGTCATATATCCATATAACACTGTAACATTAGTCAACCAGCATCTTTTTAAAGTTTATGTGAGATTTAGTACATTTATCTCTAAAGCCAATAATTTCCATAACATTGTAGATAATAATAAGTAATAATAAATTCGATATGTATAGCGCTTTTCAAGTCACCCAAAGCACTTTGCAATATTGATCCATTACTCATTCACTCTCACATTCTCCCTCCGGTGGTGGTAAACTATGTTTGTAGCCACAGCTGCCCTGGGGCAGGCTGACGGAAGCGTGGCTGCCAGTTGGTGCCAAACGGCCCCTCCGACCACCACCGAACATTGATGTGCATTCATACACTAATGTGAGTGGCACTGGAGGGAAGGAGGCTGAAGTGTCTTGCCCAAGGATACAATGGACAGACTAGGACAGAGTGGGATTCAAACTGCACCAACCAGCACTACCTCCTGAGCCATGACTGCCTCCAGATCAGTTTTATCAACAGTCATTCAAAAAACTCATGAGATCATCTTTGACCTTGGAATGATAGTTGTGACAAAAATAGCTCCTCATTTTGTTGAAAGATGTGGTGAATGTTTATTTGCATACTTTATTTTGCGCAAAAATGCTTGTTAAATCTGAGGATATTCATTTCTATTTAGACCTGCTGATATAATGTGATTGAATACTTTTAGATGATCAACATTGATCTGTGATACTAAACAACAGACTGGAAAAGATTTTAGCTTTTAGGTCTGTTTCTCTTACAGTGAATAGGCTTTTGGTATCATTAGAAAATGTATTCTTTTAGTGAATTCCAGGACTGTTCAGTTAATTCTGAGTATTTCTATTAAGAGATTATACTGTTCAAATGATGTGTAATTTAGCAAGAGTTCCATCAGGGTTGGCTACCTTTAGTTTTATTGATGTATTTAACTAAAAATGATGCATTTTTTGCTTCATTTTGATTCTATTAAAATATTTAGAGGCACTCAACACACATTATGAAGATTTGCAATACCAATCTCATGAATAATAAACAACCTTGATTTTTAGAAAAGCATTTTATCAACCAAAAATACTGTTCAGAGTAATCTGGTGTCATTTCTCTCCAGAACAAAATAAATCTCAGCAGTTTTTCTTTCTCTTATTTCATACTACACCTTATTCTAGTAATGTTTGATACTACAATATTAGTAATTACTGCAATGTAGTACGATTTCTCATTTATTCTTGTAAATAAGAGAATAAGAACTACTCAAGAACTAGTTTACACCCTCATGTTATTCAGTATACTGTCCTATTGTTCATGGCTAATAGATATTGATTTGAGGATACTGGATTACATACTGTCGTTGATGACTCACCTCCACTTCTAATCTTTATCTTCGTGCTGTTCTCACACATTTGCAAGAATGAGCCATAAAGACTTAGTTTAATACACTAAATGTTCAATTTGGTTCTTTACACCTGAGGGTATTGTCATTCCAAAAGACAAGCTCCCCTGTTAAGACAGAATCGTATAAAAACCGAAGGGAAAACAGCTTCTCTGTTGGGAACTATTAAAATTCTCCCTGCTCTTGTTAGCGAAGGCTAATTTGTCTGTGTGCCAGTAGATACAACGTTGTGTTTTGACCCTGCTTTAAGTATTTGCATCACAAATCACACATGCCTTCAGGCTTGTGGGTGATTACCATTGAAAACACATGTACACATGGCTTTCTTCACTTTGTGTAGTACAAAGTTCACCAGAAATCTCACCATAAAGATTTTTCCCTCTAGTGACTTTACTATCATTTTGCTGACACTAGCTAATGACATGACATTTAACAGGACGTGAGTAAAGGTAACAAAAACCAAAGATTTGCCTTAAATTTAAGTCTATTTTTTTCCTCTTAAGTGGTCTGTGGGAACTGGGCAAAATATAAAATGTTTCACTTTTTCTTATAGACAGTGAGCAGATGTAGTCATGTCAAGCTTAGCATGATTACTCTTCTTGTTTCTCTTCTCCTTTTTTTTTTTTTTTTTTTTAAATCTTGACTGATTTTGGACGATTTCAAAAGCGCAGGGTCGCAGATTCTTTCTGTATTCAAGCAAAGCTAGAATAAAAGTGTAGTTCACAGAGACATCTTCCTTTGGCTGCAGTTTTTAGCTCCACACCACTGTGCTCCTCCCTTATGTAATCTAAACCTTGCACACATGTCCAGCATGCCCACAAACACACACACTCATACACAAACACAGGTTTTTCAGGTCAGGGTAGTTTTGTAAAGATCAAAAGGTGAGTATAGAAGCTTACAGTGTGGAAAATGGCTGGAAAGTTGAGTGAGATCACAAATCCAGGTTGTAGAGCTAGTATTACTGCTGATAACATTTAAATTTTATTACCAAAAAAAAAAGGTACATTGACGTTTTTAGTCATGAATGCAAAATAGATGCAAACAACCTGCACAGAAGGTGTGGTACATTACAGTGAAGAGGCTGTGGATTACATGAAAGTCAAAGTGTACGGTGGGTTTCGTTTTGTGCGCTCAGCTTTTAGGTTATGAAGCCTACAGGACACACAGATCGAGGAATGCTCCTCAGTTTTGGCAGCCTCATGTCTGGGCTTGCACTAATTGCACATGAACATCGTCAGAACGGTCTAGAAAAACACACACACAGGCCTAGCCACAGTTGTGTATACATCAAAGACACAAACACGTGTCTTCTGCAGTGACAAATACATCACATCCTGCTTCATCTAATCAGAGCAGATTCACGCAGATCACTTGGAAAAAGAAAACATCAGCGAAAACAAGCTGATTACCAGCGGTTGCGTATAAGGTAGTTACACTTCCCTCCTCGTCTCTGCTTTCGTGCTCCTGAAGTTGCAGTAAAAGTCAACTGTAACTCAAATGCATTTTAGGATTAAAATGACATTTTTCTGAATTGTATAGAACTAACGGGAATTCTTCTCCCATCCATTTTCAGGGCGAGTCAGTGAAATATTTCTTGGATAATCTGGATAAGCTTGGCGAGCCGGTAAGTTGTTTCTGCCTGCACTGATTGTTATAATCAGTCCTGTGGATGTAATGGTTAATATTGCGACATGTCTAGACAATTTTAACAGCAAACTGAAGAAACGACATAGACAGTAGTGCACATAAAGAAATGCTGACTAATGGCGTGAAGGCATCTAATTAAGTGACCGTCGTGACATCTATGTCTTTGGCGAAAACAGACTCAAATGAAGTCTGTTATATTTGTACTACGGCTGGATGATTTCAGTATAACAAATGAATCACAGTTTTTATCTAGCCTCTTACATCTACATTAGCCAAAAATAAAACACGATTGAAAAGTAGAGTCTTGATTTAAACTACATACTGTTGTGGAAAAAAATTATTATACCATTCCTTTTTTTTTAAATTCAATTTCTTGTCCATTTCAATGCCTGGTACAACTGAAGGTATATTTGTTTGGACAAATAACAAAAATAGCTCGTAAGAGTTTAATTTCAGAACTGACGTCGATCATTTTCCATGGTTTTCTTGATAATAACCAAAATCACTGATGTTGTTACATCAATAGCATTGTACTGACCAAAACTGCTTTTAGCCATCTGTTTTAGTTGCATGATACATACAGGAGTTAGTACTTGATTGCATACCCATTGTTTTTGATGGTCTTACTTTTTTTCCCCGCAACTGTATAAGCAATATCAAATAACAGTTACAAAAAGAAAACTTATTATTTGTTCTCTATGGGTACTCGAGGTTCTTCCCACAGTTCAATGACACATAGTTAATAGGCTAATCAGTCAAACAAAAATTGGGCATATCTATATGTGTATATGTCAGATGTCCAGGGTTGACTCTGCCTTTGCCTATTGCTTGCCGGTATGGGCCTCCAGCCAAGTACTAAGCGGTTTGGGAAATTTAATCGATGAATAAAAACATTTTTACATAACATCGCCACTCATTGGTAATGACTGGAGAAACATTTTAACAATCATAATATTACAGTCAACAAAACAAGTGGCAATTAATGTTGAGCAAGAATGGTCAATAAAAACAGAACTTGATTAATATGAAAAATTCTCATATTATAGTTTGTGCTTCATTCTTACAAACCAAGAATCCAAATTGCTATTGCTGCCTGTTTGTTTCTTTACTATAATGTATTCATTATTAATGTGATTCTTCATTCATTCATTGCCAACCAGATGTTATTTTTATAAATGTATTTTGATCCATAGTTTGAATAAATAGCAAAACCTTCTCATTGTGTTTTATTTTGAGCAGACAAAAAAAAAGCTATTAAAGGTAGTAATTGTCTTTCTGGTCTTATTGTCCAACTCTGTCATTACGTAAAATGAAGTTGAACAGAAATTTTAACAACAATTTGGTCATTAAAGTCCTTTACAACCTAGGAAACAGTTTTTTCAGTATAGTTTTTCACGATGTATGCAATTATATTTTTAGTAAATACTTTCACGCAGAGCATAACTCTCAGGCAGTGAAAAAGCAGTATTGTATAGAAACAAATATCCTTGTAACAATTTCAGAGCTGCTGTTGATTTTTGTTTCCAGCTGAGTAAACAAATGAGTGATACACATGCCATAATAGGTGCAGGGCTTCTAAAAAAAAAAAACTGCATTCATTAACAAAAAGCAATGACTCCACATGTACACCAGACTACGGAAGTTAAATAATGTCAGCATTTCAATCCTCTTAAATCGACAATACAACAGTAGGTATTTTCTTTAAAATGTAAAAGGGTAGATGTTCACTTTGGAGAAAAACTGAGCTGTAGTAACCCAAATAAATATGGTAGAAAGTTGAAACATGACTGTTTTTATTTGTATTGACTGGATGAATTGACCACACCTACTGTCATAGAGCTTGTGCATGAATATGGGTGTGTTTTCCAAACAGGATCTAAACATTGTTGTCAGTGTACTTTTGCATTTTGGAGTACTGTGCCCTGTATACTTTGGTTATAGGAATTATTGATCACCCTTCCTTTGAAACCACAGTGAACTTCCCGACTATTGGCATTATATTATGCAGTTTTTTTATTTGATTTTACTTTTCTTTGCCCACTCATAGATATTAAAAATTCTCATTCATTCAGGTCAAATGTATTTTTGTAAAATACAAGTTAAATCAACATTGTACAAAAATTGTATTTGCTGGGCAAATGGGCTTGTGTTTATAGTAATTTTTTTGCTTTGCCACAGAATTATCTCCCCAGCCAACAGGACATCCTACTAGCCCGTAAACCCACCAAGGGCATCCACGAATATGACTTTGAGATCAAGAAGGTACCGTTTATGATGGTAGATGTCGGAGGGCAGCGGTCAGAGAGGAGGCGCTGGTTCGAGTGTTTTGACTCAGTCACTTCCATCCTCTTCCTCGTCTCCTCCTCCGAATATGACCAGGTGAAAACCCCAGCTGTGGCATCCCATTTCCTCTTGCAGGCCAGCACTCACTCACTTGAGATAAAGGGCACATTAATCAGTTTGTTCTTGTAGATAATGTTTGGTGGCTTTAGATAAGTTATTGCTATGTGTGTGTGTGTGTGTGTGTGTGTGTGTGTGTGTGTGTGTGTGTGTGTGTGTGTGTGTGTGTGTGTGT
>JAPTYR010000012.1:22503616-22513911 GCA_029814505.1 Siphamia roseigaster
CCCCCCCCCCCCCCCCCCCCCCCCCCCCCCCCCCCCCCCCCCCCCCCCCCCCCCCCCCCCCCCCCCCCCCCCCACACTCGAGATAATTTTCTGACTTTTCTTGGAGGCTTAGTGTTAAAAGATTCACAGTACCTTGTGAGAATTCGTCGTGGCTGGGTGGAGCTCCCTGGAACACGTGATATGGGAGCAGTCTTTCCAGAACATTTTCAAATGATGTGAAACGACTACGATCTGAGATCTGAACACCAGCATGATCTTTCCTCAACTGCTGTAAAATCCTGTAGAAGGTAAGACGAAAGAAATATAAGCTCTTTCAATGGCTGATACGTTTTACAAACACAAGTCACCTGGCAAATGGAAAAAAAAAATCTAAATAACTCACATTCCACCTCTTGTAAGTGGCATAAGGGCAGGCCTCTTCTGTGCTCCAACCTAAAAAGAGGAAAAAATGAAAGTCCTTCCAACGCCATCAAGATTAAAAGCAATCTGACATTTTCAACTACACAAACTCAAAGTACAAAGTAATATATACCTGAGAGTTTAGTGTTATATCTTGAATCATGGGTTTCACCGCTACAAAAGACCAGAAAAACATAACTTATATTAGGACAAATGGTGGCAATTGCATTTATACTGTAATATACTGAGCTGACGTAGATATATGAAGGCATAATTGGAACTCTTTTCTATTTAACAGCATGCGTTTTTTCACATGTATTTATTTCTGCTGTGAATTTTAATTGTCGTACTTTGTCAAAGCTTTACACAGCATGATGGCTATTTCCCAATACATGTCACTAGGGTAACATGAGTACATTTCATTCATTGTCTTTAGTAGTTGTGGCTGCAGTTAAAATTCTTACTAGACGAGCATAGCTCACATGTGTAAGGATCTCCAAGGAAACAGTGAGAACCTGATTCTGTAGAATTTAAGTGATGGAAGCACTAATTTGTGTGTGGGGGGGGATTTCTGTTTATTAGATGGATTTAATATATTACCCATCCCTATGTTCGATATTAAGAAAACCACAGGTGATGTAAAGGCAACTTCTATTACCATGGATGCCGCTGAGCTGTGTCTGTTTGAGGGCAGGTGATGAGGAATTCTAAAAATGAGAAGTAAATTTGATATTAGTCATGCAAAGAACAGCACAGATTTTAGAGATTTTACTTAAAACAGCTCAAATAAAGGACCACAATTAACTTGTTATGTACCTGTCTGTAGTCTTGCTCCTGGCTGACTGATGCCGTACCAGGTAAAGGAGATAAAGATGTGCAGTTTGGAGTTTGGGTCACTAGGAGGCGTTGCACAGGGCTAGCAGACACTTGGCACTGACCGCTGATCCCCGTGGTCGCCGGGCCAACCAGAGTCAGCCGTCCAGGAGTGCACGATGTCTGCACAGGACCAGCATTCGCACCTGAAACTCCTGTCCATGTTTGAGTAACACTCCCTCCAACCTGACTCCCACTGACGACTCCCTGATTCAAAATGAGCTGCCCCCCTCCTGAGGCTGTGAAGTTCTGCCCCGCAACAATCTGCACCGTGTTCTGACTGGTAATCAGTGTATTAGAATTGGGGTCAGGAGGGCCATTGTGGATGGTGTTGGCCAGAGAACTGGGCAGCAGAAACTGTCCAGGTGGTACATTTGTCTGGGCCTGTGCTTGTTGGTCCAGGGACGGCTGCACTGCAATAGGACCATTGGCTGTGTATTGTCCCCCAGGAGTAACAGTGTTAGCATTAACTACATTAGCCATGGTGATTGGAGTGGGTTGAAGACCAACGCTGTAGACAGTCTGAGTGCCAGCTTGAAGGGGTTTAGGTTGTATAGGTCTGACCAGAGCCTGGGTTCCTCCTGGACCTCTCTGAATTATGATGTTCTGAAGAGGGATATTTTTGAAAGGTAAGCCCACTTGGCCTACCTGGCCTTGGGTAGGGGCAAAGACCTGAGCCCCTGTTGCTGTCCCAGCAGAGGCTACAGGGGCCCCTGGCCTCAACACAATTTGAGGAGTTTTCTCCAAGCTGCCCAGCGTCATGACCCCACTACCTGTCCCAAATGAGCCCAACACCTGGATGTGCTGAGTAGAGCCATTCGGCAGTTGGGATACTCCTTGTAGGAACTGGCCTGTGGGGAACGCTGCAGTTGCTGTGGTAACCACACCTACACCCCCTCCATAACCCCCAGAGACCAGCTGGGAAGGGAAGGAAACAGGAGCCTGAACTAGAGTAGGTGCAGGCTGGGAGTCTAGTAAGGCCTCCTGGGCCAGAGTCTGCTCAGTGATATCGGCCTCCAACAGAGACTTCTGTAGGATGTCAAACGGCTGGTCCTCTCCTTCAAGATCAACCCCTCCAGGAGAATTCCCAGCCCCCAATTCATCCTCGATAAACGAAAGGGTGCTGGAGAGCTGGAGACCTGCCCCTGCTGAATCCACGCCAAATTCACCCATTGTAGCGGAGCCATCTTTGAGGCCAGTGTTGGAGCCAGCCTAAGTTAGCCATTCAATGACACAAGAACAAAGTGGGAAACATTTAAGACAGCTTCATTTGTATACCAGTGCTTTGTGCTCTAATCCATCCAGAACCACCTCTTTTTATGCTTTCTTACACTCACACCTGTCACTAAAATACATTTCATTGCCTTACTCCATATGCAAATAAAACAGCTCATCTAAAAGCCTAAAAAAAGAGAGGGAGCTTCCATTTCCATTTGACATTTTGGGAGCACCACAGGCTGTCCAATTTTAAAAAGCTGGCTTTGTAATGTTTCTGTGTAAATGCATCACAAAGAAATTGTTGGGGGAGTGACTGATGAATGACGGTTATGTTATTCGATATTCAACTTAAGCAAAATATATTGTAGCTTACTACACAGCTCAAAGGATGTCACAAACTTTAAAGATGGATTGTTTTCTTGCCTGTTAAGCAATTAACAAACCCTAAATATCAATTTGGCAATCTTTGATGATTCCACTTGTTTTACAAATTGGATATCTTACATATATGCTGATGTCATGATTGAAACTAAAAGCACTTAAACCATGCAGATGAATTTTAATTGCAAAGATTCTATTTCCTCATGAAGGAAAAATGGGGCAGAGCATTCTGATGCTCTAAAGCAGCCCTACATCCACAGAGCAAGTCAAGTAAGTAAGCAACCCTTCAGTGTGTAAGTTCACACTGACTGCCAGACAGATATCTGTTTACATCTAAGACTCTAGTCCAGATAAGCCTCAGTCAAAACAAACCATAATGGCGATGTGCTGTCAAATTCCAAAAAGGCTTGGGAAAATGTGAAATACAATCTGTAATCACAGAGGACATGCTTTTGTTTTGGTATACACACCGTATCATTAGCAAAGAAGGATCCGTCTGACCCATAAGCTGCATTTGTCACATCGTCTTCTTCAATCTGCAAGAGGGAAGTAAACACTTAAAGCCCATGCAACAGATTAATCAACTTGGTTATTTAATGGATTGCAGCAGAGTGTGAAAACACATTTTATAAATCCTTAAAAATAAACAACAAATTTCCACAGAGACACTCACAGACTTGCTGTTGCTGCCATGGAGATAGTCATTCAAAGCATCCACATCCCTGAAAAGTGGGAGAAACCTTTATATTCCAAACAATTACTTTTACTGGGCTAACTTAGAAAACTGAAATTACACCCCTGGAAACAAAACTGACAGACCATACAAATTCCCAGACCCTGTGGAAAACGTCTGAAATGTGAGGATGCTCACAAGTCATATAACAAAGCCAGTATCTTGACCAGAAATGGAATCAAGTATCCAACAGTAACATTAAATAGTGTGCCAAAATGCAAAAATAAAATTAGGGAGATTCCACCAAATGTAGATTTTTGAAATGTTAAAAGTTAAATATTTGTAACTTTTATAGCATATTGGTAATGTGCCATTTAAAAATGAAACTAACTTGTTTTCTTTGCATTATTCAAGATCTAAAAAAAATCATATTCTTTGTCATTCTTACAAGTGCCAATTTCTACAAATTGTGTATTTAAAAATTAAAATAAAGCCAGTGGTCTCTTAATTTTTGCTTCCCAGATATATGGATTAATTTGAAGATAACATGTTCCTTTATTTTCTTAATTTGGGTGATTAAAAACAAAAGATACTTGTAGCCTTGATTTCAAAGAGGAAGCATTTAATATTATCTAAGTAAAACTTTTGACAAACATAGAAGTAGAGAGCCATAAACGTCAGCACAAACATTCACACAGTGTGATACTATTAGTCCATAACAATAATGGTATATAAAAGGTTTGTTGTTGTTTTTGTTTTTTTACCCTAAAATATCCAGAAGACGGCGATCGTCCTCATCATCCATGACACCTACAGTGGTATGAGAGTAGGGAAATCGAACAGGAAATGACATGTTTATTTTGATAAATGACGTTTACATTCTGTATGAAACATGCAATTGTATGAATGTTTTGGCACATTGATTCTGTATCAAATCGTGTGGACTACAATGAGTTTATTATGTAATGTTAGTAAGGGCATCTCACTCACAGATTTCCAGTAGGAAGCATGGATTCAGTCATTTAGCACCCTTTGTTTCCTGCAACAGGAGGGTGACAAATTGCAGGTGTTACATTTTTAAAAAGTAAGATATATGATGTGTGAGATACAGTGTGTTGAAAAGAATATAGAGATGGCTGTGTGAAATATGAGGGGGTTGAAGTGAAAAATATATTCTACAAGGCAGGGGGGAGATCAGTGTAAGTAAGGGCAGGATGGCCTCCATCCCCTCCTACAGATGCTTGTCTTTGACACATGAAAAAACCCCCACCCATTACACTTCTCTGTCCCACATTGGTTGTGTCCTGTCTGAGCAAAAATGTGCGTTTGGGTGTAAGAAACTCCACCCTATTTTATTTAGACATGGTTGTTTAGTTTTACAAGGTGTTGGCTTTATGTTGTTTTAGCCAGAGAAACTACAACCTGCAGTATCCAGCTTTGTGTTGAGACAAACTAGAGATCTAATATCTATCTAGATAGCTATATCCACTGGGAGTGTCTCGACATCTACTGGCATGTTATTTTTTCAGGTAATAGCTACATTTTTAATTACAACTTCATTTTTTTTGCCAATCTAATCTAAGATCCTGACTCCACACTTGATCTCCTCTATTAAAACGGCCTTATAAAATAGTTTTTGTTTGTAATTTATCTTAAGTGTTGGTGATTTGCAGCCTTTATGTTCCTGTCAGTGTAACATGTTACAACTGCAATGCTACAAAATGGCTGTTATCAAGCCATAGGCTGTCTTTACAGCTGAGCCACGTCCAGCCTCCATCTTTGGATCAGGGAGAACAAAGACTGACAGGGTTTCTGCTGCACTTTGGCCGTTTGTACCGTCGGTACTTATAACAAATAAGAGTCAAAAGAAATCCGGCAGCCACGTTTTAATAAAAAATAACCAATTTTAGATACTTCAAAACGACATGGACTACGTTACTTTACCATGTAGCAATGGATAATCAGTGTGAGATCATAAACCTGTCCTTCAAAAGGACATTCTAACAAAAATGGCTACGAAACCTATTTAGCAATTTAACAAAAAAGAAGAGTAGGCGATTAACATAGGAACGGTGAAATTCTATAAAAACACCATTCTGATTGCAAAGCAAGGTTAAAACGAACAAACACCTCTTTGTGGATGTGTAAAAGTATTCAACAAAGTGAAATGTAGACTGATTTTCGTGTTTACACTCAGATTTAATCTTACAAAATGGACATGTATTAAGAGATAGCAACGTTTAATATGAAGAATATACCACGACGATTTTACTGACGACTAAACCAAATACTTGTAGTTCGCCAGGAAATATAAAACAATGAAGTGACTTTAGTCTGGTTTGTGAAGAATTATACAGTCTAACAGCCAACTGAAACTAGATTTAATTTTATGTTAAATGTAAGCTTCGCAATCCACCCTAGCTTGGCTGCTTCGACGAAAACCAAGCTAGTGGGGGCTGTAGTCCTGCCCCGGTGCTGTACGGCGTCAACGGTTAAAAAGCCAGCTAATGTACAGCTTGCAAGTTTTATTTCCAAAAATAGACTGAATCGACAGAATGATAATCGCATTCAAGCAGCACAAAACGCCCGTCGTCCAGCCTGTAGCGGGCTGGTCGTCGCTGACGTGCTCTTTCTTTCTCTGTTGGGGAGGCTTTCATTTGTCGTCTATGTGGCTCATCTGCCAGCATGAAAAACGTCACATTTGTCTCTATATGCCGAATCGACACGTTTCAACCGAAGGATTTGTACCAAGAAGTCCAGGATTCGGGTCGAGTTGCTCTCCGGAGCGGTTTGCGTGTCGGTTTTTTCCGCACCATTTTACAGATAAACACCGGCCTGGTCGGGTTAGCTAGCCGCGGAGTCGACGGAGCCTGTTTGGAAAGCGTCGGGTGGAATTCGACGAAAATGCTAAAGGACAAAACCGTGGCGAAACATAAATATTTATCCAGATTAGCATAACATAAAGACGACTCAAAGAGGCAAACCCTTTACTCCTGTCTCACTCCTCTTGAAACCCAATATCTCCATTTGGCAACTTTTAATTTGCTCCCCCCTCCTTCTCCTCCTCCTCCTTCTCCCTCTCCCACTCATATATTTTTCTCACTGTCCCTGTTCTGTCTCGGATAGATTTTTCTCTCCGCTCAAACTCTCTTCCCTCCCTGAAGGAAGGGAGGAAGGAGGTTGTGTGTGTTTTTTCCTTGAAATTTTTATCACAAAATTATAATACACTCAAAGGGAAACTCACCGTCATGAAAAAGCAGTGCCTTGTCAACGGGGTTTCCTCGCCATCACCGCACGGGTTGTTGGGGTAGTGCACACAACAAGACAACTCAAATCACCGCTACACACCGGCGGCATGCAACCGCAATAAAAATACAAATACACAACCACCAGGCAGTCATTTACAAATTTTCCCCCACAAAAATAATTTTAATATCACATTTTAAAGACCTCAATAAACGTAAATAAAGGTTATTACAATTTAAACATCACCAACGGTAGAGGGCGGGCCTCTCGAGTGGATGCCACACCTTGACGTAACTCAGACAGGTATGAGCAGTTGCGACACAGTTACACAAAAATTCACGAGTCTTCAAAAATATACAGCAAAAATGTTCTGATTGAATGGTCGTTTAAAAGCCAGGTTTGTCTTATTATGGCACCGCTTTCTTATTTTTTGGTTACGTTATAATAATAATAATAATAATAATAATGATGTATTAATTATATATTACTGTATTTTCTTCATTCTTTTGTTGTATTAAAATTTAGAGTAATCATGAGTACACTTAAATTGCCCCAAGGACAAATAAAGTTTTTTGAGTTTAATTTAATCTTGCCTCAAGAGTCTTATTTTTCTACCTATATTCATACACATTGTTGATTTTAAGCAATTTATTCCAAACAAGTTTCATTCATGTTATCAAAGCTGAAGTCCGTTAGAAGTCTATTTTATCTATATGTTTAACTTTTTTATGCACTCTGAGTCTATTTGCTTTATTTCATACCTCAGAAAAATTGGATCTCAGTATTCATGCATGCTAATAATTTTAAGCATGTTACAGTAATTTATTTTCTTTTTTAGTTTTATTTTCTCCTAACGTAAGTGCCTAAGAAGCACAACATTTCTGTATATTATCATTTAATAGCCTATTAGTGCACTGTATTTATTATAATGTGAAATTGCATCCTGCCATTTCCGGTTTTAGTATTTTCTTTATTTTTACTCCAAAAGATTTGAGCAGTAATATGTACAGATACTAATGATTTCAAACACATTTTATTGGATAGGTTTCTTTTTTAGGGTCGATATCTTAAAGATGACTATTTTGTTGATATTTCCTTATTTTTCATGAATTTAAATTCAGTCAATTTCCGGTTGTAGCATTTACATATTCCATAAATGCAGCAATATGACATGAGTAAATAAATAATGTCATTATTAAGTATTTAATCAAAAAATATAGAGTTAAACGTCATTTGTTAACGTTAGTATTTTGGTAATTTATATAGCACATAGCCCGATAGGTGGCGGTATGAGCTAGTAGTAGAATGAAATATCCGCGAAGAAGAAAACTGTTACTGTCACTTCCGCTTTAACGAACAACATGGAAGGGAATCAAGAAAATGTATTTCTAGGCGAAAATAGTGCAGCCAAGATGCAAGAACGACTTTCAAAGCGGCACCAAGTGAGGATAGAGGATGCGGAGCGAAGGAAAGAAGCTAAAGAGAGCCAGGCTGTCGCAGAAGAGCAGGGCGAGTATTTCTCTAGTACTTTCAACAAGGAGCGGGATGGGATAGAGGAGCTGCTGTCAGGCTGCTCCGGGGCGGACCGGGTCCTGGTGACTCAGCGGTTAGAGAAAGCAACGGCCCAAACTGCGCAGCTACAGAAGTTTCTCAATGACAGCACGATGTTTCTCACGCAGTACGACCTCAGAAAAGCTCAGGCTGCGCTCCAACAACTGCAGACCTCCCTTGCTGAAACCCGAGAGGAGGCTCTGCCGAAAAAGAAGTTTGCCTTTCGATCTCGTACTAAAGCTGCTGACAAAGTGTCTGCACCACCATTATCAGACACACCCTCATCAGATATTGGAACACTTGAAGATACTGGTTGTACCAAGGTGGATGGAGCTATAGTATCTGAGCAGAGTGGCTTCTCTAATATGGACGGTGTCTCTTTGACCAAAACAGCAGAGGAGATTCAGCAAAGAGATGTGCTTCTAACTCATTTAACCAACTGCAAGGTCCGTCTCTTTGGATCCCCCAGCACATTGCACCTGAAGCACATTGATAACTGTGAGATCCTGTGTGGGCCAGTGTCTAGTTCAGTATTTGTAGACCACTGTAAAAGCAGCACACTGGCCTTTCCATGCCAGCAGCTGCGGACACACAACACCACTGATACACAGGTTTACCTCCATGTAACCAGCAGAGCAATCATAGAGGACTGTCGAGGAGTGAGCTTTGCTCCGTTCTCCTGGTCTTATCCCACTCTGGAGGAGGACTTCAGTGTCTCTGGCCTAGACCAACGCAGAAACAACTGGAGCCAAGTAGATGATTTTAACTGGCTAGCTGCAGGAACACCTTCTCCTAACTGGACTGTCATTCCTGAAGAATTAAGGAAAACTGATTGGGACTCAGACTTTAAGCATTAAAGTCATGTTTTGTCAAAGTAACCAACTGAAACTCTTTCAATGTGCATACCACCTTTAACTCATACTGTTTTGCTACAGAAATTGCACGGTTACTACATAACAAAACAACCATAAACACGTGGATCTTGCTAAATTAAAATGTTTCTGACATCATTAACAGTCTGACAAGTTTCTATTAAACAATGTCCAATCCATTCACTGTTGAAACTATTTATTGATGTTACACACTTTACACAAAGATGCATGATCAGACAAAGCAAACTTTTTATAGCTGTGATTATAACTGATTATAAGGCGGTAAATTAACCTTTAAGTTTAGATGGCACTTTTTCTTGAAAACACTGTGTATTTTACATTATAATTAGCTGGCACAAATTTGGCTAAATTAGTCATAGAGACACTAATTTTATTCCCCCAGCAACAATTCTCTTTACCCAGGATTTAATTTATTTATTCTTAAATTGTATCATGTTTTCTGTTGTCATTAAGAAATTAGGTGAGAGTTTTCTTCCTAACCTCTAAGAGAAGATTTTGACTAATCTGTTTCAGTAATAAATAGAAATACCTTATCAAGTTTTAAAGCCAACATTTAAAGAAATAACCTGATGCTGTTATAGAACAATGAAGCCAAAATATCATGGCTATGGGAGGTGGAATGTTTCTGTGAGGACTGGAGCAAAGCATAGAGCAGCATTAAACTTGTATCTGATGGAAAACTACCCATGAGGAGTAACTTCAATCACATATTTTACCTTTGACCTATGTGTGGGTGGTGGTAGTAGCCAAAATCTCCTATGCATACATTTCTATAGTCTGTAAATGGAAACTAATTATAATTTACTGAGACAATTACAAAAATGTCACCAGTGACAAAAATCTATTGTGGACTCCAAAGCCTTAGTCAAAAATATTCAAAGCTATTATGATGAAAATTCTAAAATATAGTCAAGTGATTACCACAATTACAGGGTTCCGTGAATGACCTAAAAGCTTTTGATAATGCTTAGTGCAACTACTTAATAGTCTGGGCCCACCCATACTGTGTCGTTCAGGCCACGCCCGCGGCCCAACCAAATCTTTGGGTCGGTGAAAACCAG
>JAPTYR010000012.1:22562984-22575339 GCA_029814505.1 Siphamia roseigaster
TACTCTGAGTAGGATTTAAGCAAAGTAAAGATACTTTTACTCAATTACAATTTTTCAGTACTTTTTCCACCTCTGGTTATGTTGCACTGTGGCAAAGAGTGTCCATTCCCACCGCATCCGTCAGCGCTTATGGGAGCAGTCAAGCTGTGGGTGAAGTCTTGCGGTGTTCACCATGAGAACTCACGAGATCTCGCAAAGTCCCACGAGTTCTCGCAGTCATTTCCGTGAGAGTCGTAGTAGTGAAAACAAACAGAGCCAGCCTCACCCTAATCTATTGTTCCCCTGGTTGAGCAAGGCGGTAGATCTTTGAATGTGGAGTGTTTAGTGTTACTATGTGGTGTGAACAGGGTGTAAATGACCACTGGAAGACCTTTGACTTGTTGAATTCAACCCTGGCTCTACCCATTATTGACGATAGTGAAAATTGATCGCTTTTTGAATGGAGTTCTTTGATTTAAAAAGTAACCAGATGTTTTATTTTGGGATACTGTTGTTAATATCCACTGCCACTTGGGCTGTGCTGAGCTAAGCGTTTCCTTATAGCATCCGGCAAAAATAGAACCCTTGCGTATTTGCTGCAGCTCTGTTACAGGTGCTGTAGCTTGCTGCACTGCCTGCTGTAGTCAGTGGAAACACTCTCATTGATTATAGTGTTAAGTATTTGTTGCAGCGGCCAGAAGCAGCCGTAATGCAACACAGCCGTAACAGATGCAGTGGAAATGAGGGGTTAAGTTGTTAACATTTATTTGCACTTTAATTGTAGATTACTTGATATACTTAAGTAATGTAAATACTAGATACTTAAAGACTTTAACTTTAAGTAACTTCTGCTGTAGTCATTTTTTGGTAGGGTGCCTGTACTTCTACTCGAGTGTGACTTTCCAATACTTTATACAATACTGCAGAAACTGCTTTGAATAGGAATGAATAGGAAACCATTGGCTCTCGATTGTTAATAAGAATTTGCTTGATTAAATTACATTAATTGTTGGTTAATTGGCCTTTACCACAATTGTGTTTGTGGTGTCAGCAGAAGTGCGCGCCACTGCCTAACCTCGACTTCATTGCTGAACTGTCACTCAGGAAAAAAAATCATAAATGCCCATTTCTTCTAAACTGCCCCTCTTCAGATCCAGCTATTGTATTTTATTTCTCTGGAAAATTTATTTAGTTCTACTCCATAAATGTTACTGCCTGTCCTGTATCCCTAATGGTACAATACATCTATCATTAAGAAATATGACTGTATTTTTCATGAAGTATATAAATAATATTTAGCTATTATTCTTATAGACCCCACTGACGGACATATCCAGGTTATCAGGGGAATCTCCACTTATCAATTAATAGTTAATTGATCGATAAGGTCAAGCAACTATTGATTGATGAATTAATCAATAATTTCCATCTCAAGTATTGAATACAGTGGAATGAACCAGTTCATATGCAGAATTGCACTGCAAAAAATCTAAATCGTATCAAGTGTATTTTTGTCCAGATATCTCATCACATTTTAAATAAGATATACTTACCTAAAGGAGTGATTTTTCAGTATGATATAAGAACTTATTTTTAGACAATATATCTGGTTAATCTTATTTCAGGAAATCTTACCAAAATCTTACTTGTTCCATTAGCAGATTTATTTTGTTTTTGGGCGGGGGGGCTTAATTCAAACAAAAAATCTGCCAATGGAAAAAGTTAAAAAAAATAAATAAATAAATTGTAAGTCCAGTGTATATGTTTCCAT
The DNA here is from genome assembly GCA_029814505.1 of Siphamia roseigaster. Classification (NCBI taxonomy): domain Eukaryota; kingdom Metazoa; phylum Chordata; class Actinopteri; order Kurtiformes; family Apogonidae; genus Siphamia; species Siphamia roseigaster. The sequence continues at coordinate 22,564,735 of JAPTYR010000012.1, forward strand.
TCAGCATTATGCACAAACAGAAAAAAGTCTTACCTGTTTGGTCTTCAACAATAATCAAATCACAGTCTCGTTAAATCATCAGCTGAATTCCTGCACCATGGAATGTTTGTTGCATAGAAAATGTTGGCGTCGTACTTGATTGATAGTCATTTCTGACACCATGCTGTGAACTACAAATTCTGTCAAATATGACATTTCTACTTCAGCACACACACACATCTGGAATGATCTAATTGTAGGTTTGTTTTACTTGGTATGATGTGATCTGGTGTGTGCACGCCCGGTGGGCATGTTCTGACTGACCCTTGGCTGCACTCTGCTCTACTTTATGCATACTATCACTGCAGCTGTCAGCTTCATTCGCTTCACGGACACCTCCATGCCGAAATATGCAGAGTTTCTGTCAGACTGACGCTGACCTGTGATACAGAGTTGTAAAATATAAATATATTCCTGTCTGATATTTTTAGTGATATTAGCTCACTTTGTTCTTTGGATGGCTGACCACCAAGGCCTGCAGGGTAGTTTTTTCCCAATTGTCAAGCGCAGTAATTGACAAAACTTTTTTTTTTGCTTACTTCTCAGTACTCTTAGTTAAATGTCTGCAGCTCTGTAGAATCAAAGCCCATTGGTGTTCATAGGCACTTGAAGTCGGATTAAATTTGCTGAAACCCATTTGGAATTACTGTACTGGAAAAAAATCGAAATCTTACAAAGTGTATTTTTTCATTTTAAGTGTGATCAGATATTTTGATTAGAAATAAGACATAATCATAGAAAAAGTAACTTTTCAGTGAGACGTAAAGAGCTTATTTTTAGACGATGGATCTTGAAAATCTTATTTCAAGAAGTCTTACCAAGATTTTCACTTGTTGTTGGGAGTTTTATTTATTTATTTTTGGCTTCAGGTTGTTTTTTTGCTTAATTCAAGCACACAAAAAAATCTGCTGATGGAACAAGTGAAAATTATTTTTGTAAGATTTCGTGAAATAGATTTTCCAGATCTATATGTCTAAATATAAATTTTTATATCGAACTGAAAAGTTCGTCTTTAGGTGATTATATCTTATTTTAAGTGTGATGAAACAAAAAAGAGAGAGAGACAGGGGGGAAGAAAACAAAAAAAAACATTTGGTAAGATTTTTTCCAGTGTGGGCAATACACTCAAAATGCCATCTTCAAATATGTGTTGTTGTCCAGGAAATAAAACCATGCGACCTTACAAGAAATGTAGCAATGGTTTCCAAGGGCCAGGCATTTTTTTGTACCGAAGGCAATTAAAACAATAAGGAAAAAGGAAGCTGGCTTATGCCTGTCATTTCTTGTGCATTCATAGGTAGAACTGTGTGCACTTTAATTGTGTGCATCTCCCAAAAAACGTAATGCCATGGCAACGTATCCACTGTCTGACTTTCATGAGCTGCTCTAATAAGATGTTCCATGGCTACGCAATTAAACACTGACAGGTAGCCGTTGTAATTAACTGAATGGCCAGTCAGGTATAATATGAATGGCATTTTCATTCATTGTAAATCTGAATGAGTCACTTGCCTTTATACATTTGTCATCCTTTTCAGAATTGTACATCTATCTAAAACCAAGTTCAGATATTCAAATGCTAAAACAGCGTTTCCCAACCAGTGTGTCATGGCACATCACTGTGCCGTGAGAAATCATCAGGTGTGCTGTGGAAAATTATTCAATTTCATCTTATTGGTACTGTAACCAAGCAGTGTGATTATAGATCTTCCTTAAATTATAGATATTCCTGCAAGAGTATCAGCTTTGTGCTTCACCATTTAACTCCTGAGATGTGCCACAGTTAAAAAAAATAAAATAAAATAAGCAACAAAATGAACGCAAACTGCCAAAGTGGTCAATAAAAATGAACAAAAATGAACAATTAACCAAGAAAATAATAAGTAACATGAACAAATGCAATAAAAGTGAAGAAAATATTTTCATGTAAAAAACTAAATGTAGAAAAATAAACAAAATAAGCAACAAAATGAACAAAAACTAAAGAATATTTACAAAATAACTCGAAAAAATAGCAAACCCCCCCCAAAACAACTAAAATGGAGTAAACAAAAAATAATAATAATAATAAAAATAACTGGTACTGTAATTCGGTTCCAGTAGTTTTAGTTTAGTCTTTTTCTTTTTCTAAATCTTTTTTTTTACGCCTGTTTATCTCCATCCATCAGTTCCATCAACAAAAGTCAGTAAAAAGACAATTAAAAAACAGCTTTGTTTTTTGAATATCTAAACTAAACCACACATTTAGAATGTGTCAGTGCTGATACGTCAGGGGTTAAAGGGTTAACTGAAAAGGCCCAGGTTTTACAATGACTACATAAATCAGGACTAGATTTGCATTATATTTCAATAAATATACTTTTCGTGACATTTTTGTTTGGTGATGTGCCTTGTGATGTTTCCAATGTAAAATATGTGCCGTGGCTTAAAAAAGGTTGGGAAACACTGCTCTATTATTATAGATTTAAAGTGAAAAAACAAAACAAAAAAAACCCCACACACCCGATAACTAATATTTTAATGTTAATTAAACAAGCAGAAATGTCTAAGGTGTTGTTTGTGCAAATAGTTCAAACTGTAAACTGAACAGTTATTTGCATGCAATGGATAGTTGTAGGTTATGTTAGTCTTTAGCATCAGTCGTCAGCCTTGCTAGAGCCTCCACACCACCCAGGCCTCCTCAGAGATATGATTATATTCTTCTTCCGAATGTTTTCAGTCCCATGTGATGGCGATTCATTTTCATTGCAAGCTGCTCCTTCTTCCCTTAACACCTCCACTTCTTCTTCTTTTTTGTCTTCTCTTGTGTCACGTCCATCTTTTTTACTGACTTTCCTCACAGACTCTGCTACTCTGTCCTTTTTGCTTCCTCCTCCCTTCTTCCTCTCTTTGACTGCACTTTTCTTCACCTCACCTCCAGCCTCCAGCCCACAACTCGACGTATCAACCATCGCCGGCACATTCTGATCAACATCATTTGGAATCACAGGAGGCTTTGGTGCCTTTTTTTTCTTTAATGAGGGTTTTTCTGGTTGAGGGGTTTTTGGTTCCTCTGTGATCTTAAGCTCCAGATGTTTCTTGATTGCTGAAACCAGTACTTCTGGCTCCACAGATGCTCCATACACATCCCACGTCATCCCCTCCTCATCCCACTGCACCTGCTTCATACTGCTCCTCCTCCCCAGTTCGTCCTTCTCCCCCCCGTGGTTCTTCAGACAGGACCTCTTCTTGTGGAGATCATGGTAGGAAGCCAGATTTTCTTCCCATGATGGGTCATCATCATGTCCCCCATCATCTTCTCCACTACTTACAGGGAACATGCTGGAGGATGGAGAAACCAGGTTGGAGTGAGACCCAACTGAGCACCTTAGGTTTAATATTGAGCCGGGAGGAGAACCTAAGATGGAGTGGGAGCCTGTGACGGTGACTGAAACGTTCTTCCTGAGGTCTGACCAAGAGGCAACAGGGGAGACTGTCTGAACAGCTGCATCAACAAGGACCACCTGGGATGTCATTGTACCTCCTTCCCTGTTCACATCTATGTTTGCCACTCTGTTTGACTCTCTGGAGTGATTGCACCTGCAGCAGTCGTCCAACTGGGAGTCACTTAATGAAGAAACCAGGGGTGTTTTCCAACTTCGGCTTATCTGAAAGTTTCGACCTGGCAACTCTAGATAGCAGACTGAGAGGTCTCTGCCTGATTTCTGATTAGTCAACAGGTAGTCAAACATTTGCTCTGTTCTTACATATCTTTCAGGGCTTCCCATCACTTTGTCAACAAGGCCTCCAGGATTTGAAACTAGACCTCCTTTTCCTAGACTAACAGAGGAAGAGACTGGTGAAGGAAATGTAAAGGAGAGCGGCTGGCTCTCAGGGAAGCCACCATCTTCCTTGCGGAGAAAATTATTTGAGTTTGATAATGGGGGTGAGGTGTTGTGCGAAGGTGATGGAAGTGGCGATGGTGCAGGTGTGGGTAAGTCTTCCTGCTGATGTGTGGTGGACAGATGATGTGGTGAAGGAGAAGGAGATGAGAAAACATCTACCAGGGGGTGAGTAGGGGTGTGTGAAGGTGAAATAAATGGAGGGATGGTTGGAGAAGGGGCTGCTTTGGTGACAGGAGAGTCGGGTGCAACAGAGCAAGCAACTTCCTGGGTTTGACTCCAGGGGCGTGACTGCGTTCCTTTCCACACTACTGTCTCTGGAGTGCTGCTACGACTGTGGGTGCTGCTGCTGCACCCACTCCAGCGTTGCATACTGGCGATCCAGCGCTCACTGAGTGCAGGAGGGCTGTGCAGGTCCAGGTTCTGCTTTGTAAGCAGTACGTGGTTGTGCTGCCACGTGTTGGGGTAAAGGTGTTGGTGGGTCACTGAGTTCTGCTCAGGGTGTGTGTTGGTGCTTGAACTCCGTCTCAGGTCCAGTCTACTCCAGGCCGGGTCTTGCTTATGGGGTTGTTCCATCCCCATAACCACATCCATGGAGCTCTTAGAGAGGGAGAAGATAGGTCCCTCATCGTCCTCCACTTCCACTATCCCTGTCTCACTGGAGTAAGACATAGACTGACTGACTGAGCAGCAGACCGGCTGGTAGCTCTCAGACACAGAACGACCCGGCCTCGCCATGGCAACAGCATAAAACTACAAGTAGGGAAACAGAAAGGCATGGTGGATTTATTGTTGATCTGTGCATGGTAACATTCATATGTATACATTGCTACATGTAAAATATGTAAATATATTGATTTTATGATTAGATTTTATAGACTATTTTGTACATATGAGGTGAAAACATTTAGTGCATATACAGATAATAAACTCTACATGATGTAACACACATAGGGAATTACATACATATTTTATGGTGTCTTAAATCCTGTCATCAGCAGAGGATATATGAAAATGTATAATGTATCTGCACAAGTGTATAAGTATCGCTGCAGATATAGGGCAGCATGTCACATATCAGATAACAGATAATGTAAAGTGTAATGCAGTTAAATTTCAGGAGCATAGGGAACATTTTTGTGTCCAGGTGTGATATAATGATATAAATACAATTTATTTTCATAACAACTTCAGGTGATATATTTCATCATCTGGACACAAGTTCATACATGAAGGAGGTTGAATGCAACACAAGTTACAATATTTGGTTTTATTTTTATTAGTTGAGTTTTTGAGATGAATTTGGTTGTATTTAGACAAATTATTATTTGTCTTATTTATTTATTTTAATTTTTTTTTTTTAATTTGAGGGATTAGCACTCTTAGCAAAAAAAAAGAAATCCCCAAAACTGTGACAAATATAAAATCAAAATCACTCTATTTTTTACCCCCTGTTATATTTTGTTTTAGTTCTTGTTGCACTATGTTGTCATGCTTTAGGAAATGGTTTGTTTTTATTTTAAGTTAATGTTCAATGATAGCTTTATTTTTAGCCTTAATTTGCATTTCATTAACAGTATTGTACAAAAGAATCTTCGTCACCTTTAATTTAGGCATTTTTGTAGGGTTAAAATGAGCAGATAAAAAAAAAAATCTCCTATTTTCTCCAAATACAGCAAGAACATGCATATGTATGCATGGCTTTAAATGCCAAAGCCACTATTAATATAATCCATGATACCATGAAAAGGAGCAGGGGGGAGATAGTTCAAAACATCATTTAATGAATGAAACCTTTTGAATAAACCTTTTATAAAACATCAGAAATGTAATGCAATAAATCTGATATTATCTGACCAAAAGGACAGAAAACATATTAAGTGCAAAGGGTGGCCCCATTAAATACTACCACTGTGGTTTATAGAAACTGTTTAATTGTATCTTAATACAGAAACTGAGAAATGCATTTGTGGTCATTAAACTTTATTAAACCTAAAATCTAATGTTGACGTAGGACTTTTACACAGTAATGGATATACTATATATTTAAACACGAAGTGAATAAAACCAAGATATGAGATTTTGTTTCTTTATTGCACAGGTATATCTTTCAGTAAAATTAATTAACAATATTTATATATTTACATACAAAACATATGTAAATATGTTTTGCAAAGTGCCATTATGCTCCTGTTAACATGTCTGTGGGGGATCCCTAATCTTTTCTTTCTTTGTCTCACATGCATTCCCTGTTCGTGCACGCACGCACACACACCCACAAACACACAAATGCTACCAGATTAGCCTAATGGGATTACACAGTCCAGATTATTTGATTATTCAGACATAATGTGGATTAATTGAGACTGATTCAAGAGGCCATTTGGCTTTAGCTGTAAAATGTCACAGAAGCAAAAGTAAATAAAAAAAAAAACCCACAACGACAAAGAAAAATATATAAAATTACAATTAACTGTGTTTTTTCTTCTTCGTCTTTATTTGTAAAGGGGGGGAAAAGGCTAAGGCTTTAGTCATATGAACGATGGTACACTAAGTTAAAAGTAAACACTTCTGTACAAAAGTGCATATGCATTCCAAATCACAACTCACTGCCATTCAGTTAAACCTTTGTCCCAAACTGACCCCCAGATACTCAGTCTTACCATATCAAGACTTTACAGAATAAACACTCACATAACTACACACTTGATAGTACAGGAGCATAGTCTGATGGAATAAAAATTAGGAAAATACTTCTTACCTTTCCGTTTACACCTTGTGTTATGCTTTTTCCCTGTCCAGTCACAGAGAAGGCAGTGCTAAATGGCGTCTCACATTGGAACCACTCTTCCTTCACTCTTTCACTTCTTAAGAAGATCACCTCCCCTGCTTCTGGACTCCACACGTACCTGTAAACACACTGTATTTTTTCCTTTTGTGACTGTTGTTCAGTTAGATTTTCTTTTTCTCTCCTTCTTCTTCCATGTCAAACTGGCATTGCTGTAAATATGAGGTTTGTGAATGTGAGTGTATGCATGCGTGCATGTGTGCGTGCGTGCGTGTGTGTGTGTGTGTGTGTGTGTGTGTGTGAGGCCCAGTACTCTGCCTTTAGCTCTGAGGATTAGCTGTCATCTTATTAGCTGTTGTCCAATCTCTGAGCAGCCACTGTGCGTGTTGTCCATGTATCTGATGATATATGTGATATTATTTTACAAATCAGTCTTCATGTATAAGTCAATAATTAAAGCTTTGCTGAATCCAGTAAATAAACACCATGAGGTCACATTTAACAAATGTGCTACTTCATATTAATAATTCACAGTTTTAATTTTTGAATTAGTTAAAAAAAAAAAATCAATCTATGGACTGGTAGATGCATACTTTTGCAAGAATGTCATAATGATGATACTACTACTACTAATGATGATTCTGATGATGATGATGATGAAAAATTAAAAGGATGAATGAAAATGTTTATTTTGGGCATAATATATAAATTCCAGATTAATGAAATTTAGCATTGCCTTTAATTTAATCCTTATTCCCTGTTTGTAGTTTGTTTTCAGTGGCTTTGGTTCTAGGAATGTTATCTCATCAGGACAATGTAAGAAATAATAACTCAAAATTTTATATGTCAACCCAACATAAAATTTTATTTAGCGCCAAAACTATGTAAAAGTATGAGCTTTTACCTAAGATATTTATTAAATTGATTATTTATCAAAACTTTGGTAAAACAGTTAATATAACATAAGATTAGAAATTTTTTTTTAACAAATCTCAATCATATAAATTAGTTGTCGACTGAGTGCGGATCTTTAAATCCCAAAAATAACAACGATTGATAGGTGGTTAATTTGTCTATGTCAGTATAATTGTTGAAATGAGAGTGTAAGTGAAAGGAATTAATACCTAAACAAGATCCTTAAGTTCAGACAGATGCATTCACTGTCATCATTATAACAATCTATGTAGTTGCTTGTGTTACTAGCATAGCAAAAAAAAAAAAAAATGCTTTCCAGGTCACAACCTTGACCTTTGACCTTTATCTACCAAAACTGGACCATTTATCCGGTTGATTCTCAAGTCCAAGTGAACATTTGTGCAATATTAGAAAAAAACAAACCCTGGAAGCATTACTGAGGTCACACCTTGACCTTTGAACTTTAAGTTAATGGTCAATGTGCACTGCTCTGTAAGTAGATCAGAAGGTGGAGTGTTGATGCAGACTTTGGAGGATCGTTTTTGAACATCACAAATTCAGCTTTGGTAGCTCCAAACCCTCCCACATTATGTCATGGTAAATATGTTATATTAACTATAATAAGAGCTTTTTGTATTGATTATTGTTTAGTTATTAAAAATGAATCTCGTTCACACTTCTAGAGTTTTTCCACTTTTAGATAAATATTGTAAAGGGCACTGATCAGCATGATCTTTTTCTTATGAGCTATGCCATTCACAAATGATACTTTTTCCACTTTCAATCACAGCATCACCCTTGTCATCATCTTCATCATCTCGTTATTAGTCTGAAATGTAAGAGTATTTCAGTATTTCAGTTAAATGAGAGCACATTTCCATGCAAGTATTCTGTCATGATAAAACTGACCTGAGATATGAACCTGTCTAATAATCAATGTGGAAAAAAAGGTGTTCTGGTATGGTCCTTTAAAAGGGTTGGACATGGCAACTGCACAAAAAGCCTGATAAGAAGGAGAAATGGTGAGAAATAGCCACATGTTACAAGACCACTGTTATAATGGAGCACAGTTTGTAGAATGTTCCTCACACACAAAGGAAGTTGTAACACCAAAAATAGCTTCTTCCCACCATCTGTGATATAACTCTGAAAGAAAACGCTTCTCTGTGTTGAAATTTGAGCTGAAATTTTACTCCAATGACAGGTGAGTGGAAAAAAAACCAACCAAACAAACAAACCTCTACCTGCCTTTTGCTATGACTCCCACTAATCTTTCTGTGTATTTGTGTTCATTCAGACCAGAGGCTGGTGTTAGCTGTTGGTCTGTCTGTGGGGGTCGTGGTGCTTTTTCTGCTGGGTTTGATGATTTATTTCCTGTGGAAGAGAAAAGATCAGAGTCAGTACCAGGAGCTGATCTCCACTGCACCGTCTGTACCAGCATGCTCTGCTCCGGTCACACTGGTTTCTCAAGGCTCCTGGACGATGTGAGTTAAACAAAAACAAAACAAAACAAAACAAAAAAAACGCCTCTAAATTCATAGATTATATTCCAAAATCTGCTTAAACCCATTCAAAGATATATAAGCATCGGTGTTATTATACCAATACATGACATTATGCCAAAAATATACTACCTTTTCCTGGTCCCATCACCATTACATCTATTTATCTCAAATATTTAATAACTACATTTGGACAATCGTTGCACAAACATTTATGATGACAATGTAGAGCCTGATTTGGACAGCCAAATCAGTAGTGACCAGCTTTTACTACATTCCTGGTAAATGACAAAAATAACCTCCAAAATCATCACAAATAGAGGACTGCAATGATAGCATTTTTTATAAAGCAAAACCACCTGTCATGTCGATGCATTTGCTGATGTCAATATATCACTTGCCTCTATAAATGTACCAAGTTTGAAGTACACTGAAACAAAATGTATTTTAATAGATATTTGATTTTTTTTTTCATTATGGAAAAGAAACATTAAAAAATATATATATTAAAATGTAAACTTTGACCAATTTTCCCCAAAATGTAATGAGATCTATTCTGCATCACTTGCAATCTATGAACCCAATTTAGTATGAATTCAATCAATATGTTTGCTGCTACAGACATTTGAAATTGTGTAATGGTGAAATGAAAATGCTGTGTAAAAATTCATTAAATGTGAACTTTAACTTTCTGTTCCCAAAATGTAATGAGATCTATTCGGGTTCACTGGCAACATATAACCCCAATTTAGTATGAATTCAACCAATAGATTGGCTGCTAGTGTTATTAGGCATAAAAAAAAAAACAACAAAAAAACAATGATAACTTTAACCCTCATTCACAGTTAGGTACTTTTAATATATCACTGTGTTGACATTAAATGCTGCAGACATCATGGAATATCAACTGATCTAGAAAACAAATAATTATTTCCTTTGTGACTGTTGTCAGAAGCACAAAATCCTTTTGTTAGTTTTGGATCTGAAATTTCAGCTTCAGATAAGGATGTAGAAAATTGGCTCAAGATGTTAAGTTACAATCGACGGCTGAACTTAAGCGACTTTACAAATGTGTTATAGAAAAAAAGTGAAGCTTAACTGACTAATGTAGGTCATTTTCTCTCGGTCAAAGGCCCGGTGAAATCCCTTTCGCCTTGCCGCCCCGCTTTGTGACAAAAAAACATGAAGATTTACAAAATACAGAAGAGGAAAAAGAGATGGAGATGGAGATGAAGATGGAGGCGCAGAGGGACATCCTCGCCCACCGTGGATCCCTCTCAGTGAGGAGTAGGTTCAAAATAGTTAAGTCTAATTTGAACATAAAGACTTAAAATATACTTAAATGTAAGCCTCTCTGTTGGAAAATGATCAAAATGAAGACGTTTCCATACTCTGCTGTGCCTTCCCTTAGCAAAAAGTAGTATATGTTAAGTTCATTTTATTAAGTATACTTGAGTGTTAGTACAAGTATAGCAAGTGT
>JAPTYR010000012.1:22670805-22682679 GCA_029814505.1 Siphamia roseigaster
AAGATTAAAGTCGACATCCAATTTCAACTTTATTCTCGGAATTTCGAGTTTAATATCGACATGTTGACTTTAATCTCGTCATATCAAAAAATATCTTCTCCTTCATGAATGGCCCTAATGCTCCGTCGTACTGTTATAGTTAGGTACTGATAGTTGTTTTTGTTTTTTTTTGTTATTTTTAAATTGAGTTATTGTTTTTGTATGGTGTTGGAAATTGCAAGAAAAGTTCTTCCCCCCAACACCAATATAAAATGCCTAGTGTCAGTGGTACTTTTCCTTACCCATTTTACTGCTTCTAACACATCAACTTTGAGGGATAATTATCCACTTGCTGCCTAATATATCCCACCCACCGACAGCTCCCATTGTAATGAAATAATTCAAATTGCTACCAGTTTGTCAATGTTATGACTTATCTCTGTATATTCTATATAGTAAATTCCTCACCATGGTGACGACCTAACATCCTCCTGGAAGTTGATGGGTCCTTCCTGCTTGAAGAGGACATAAACATAGCGGTGAAAACCTGTTCCTTTAGCGGGGAAGGGCGGCAGATAGTGGCACAGTTCGTCTCCAGCCTTTACTGCTCCTCCTGGTATGTTCCCTCTATATGGACAAAAAATACAGAACCGTCTCAGACTCCCATGGTCAGATTAAAGCAGGTTAGAGCTGCAATCACGTTTTCAGAAATAATGCTGAATAAAAAGCTGCATCTTGTACTTAAAACAGTAACATGTTTTGTTTTGTTTTGGTACACCCCCTCCCCCCCGAAGGGGAGAGGAGTATTGTTTTGAATCGTCCTTTTGTTTTGATTTGGTCTGTTGGTTTGTTTGTCTGCAACTTTATGCAAAACCTACTGGGCCAATTTCCATACAATTTTCAGGAAAGGTGCAAGGTGGTCCAGAATAGATCACATTAAATTTTGGTGAAAGTAGGTCAAAGGTCAAGCTCATAGTTACCAAAAATGTGTTTTCGCAATGATGAGAGATCGGACAAATCAGGGAAAACGTTTGCAAAGGGAAAGGGTTTGTTGTGTCTGGCACTACTTGTCTTGTTTTTTTTTTTTTTTAATCAAACCAAGTCTTCTTAACAGTCCTGTTGAAAATAACATGCACTCCCTGTAATGAACACTGGTTTCAATGTGTGTGTCTCTGGTAAATGAGAGCACAGGCAAAACTTTCCACTCCAGCAGATGAGATAAAAATCAGTGTGAAATTTTCAACAATACCGCAAATATAAATAATAAGCCATCTTTGTTAGCGCCAAGATCGAAAATGTGGCAGGATGGTACGGCACTTTCTCTCAGTAGTCCTAACCCAGTGGTTCTCAAATCCGATCCTCGTGACCCAGTGTCGTGCATGTTTTAGATGTTTCCTTCTTCCATCGCACCTGTCAGTCATTCTCAGGCTTCTGTGACACTTGATAATAGGTTTATCATTTGAATCAGGTGTGTGAAAAGAGGGAAACATTTAAAACATGCAGGACAGCGGGTCATGAGGACTGGATTTGAAAACCCCTGCCCGAACCTGAGGCCACGTACCACAGTCCTTTTCTATCAATACCCTTTCCAAACAGCAGGTGATGCTCTCGCAGCTCACAAGTAATAATTGAGAAGCATCTTTGACCTTTACCAACAGGACAACAATGTAAATGTGTATCAAATAGAAGAGATGAGTTTTTCCTGTTGTTTGCATAAAAACTTTTTTATACACATTTATTTAATGGATGCTCATTTCTATCACTATGCTCAAAAAGATGCAATTACTTAGTATTTCCAAATAAAGTGAAATATATAGTGACAGTATCAAAATAATGAGACCCTTTCTCAAATTACTCATCACTTATATACTTACATACTTTGTCAAGATAATATTGTATTTTAACTGTAATTGTGTGTTTTTAACTTGTCTCTTTTTCTATTTTTGTAAAGCATTTTGAATTGCTCTTTGTATGAATTGTACTATATAAATAAACCTCGCTTGCTTAAACTGTACCAACATGGAGCTCAGTCATTGATATTTATCATGAAGCCGCTTCTGTCTTGGTTTATGTCCCTGAGGCAGAAGTAACATGCCATAACCCCTTATTGATTTGGTTTCTCCATATGTTAAATTTTGAGAAGCTTTTTTTCCTCATTGCAAATCTAATTTTATGTCATATGGAATTTATTTAACCGGATTTTTATCCTTTGTCTATACTCATTGTTTTTACTTGTTTCTCAATAATAACAGCTGACGTGATGAGGCAAAAACTCACACGAGCCAGTGGACGTATTCTGCCTCATTGTCCAAAAGATGCTCATCTGAAACAAAGACATTATTTTAGCCATCTGCAACAGTCGTTACTATCATGAAGTTCTGCCTCATGCGGATGGTGAATTCACTTCCTGATGGATCCTGACCTGGACATGTGAGCAGAAGAGTCCACAAGGAGCCCTCCTCTGCCTCGAAGTGGATCTGAGGTTCAGATGAAGCCTAAAGGGAAAAGTTACAAAAGAAAAAAATGATTTAATTAAAATTATTCATAATCAGACATAAAAGTGATTTATGTACAAAGGATTTAGATTTTTGCAATGCATATGCAATTAAGATTGAATATTATTTTATTGTATTATTATTATTATTATTATTATTATTATTATTATTATTATTATTATTAATAATATTTAGAAGCAGTATTAGTAAAGTTTTGTTTAAAAAAAATCAAAACAAGTTTAAATCATGCATGTTTGTAATGCATATACAATTAAGATTGAATATTATTATTATTGTTTTTATTGTATTAATAATAATGGTAATAATTTAGAAGTATTATTAGTAATCTTTTGTAAAAATTCAAAACAAGTTTCAATCATGCCAAAATTATTTTAATGAAATTAAATATCATTATGAAAATATCAAATGCTTAAAGGTGTGATATTAGCTTAGACCACAGGCATCAATATAGGATACTGTAACTGATTTCTATCTAATAAGTAACATGTCAACTGAAAATGGCAGTTTTTATATTTTCTTTTTCTTCAAGAAGAACTATTATTGCATTGTCTAAACAACAAGATATTTAGTAAATTTGTCGAGTGCATATTTATGGTTCTGTGTTTAATAAAGTAAACAATGAGTTACTGTACTGTTTTGACATCACAAAAGTAAGTTTCTTTCATCTTTCTTTAATCACCTTAATATTATCATTAGAATTCCTAGAATATGTTGATTAGTTAAATATACAGTACATACGTATGATGATAAAACAAGATTAAGACTGTCCAAGTTCTCTAACATACTTCAGTAGGTGTCAGGCGATTCCCATGATAAACTTGACCACTACTGTCCGGGCCATAAGTGATGCGGAATGATACTCGAGGTAGGAAGTACGCCATGGGGAAGAGATCTTTGAAGATCCCATAGTGGTCTGCCAGCCTCTTTATATGAAATGGCTGTGTGGTCTTTTCCCACATTTCCTGCACTTGATCCAGTGGAATCTTGTCTGTAGGAGAAAATAAAGAGAAAATACAAGAGTTATTGCACCATAAACCAAAGAACATCTTATATGAGTGGATACATATGTTACCATGTCTAAGGCAAAAAATAAAGCTGACATTTAAGTGCTAAACCCTGCCCTTTCTCAAAATACCCTCTTGAAGATCCAAATCTCCAGGTACCTGTTAGTGTTCATCAGGAGTTACAGTTATAAGCCTTAAACACAGTGATTAATGTTTCATAGTCAATAATTTATCACATTTAGGAAACTAAATTTAAAAAAATTACTACTGAATAAATGTGATGTAATCTCAGTAAATTATCCAATTAAACTGATTTTTTTTTTAGTAGATACTTTTTATAAGTGACTAAAATATTGTCTGAACTCCTGGTTTGTTACATTAGTGCATCCTTTCACTTTATGCTCATCTGTGTTGACATAAATCACCACTTTATTCAATTTTCCCTGAACTAGGGAACACAAATCAAAAGCTGACAACCAAGACACAAAGTCTAGAGATCTAAAACACCTTATTAAAGCCATATGTTTTATTAGGGAAATGCATAAAGAGCTTCTTAGGTAATGTTAGTTCCTACTGCATTTGCCAAGCTAACAGGTTAACTGATGCTAAATATGTTTTATTTCCCCCCCTCTAACTAAACTTTGTCTGCTCTTTTATTACATTAATAAAATGATATCTTGACAATATTTTTTGGACTTTTTTTCGCACTGTAAAGCAGCAGATTTAATGCAGACTTAAGACTGTAAGTGCGCACAGAAACAGCACACAAATAAATTATGATAAATAAGAATTCACCTTTCAGAAAAGTCTACTCGATATTAATTTTGAGTTTTTATTTTGGCCCAAGTCTCAATGAATGACATAAACTGGGCAGAATTTATGATACATATACTCCAGACACCAGGATAGATAAAAACAACATGTTTTTTGAACCACTTTATCCTTAAGAGGGTCTCAGGAATGATGGCGCCTTAATACACGGGTTGCATCACGAGTTGATCACAAGAATGAAACAACCACACCGATAGTCATTTTAAAGTGAACAATTAAACTATTAAGGGGTATATCTTTGGACAAAACCAAGATATTTTGGCTCCTAATCTGATGTACTCTCAATGGCCATAGTATATACCTGTAGTCAATCACTTTTCAAAAGTCTAATTATTGCATTAATGGATTGGTGGAAAACTGGTGGGTGCAACATACAAGTACGCAGACGACAAGCTCTCTCCAACTCAAGATTCTTCTTGTTGTCTTTAATTACTTGTACCCTCTCTTTCAGCTGTTGGGACCTTCTGGGTTGATAGTTTGGCAGTCCGATGTCCACCCGCTCTAGACCTATAACAAAACCAAACCTCCTGTCACTGTGAACGCACAAATGCTTCAGCTAATACAAAATAAATGCCTATGGTCTAGATTAAGGTGCAAACTCTGGATATTTCTCACCGTGCTCTAGATCTGTTTGTTCTACATAGCTTCTGTAAGTCTTCCACCAGGCTGGTTTGTTCTTTGCATATTGAGCTTCTGTGAAGTAACGATTGTAGCTGCGATACTTATCTAATGATCCCAGGTTTTCAACATCGATGTCTTCATTAGGCATGGGGCCAAGAGGACGCATACGACGACATAGGGAGGCTGTCAAGAGGAAACACCACAACAGTTCGATTATAACACAGTTTTTGTCAGACACATATAGTATAACACTGCAGAATTTAAATATTCTATTTAAAATGTAATGCTACATTTATGAAAAATATCTTGAAATATTTCAGGTCTGCTGATATTGACAATATCTTTTTCAATGCAGGACCAAATGACTTCTATATATAATAAAATCTTAGGCCCAGTTTACACGGAGACACTTGTGAGTAAAGACGATAAAATATTTTATCGTTAGTGCCTTTTGTTTATTAGTAATAATACAAATTATTTGATTTTGGTAGCAATACAGGGAAAATTGGTGGAGACATTAATTTTTAAAGCAAAATAACACTAACTGAACTGACTAAATATTTTTCATTAGGGGAATAAAAATCATGCTTCATTTCATTGCAGCAAACATCCATCAACAGCTACTCAATACAATTCCTGTTGTACATGACCCTTAGGGTTTGTTTGAAGTTCAATACAGAAATCAATTCTGCTGAGAAAAATGCAAAAGTTATGAAGATGGGAGAAGCATTAGGGATGGAAAAGAAGAGAGAGAGACTGACCCATAAAGATTCAAACACCCAGCAGTGATCAAAACCATCCTTTGAACTAAAATGTTCATAACTTCTGAACCACTAAACATATAAATACATTGAAATAAATGGAATAATTGTTGTAAAGTACACTTTGTCATCTTTTCATGGTCATCAGATATGACCCATTTAGCCATTCGGAGGCTCCATTGAACATGCAAATACTGTTATCAACAACATTGACTCACCAGTAAAACCCATAAGAGTTTGATCAATGACAGTGGATGGAGACACTTGGTGTATGTTAAGTTAGTGATATTATTTGCTGAAAAGCCAGTTATTCTTCAGTTTTCTCTGTTTCTGATATAATAACCCTCAACTTCAGTCTAGCCTTTTATGAATATCTGTATGATCAATAAAATAGATAATAGGAAATACTTGATTTTCACTGAAAAAAACGTAGAATACAGAGGACAATAGCATAATAAATGGTGACAAATGACTGAAGAAAGGTGATATGGAAAGAAAATTGACTTGGGAGCTGCCACACAAGTACCACTGGGTCTTTATGGGTCAATATTAAATCCAGTAGACAAGAGTAGTGGAATAGAGCTAAAGGATTTTGCAAGGTGACAAATTTAATACATGTTGCTACATGAATATTTGTCGACAAAATTGAAGACATGAAAGCGAAAACATGTTGAATCTGTTAAGAGTTGGCCTGGAAATGACTTATTACTCCTATTATTATTCTCAATGCTTTTCAACGGTGATCTTTAGAAGTGTCTCGCATAGTTATCATCATAAAATCAGTTTCTAGACTGTCTTCAGAACCGTCATAGTCGAACAGAGACCACAATAGTACCCGAGAACCTGCCCTAATCTAAAGTAACCTCCAGTCATAAACACAGAACATCAGTTCTAACCCGCAAACACCTCAAAGTTCACAAAAACAATGTAACAGGCTTGCTATGTACCTGTTGTAACAAATGATCTCGAATTATTGACCCCTAAATCTGTCCCGCTTCTCCAGACTGTAGTGGAAACCATGCGCAACGCCATCTTGGATTTTCTTTAAAACTACGGTGGCCGCGAAGACCAAAACGTGTTGACTGGGGTAAAGTTAGCAGCAGATTCGCTATATTCGCACATTCGCATATTCGATATACCCCGAAAAATGTTTGTATTACCTAACGTGAAGGAAGCGCCCTTTGTCGTCTTCATTCAATCGGAGCTACCGGTCTTTACCTCCAACTGAAGTCAGTCTGACAAAGTATTGTAATTCATAGGTCTGGTCTAGGGACGCAGGGCATGGCTCCTATTATGTAATAACAGCCCATAATGTAATAACAGAACTCTTACATTATGAGCTGTTATTACAGTAATGTCATAATGTAATTACAGACCATAAAGTAATAAGAGCTAAACCTGTAATAAAACCTCATAATATAATACAGCCCATAATGTAACAAAAGCTCGTAATGTAATAACAGCTCATAATTTAATAGCCCATAATGTAATAACGCATCATAGTGTAATAACAGCCTGCAATGTAACAACAGCCCCATAATGTAATAACAGCTCACAATGTAAAAACAGCTTATAATGCAATAACAGCCCATAATGTAATAACAGAACTGTTATTGCATTAAATCCAACCCCACTTGATTTATCCTTTTTTCTATCTGTACGTAAAATGGTTAATCTCTGAACACAATTCATCACATTACATATTAATTGCATTATATCACATTATATGTTAATGAAAAATCTACTTACATTTTTTAAACAGCTTCCAACGAGAAGTTTACATTGATAAACTTAATATGATCAAATAACCATTCAGTGACATTAGGTGGGAATAGAATAAATTTTCCCGACAGTACTTGAAGGCACCATCATTGCATATGGCGTCATCAGGGAAGCTTCATCATCCTGACGGTATTCAGTCCCCAACAGTCAGATGGTGTGCACGAATGTGACTTTAATGGTAGGAATTAAATGTTGTTGTCTTTATGGGATATTGCCTATGTTGCGAGTGCACCAATGGCTTTGTTTACAACTAAATGATACAGCCGATTTATATTTTCAGCATCAGTTGTCCATAAGAGTCCTAGCTAACGTGAACTGATATGACTCTAGGCTAACATGAGCTAACGCTAGCTTTTCCTTCCACTTGAATAAGTTATTGTGTGATAGCGAGCGATAGGCTTTTTACCTACCTAACAACTGTTATAGCTGATACTGCCTTTCTATGTGCTGTGATAATTTTAAACATTTCCTTTAAATGTGTAACGTTAATGACAGGCAGAGTAGAGAGCTGTCATCTTGATGGCTACATTTTAAGTCCTCTTTTATTTCTCCACAGAAGTGTCAGTTCATTCATCAGAGATGGAGCCTCAGAATCCAAATCTGACATGTGCTATATGCCTGGATCGCTTTAGAGTTCCTGTGACCATCCCCTGTGGACACACCTTCTGCCAAAAGTGCATCACTGTTCACTGGGACACTAAAAGCAAGGCTGATATCGGACCCCACTGCCCAATGTGCAATGAGGAGTTTCCCACCAGGCCCATTCTCAAGCGTAATGTGTCTCTGTCTGTCCTTACTGAAGCTGCAAATAACACAGGCCCCTCTTGCAGAGAGTCACTTATGAGGGGAACTGAAGTACCCAGAGCTATGCTGCTGTGCGACCGGCATAAAAAACCATTGGTTTATTTCTGCAAACAGGACAAAATGTCTGTGTGCTGTGAGTGTGGCATCAATGAGTGTGGGAACCATGAGAGGGTGCTCCTGGAGACTGAAAGAGAAAATCAAGAGGTATGGTGTCACTTATTACCATGTGTGTGCTCAGTTGAGACTGTAACATGAACTTTAGTCCCACATAATGGCTTTATGCTCTAATATCTTATTATGATTTGCTTTTTCCTCAGCTGCAGCTTGAAAGAAAAGATAAAGAGGTCGGGAAACTCATTGAGGAGACGGAAAAATGTATCAATGATTTGGCTGAGAATATCAACCAAGCAAGGGTAAAGTCCAGTCTAGAGCTCTTCTTTATGCACCAAAATAAATCAGAATGATAACGTAGACCTTTCTGAAGTGGTTCATGCTTTTTTGTGCTCAGATTCCACTGATTTTTATATCATAAAAGCTGAAGAAAAAAAAAATTTAAGTGATTATAAATCGTCATATAAATCATTCTGTAAAAGTAGCCCACAAATTGTTTGAATACATAGTCTTACGTGTGAATCAGTTTATTCACACATTGATATAGTTGTTCCGTTTATGCTCCTACATTTATTTATCCTTCTGGTGATTTTTTTTTTTTTTTTCTACGTCCATGACATTAGAATTGCTATTTGATATGACCAGGAGAAAAAAAAGATTGTTTTGTTGTTTTTTTTTTTTTTTGTGCTGCATCTTCAGGTGACTCTTCAACAGACTTCAACATGGGTGAATGCCAAGTTCTCCAGCTTGATGAAGACTCTAGCTGAGAAGCAGGAGGCCACAGACCTCTTTATCAATGAGCAGAAGGAGGCTGCCATCAATGAGGCTGAGGCACGACTCGCTGAACTAGAGGAACATGCACAGAAACTCAGAGAGAGCCAAGGGCAGATAGCGGCGCTCCATAATCTTTCTGACATTGAGCTCATTAAGGTCTGCCCGAGTGCACAAGTCAACATTAATTGACTAATCCTAATGTATTGCATTACAAGAACAAAACATGGTGCTATTTTGTGATCAGTAATGCTTGGGTGATGCAAAATGATGCATATTAGGTGAGCAGATGAGACATTCTTTGTCATGTATGTCTCCTCAGGAATCAATGCTGGTAGAGGTTCCTCATTTCAAAGATATTCCCACAGATGTCACACCAAACCTTCAAGAACGATTGAGTGGCATCACAGATGTGCTATCTCGGATCTCCAAGCTGGTGCATGAAGATCTGGAGAAAGCTGTGAGCACAGCTGTGGGTCAAGACAAACAAGGTAAAATACAAGATGGGACCATTTCCCCCTCAGTAACCATCACATTATTACAAATGTAGCAGATAGTGAATTTCGTCTATTTAATTTTACAGGATATAAATGTTTTATAAAATTGTAGTGAAATTTTATTTAATTTAGTTATTATACATAGTGATGATTAATATGAAGTTAAACTTGATGTTTCTGGATTTTGTTGCAGTCACTCTTGCTCCTACTTGAATTGTATCTTTCACTCTGAAGTCACATTGCAACAAAAAATTGACTGCAACCTTTCATTCCTGGTTCTTTTGTTTGGTTGCTGTTGCTCTTCAGCCTCTCCTCAGGATAAGCGGCCCATCCTGGCTGTGGTTCCCAGTCCTGCTGCTCCCTGCCTCCCCGGTGGCAAAGAGGGCCTCAGTGCTTGTGGGTCCTTTAAGATGCTGTACATTGTCATCAGTTGTGTAACTAGGCCACCGAATTGGTGCAGACTTACTGTAGATGTTTACTGAGATAATACTGCAGCACTTCAGAACATTTACTTCATGCCTTTTCAGTGTAGAAATCAGTTGTACTGTACGTCCAACTGTTTCTACTGTGACAATAGATAATGTGTGACAACATACTCTAAGGGAGGTCAGTGGTTAGTTACATCTGTAGTCAATTATGTACATGTTGGAACATAAACATACACATTTTAAGAGAAACAATTTGTCCAACTTACTCCATTCTTTTTCTTTGTAGACCGATGCTCTTTGACCTTTGACCCCCGCACAGCCAACGGGCATTTGTTTCTGTCCAATGAGAATCGAAGAGCTGAGCACCTGACTTCAGGACCCCGCCCTGTTCCTGCCCATGAAGCTCGCTTTGACCACACCTGGCAGGTGCTGTGCTTCCAGGGCTTCACTCACGGTCAGCATTACTGGGAGCTGGAGGTGTCCAAGCCCTGGGCCTACCTTGGGGTAAGATGCTTCCTATGCTGTGCTAAAGTACTGCTGTCTGGATCATTAAATGTTCAATATGTGACAGTTGTACTGCTCATGTATTTGCATGAAGTCTGGATCTGGTTTGTTCTGGGATCCTGTCATTTGAGATTTTAACAGCCAATAAAATTTCTGTGATTTCTTTGTGCTTACATTTGATTGTATATCTCTGCACACTGGCAGCAGTATACAAGACTTGCTACTGTTGGTTGTGTTAGCAGTACAGCACAATGGATTCCAAACTTTAACATAATCACACAAGTACGTGCACATCATGCTGTGACAAAATTTAAGAACAAAACCAACATGGATCCAATAAGTACTAATGCAAACCGTTCAGCCAACTCAGGTGAAGATGGTGGATTCTCTGAATTGAAGAAACATACATACACACACACACACACACCTCCACATACTCCTACACATATGTCTTCTGTACACATTACTCTGGGTAATTATTTTCAATTTAATGTTCATGTAAATTCATGTATTTCAATATGCTTTTCAAGTCAATTTCCAATCCCTTATACTTTTTTGCCAAGTTTCATCAAAGCTATGACTTTGATATGACTGACTGAAGTTGTCAGCAATTCTGATTAAAATTTTTAATCAAAAAAACATGACATGAGAAAACATGTTTTCTCATGTTATGTTTCATGGTAGGTTTCTTATGGGTTTATCACTTGTACTGTCCCCTTCTCTCATGTTGGATTTGTGATGCATAAATCTCACAAAAACCATCTCGCCTATTGCCAGGTAACCTATGAGACAATCCCCAGGAAGGAGAAAGGCAAGAGGTGCATGGTGGGAATGAATGAACTGTCATGGAGCCTGCAGCTGGACGAACGGCAGCTAAGTGCCTGGCACAACGGGCGGCGGGAGACATTGACTGGGCCGTCCCAACACAGCCGGATTGGGATGCTGCTGGACTACGAGGCGGGGACACTCACCTACTACGGAGACGGCCAGACCAGGCTCCATGCCTTCCACTGTGCCTTCACCCAGGAGCTGTTCCCCGCCTGCTGGATAGGAGAGGGGGTGAGCATCACCCTCTGCTCCACATGAAGTCATTCATAAACAGGAGTGAAGAACAAATTGAGCCAGAAAAGGAACCACCATCAAACTTAGGCACTAGGTCACTCAACACTGAGGAAGCCCCTTACTCATATAGGAAATAGTTTTTTTGTTTTTTTTTATGACTGATGGCCTTCCTGCATACTTTTAATCAGAAAAGTTGACTGTGA
>JAPTYR010000012.1:22800707-22810940 GCA_029814505.1 Siphamia roseigaster
TAAAATGTGACAAAATCAGATTAGTAGCATTAAAAATATATTTATTTCATAGTTTTCATATCACTTTCTGATATTGCGTTTTAACTGTGAACCAGTCAGAAAATACAGTTTTATTTCTTTGATTCATGGCTTTGTTCTCAGTAACATACTCCTTCATCATGTACTATCTACCTGCCCTGAAAACAGACTGATCTACTTTCCTAACCAGTTAAGCTACATTATACATATACATCTGCCAGGTCTCTGATAAGGACTTACTCTGGAGGAAAAATAAGACTTTATAAAACCCTGCTGTGTGTTTACGCCTGTTAAGCGCACTGTGCAGTTTTGCTACTTTAGTTTATTATATGACTTCATAGAACCAAGCCACTTCGTTGTTCTGTATTACTACTCTAAAGAGTCATTTTGTGATTTCAACCACTGGGTGCATTTGTTTTCATATTTCAGGCAAACTGGATATGGAACTTAGAAGAACTTTCAAAATAAAAGCCCTGTTAAGAAATAAGTGGTTTCCATCTACTGAAATGCCTGAACGCAGTGAAATAACAGTGGCTTTAACAGGGAAAGGTGCTAAATATGACAAATTCTATTTATTGAAAGTAACTACAATAGAAGAACTCCTTCTGCAGTTGAGGCAAATAGAAGCCGGATTGGCTATCTTGAGGGGTTTCTCATGTGTATGCTCAGTGTTGTGCTGCTTTTGGAATCTCAATGTCCTGAAGGTTCTGCCCAAAGGATCAGTAAAGTTCTATTGAATTAAAGAGAACCGAATCAAATCTGTTCTATTTGAGTAAACATTTATGTAACATTCAGATTTTGCTAGCCCGGTTAGCCTGGATGATGGTGCAGCTATCATAAGAAACTAGAATGATTCTTTAGAAATGAACCATTTGTGGGCAAAGTTTGCAATACTTCTGAGTGTTTATACTCTATTTACGCTCAGGATTTTTGTGGAAGCTTATCCACACACGTAACGTCAAGGTCATATAAGCATTTCACTAATTCAGGCAAAACTTCCAGAGGTTTTAAAGCATATCAACTTAAAACTTCTTTTTATTATTCAATCTCCTTTTTCACTCAAAAATATCAGTGGCTGACTTTAATACGGCCACATTAGCAGTAATAAAATAATATTTACATCGAGCAGCAGTCGTACTACTTCGGTTTTTCCGTAGAGGGCAGCCTCATGCAGGGACGTCCCCGCTTTGGTGGTTCTGTTGATGTCAATACCAGCTTTGAGCAGCAACCTAGGAAATCAAATCACAAACACTCATGGAAGGACTGCGGGCAGCGCTCAGAAACGGAGCCATTCATTCAACTGTTACAGACATCTGCAACATCTCATTAAGCCATGCACCCCCTACTCATCCACCCACGTGCACACTGAGGCACACACAGTAACAGACACAATTATCTCTGGTTCTGTCAGAGGCCCTGATGTAGGAATACTGATGGTATCGTATTTGGAGTGTGGTGCAGGACGAGGAAGAGTAGGAAAGAAGTTTGATTTGGGTTTTGAAGAAGTAAACAACACTCAGGCACTGCTGCAGGAAATTAGCAGGATTCACGTGAACAGGGTTTTCTGATGCACATTCAGTGCACCAGTGTGTCCCGTGAGTGCTGCATTTATGTATTTTACTTAGAAGATGGAAGAAAGTGTGTTAGGGAGCATTTTTAATAATGTTATTCTCTCTCTTTTTTTTTTTTTTTACCTGTTTGAGCTAGAGACAAAGCAATACAGACATGTTGTCATCATAAATTACAGGCCAAGAGACTTCAACAAGGAATATTAGAAGAAGAGTGTGTGTGTGTAACATCTGCAAGTGATTGGAGTGGACACTTCACAGACGGCCTTTCAGCAAGTTCAAAGACAGTTTCCAGTTGTTAAAGTACAATTTACTATTAGGACCACAACTGAATGAAAGGCTTGCCAAGATACTTTATAATGAAACTTGTGAGCAGAGAACCATCACAAGTTAAAAATTGTATCATAAAAAAACATCCATTTTATATACATAAGCTGTGTTTTTTTTTTTTTTTTTTTTTAATCTTTTTATTGCTTCTGTCTTTTTAAAATAAGTAACTTTGCAGTATTAGGAAATGAGGAAAGGACAGAGACAACATATGGTACACCTAAAATAAACCTTAACCTTCTCTATTACAGAATTCTGATATCTCTCACCTTTTTTTCCTTAATAGTGGCCTTAAGATTTGTTCATGAAACCAGATATTTCGACACATACTGTCTTCATTGTTATTTGCAAGAGATCAGTTTGGTTTTGTGTCCTATCTGCATTGGTTGCTATGGTAATGATGTAAGCATCAGTAACTAAGTAGCTATGCTGATGAGATTTTTGACCTGTTTATATTCTCTCCAGTTTTACCTGTACATAAGCCTCCCCACAAAGACCCAACAAACAGGTTATCTCTGCAGCTGTAAACAGGCTGTTATCCTCCATATTATCTTTCACAGCATTCAGCAGCAGCATGGATTCTGGAACCTCATTAATAAGAACTGATAGGATGCGATATGGTTTTAACTGGACTTAATGTGTTTTCTACTGATTTTCATACAACAGGATGGAATAACAATATAATACAATCAGGATATGACAAAAATATATATCTGAATATGTCTGAATCATGGCAGATACATAATGGCTGCTGAGACTACAAAAGCAAGAACTGTTTGAAAAGGTTAGAGAGACGTAAATACGACCTTTGCTTGTTGTAAGAATGCTTCTGTTTGACCTAATGTGAATAGACTGCATGGAACACAACAGGGTACTGCAGAAACAGGTAATTACTATACTTGATTAAAAAAAAAAAATAAAAAAAAAAGAGAGAGAGAGAGAGAGAGAGAGAGAGAGAGAGAGAGAGAGAGAGTCTAAACATGCAGTTCCTCGACCAATCACCTACGGTTCTATGGAACTTCATGAGTGGTTAATTGTTCGACTTCTCCACCTCTGTTCTGTTGAAGAGAGTACTTTGAATGAGGGCTGCACATTTTTGGGCAAAAATAAAATCCAGATTCCCCCCCTCGAAACAATCAATTTTCAATTTTGATTTTTGGGTAAAATTAAAAAGGACAACAGAAGTAGCCATGTAGTTTTCATGTGCAGCCTGCAATGGAATGCACTGCTCCCTACCTGAAATCTGTGATGCTAAATTGTGGAATTACTCAAAATTCTGTAACGGCCCCACAGAAGTTATACCGATGTATGTAAACAACAGGCATCAGTCATGCGTGCATGCGTGGACCACATAAAATGAGTTATCCCCATGCAGTTCTATTTAAATTGTGGGATCCGGGCGTGGAGGAGACCTTGGGGCCTTTCCAAGACACGCTAGAGGGATTATATCTTTGGGCCAGCATGGGAATGCCTCAGGATTCCCTCGGACCGAGTGGATGTGGCTGGGGAGAGGGCTGTTTGGGCTACTCTGCTGAGGCTGCATCCCCACATGAACCGGACCTGGATCGGATCTGAGCATGTGCAACATAAGCTGAGCGATCCCCATTTAGTTACCTCCACCAAGGAGGTTATGTTTTTGCTGATGTTGGTTGGTTTGTTTGTGTTCAAATTAATTCAAAAACTTATGAACAGATTTTGCTGAAATTTTCAGGGAATGTTGAGGATGGTCAAAGGAACAAATGATTCAACTTTGGTAATGATCTGGAAGAAAACCGCCATTATCGAAAAAGACAATTTTGTGAATAAGTACTGAACCAATAATGATATCAACATGAATCCACTTGCTAGAGGAAAATTTTCATGGTCAAGGAATCTAAAGATGGAGACAAAATAATTGTAAAATTTAGGTGTAAATCGCAATATGGGGGGAACGAGCTGCTTGGCGGAGGTCTACGCTCTCTGATTGCTTTTTTCTAGTTTAAAGTGTGATGAGGTATTTTGACTAGAAATGAGGAAAAAAATAGATTTAGATTTTTTTGTAAAGCAGTCCTTACTAAAATCTAAAATGTGAAACAAGGGGATACTGGGTAAAGTTGTACATTTCCTCAAGCTGAGCAGTTTGTCATGTGATAATGTCAGTGTTTACCCCCAGGTGCAAGGGCCTCAGCTCTAAAACGATGCCAGAAATAATAAATGACAGCTACTTGGGGGGTGGTTAAACTTATCTAAAAAAGTACTGAGTCAGTTTTCTATTTCTTTTCATTTTTTTCCCCCGGTCTCATTAGAGCTCAGTCTATTTCATTTTAACCCTCTAATAAGTGATCTAGGGATGGATTTTAAAATGTTTCCATTTATCAGATGACAGAGCTGCATGGCAGTTTGCTCACCTGCTGGATGAGACTTTCAGAGTTTTGGTTTATTTCAGTAAATGTACTTTTCCCTGACAGACAGCTCAATTGTAGATATGATGAAAAATTACACAAACAAGATGGAAAATGAGTTTGTGTTGCAATGGTAGATGAATTTTACCATTTTATAAAATCAGTAAGCAACCATTTAACATCAGCTCACTTATGACTCCTTAGGGGCCCCATTTTTTTGTCCAAATATTGTCATTTCTAGTATCAAAATGGCCATTTAAAAAGTTATATTGATCTCAAGTTCAAGATCTTTAAAAAGTAAATTGCATTTATAGTGATATACGCTAAAATGCAATGAAATGGGGGTTCGCTTTGGCTTTCTCTTAATCCTTAAAATCTATAAATAATACATCATGCAATAAAAACAAAAAAAAGAATGATTGAGTACAATTATAAAACAATTACAACAAGAAAGAGTTTGTAGCACTGTTGCCTTCACCTTAAACACTGATATGTTAATAACGATGCTCCAAAATGAGGTGAAAGTATATTGTAAACTCAAAAATATCTTGAAAACACTATACCCATGGCAGCACCTAAACTCAGGGGGTGTCCAATATGACTATATTATAAATTTGCAGTCATATTCAAGGTGAACAAAGAACTCAAAATGATTAAATTTTTTATAACAATTAGATAATCACAGCCTTGACAATCTGAAGTTGAATCTACCTTCCTACTGTGGTTACCTAAACATGACATACCAGACACGTCCTGAAGATGTCTGAAGCTTTTCTCGCTTATACATTCCAGGCTTTGCAAAGACTTGTTGAAATACAAGAAGGATGAAGTTAATTGTTCACACTCTGCTACTGTGATAACTCGAGCAGTGGCTAAATGTGGGTATGATTCAAATGAATGTCATAACTGACTCAGATTCAACACATGCCATTTCCTCCCTTCCTTTCAGTATTTACTCATCTAGCACCAGACTAGATTTCACTGGAGCCTTGGATTACATTACATTATTGCATTTTCCATTTCTTTTGACATGTCATTGGCATTACCATATAGGCCCTTTTCATGTAATGTTTTAAACAGGAACAAACCCAACCTGGCATTTTATATTCATAGTGTTAATGCATTATTTATATGACATTAACAAGATGGTCAATATATAAAAAAAAGAAAAAACATCTTTGCATATTTGTACCCAGATTTACCATCGTGAAGTTCATTTTTGGACCATTTTTCAGCCAAGAAAAACATTTGCAGTTTGTAACTACAAGCAAAGGTTTTAGAAACTCACCCTGAACCTTTACTCCTCTTATTCCATGATAAAGCAGTTTTCACTTAACTTTAACCCTCAACAATGCATCAGATGTGCAGATGTCTTGGCAGGACCCCTGGATAGAAATCAGATGTGGCAACTGAGATGAAGAACAGTGTGCCGAGCCTCCACCTGGATCACACATGTAGTAAAGAGGAGACAGTAACTATGTGTTTATGGGTGTCGGTAAAGCAGCCAAATAAATTTTTCAGCCTAGATTCAGGCCAATGTCTGCATTGAATAGAACTGGTTCCCAAATAGAAGGGTAGTAGTAGAACACAAAGATGTAAAACATTATGAAAACAGTATTTTTTTTAAATGTTTTGCCTTTATCTAGGTTGAAAAACTAAATGTCAGCATTCGTATGATCACACAAGATGAATAAACTTGAGATAGTGAGTTTGTGGAGATGACAAACTACACAAAAAAATAAATGAAAAGGCAACATCCGATTCATTTATTCACCTGATCAGTAATACATATATACAAGTGTAAAAAAATCTTACCTCAGACTGTCAAAGGAGAGAAAAAAACACTGAAAAATGTATGTGACATTGAACTAGTTGGTATATATTTACTGCTATAGGACACATGAAAATGCCACAACAAAACTATGAATAAAAAAATAAAAATTTTCAATCTGATATTTTTCTTGTTTAGCCATCGTCACATTCTTATTTTCAAATCCCTTGACTGTTTTACACTAACATTTGTTGCTGAAACATTAAAAAAAACAGACACTTCCAAGAGAAGCTTTGGATTCCATCATGAGATTTGCATGCGTCAGATTTTAGGGACGTTTTCCCAAAGTTAACATGTTTTATGCAAAGTTGCAGTTACAATCCCAGACACAGAAGATAGGCAAGTCTTTAAATTAGTCCCAGTGTAGCTGGAAAGCTTTGGAAATTGTATACAGTTCAGTTGTCTCTGCATCTTTACATAAATACCAAACAGAGACACAGTTTTTCAGTCCTTGGTTCAGACATACTCCGATCCATTTCTTGTATTCACTGCTTTGCTTTCTTCAGGATGGTGCCCACCGCAGAGATAACAGTGGTCTTGGTGCCACTGGCGGTGGTTGTCACGGAGACGACAGCTGGCAGTGTCGCTGTGGTGGTGATGAGTGTGGGCTGGGCCAGGGTCACTGGGATCGCAGAGTCCCATTTGCTTTTCCTTTTCTGGGCCTCTGCTGATGAGTAAACAAGGGAGGAATAAGTGACAGGATACATTACGTCAGCTGCTGCTTCATAACATTTGACTTCCATACAAATTAGAACACGGCAAGTTGTGCATTATTTTGTGTTGAATTTCCAACAAACATGCTCACTTTTCCACCAACGCAAACCTTGTACTGCTTCTGGACAGACGCTCAAGTTCGTTTGGGGGGTGTGGCTAATTTATAACTTTGGCTGTGATAATTCAATTCACTTTATCCACTAGGAGCAATTTAAAAAGGGCATGAAAGTCGCTTAAAGAGACATTAAAAAGAGACAGTACAAGGTCGTCGCACACAAGAAAACCCACTTCAGTAACATGCTTGGTGAATACAGAAGTAAAAGTGCATTACAGTTATTATTAACAGTTAATGTAACATATGTTGGTTCTACATGGCATATAAAGGCATGTCTGTGCCCAAAAACTAGAGCAGACAAAAAAAAATAATGGTCAATAATCACCCAAAAGGCTTTAGAATTAAACTTCCACAATATGTCCTCTGATGACCCATAGAAGTCATTGGATCTGGGAAGTCATTTTGATGGTCATTTCCTGGTACCAGTATGGAAAAACCTACTCGAGCCATTACTTGCCTCACCAAATGATTGTTCATCATGTTCATTAGCCTTGTCTGGTAGTGTAATCATTGGTTAGCATATCATTAACATGTTAAAGATCATCACATATGTTGTCTCATTGTGTGAAAAAAGAAATTATTCAGGGAACTAAGTCAGCTGGAGTTTAAGATTGTCATCTTTATTGTCATGATGGCTAGCTTAGTAAATGTAAGTCAACAACACCAATTGTAAGACAGAGAATTTGTCACTGTTAGGTTGCCAACATGAGTCATATGCGTTATATGGGACTGGGCAAGACTTGTATATACAAGTAAATACAGGAAGTGTAGTTTTTATGATGTAATTAGTACATATTTATGGGAGTCTCAATAGGTTACAATGGTCTTTATCTGTGAGGAATCCCAACAGCAGACTAACATGAGCTAAATGATTTCCCGTTGGTGGAAGGAAATTGAATGTCATCCAGAATTGTAGAAACTCATTTAGTCAAGTATGGGTTAGGCTTATTTTCAAAGGCTATTAATTGCTGAGATGATACTACTACAAATGTACACTTTTCTACAAATACACATGTACACTTTTCACACCCAACGGTTGCCATCATACCTACGTAGCAGAAGAAGTGTTGCCAGGCAGCTATCAACTCGGCTCGAAAATAGTAAAGATGGTAGCGGCTAATCAGATGCTAACTAGTAGAATAGTAATAACATTGTAGTTGTGTCATATTTACAAGTTTAGAGGTTTAACTTTTGAGCGTTTTTGAACGTCCTTTGGCAGGCTGTAGTTGTGATTGACAGTACTTGTCACTACTTAGCAGTACTTATCTGCTGAAATACGTACATTTGTTAAGTATGGAAAGTGTATTATGTGCAAGTGTACTCATGACAGTATGGATATTGGAACACAGCACAGGCTCTGTACGACACAATATAATGTGGCCTAGATAAAAATGGAGCAAGAAAGGGCTTTTTCTGACAACATCCCTTTGGTACCAACATCTTATATCAGTGCTCTGACTGTCAAACCAAACAATGTGAAACCATTTGGTTTATCAATTATTTAATGATCAATGATATGTCACATTGATATGGGAAATCAGTAGCCATGTTTATTAAGGCTATTTTTGACTGATAAACAGTGCTATCAGTTTTATGCCGTTATAATTCAAGGACTTCAATGACATAGATTACAATTAGTCCTGTTGGCCAACTATGGCTCATTCACAGCTTCTTACCGTATGTTTGTGCTAATTAATGAGTACTGCTCCTGTCAAATAAAGCAGTAAATCTCTTCGATGAAATGTTTCTGTTCTAATTTGCATGTTCAAGTTCTGTTTTCTATTGTTCAGATTATCCAGACTAGATGCATTAGCTCTCCTGTTGGTTAAAATGTCAATCGCAAAGTGTTTGTTGATATTGCTAGTCATAATAATCCCAACCCCTACCCAAACAATCTCCGGTTCCAGGCCATTAAAGTGCAGCTTCCTGCAGCACTGTGAATCTGCTCCAAGGTATTACTGATAAAACAGAATATTAAATCCATATCCAGTAGCAAGTAATCTGACACTTCTGTTTCAGATGAAGCGACTTCAGGTTATGACTCATTAAAATTCTGCTTGTGCAATACTTGCAGATCACTCTTTTTTAGTTTAATAAACTCTGATGGGAAGGTTTATGTAACTGGAGCAGGCAGCACAGAGGTGTTGCACTTGTAAACACTTACCTGTGGCTGTGGTGGTGGTCGTGTTGCTGGTGGTGGAGGCTGCGGTGCTCGAAGGGTTGGTGCCTTTCTTAGTTCCTGTGACAAACTCAATCTATGAAACACACACACAGTGCAATGGCTTGCTCAGGGGCAAATCACAAGTATTTTATGGCATGCCCACAGCCAACAAAACTACATGATATTATATTGTTATCCAGTAACAGGCACACAACTGCACAAAGTACAACACCACTTCTACAGGGTTTCTGCAGGTATCACCAAAATCTAACTTAATGCTTTTTAATGCCTCTTTAAACAAATTAAATGCCCATATCTACAGTTTTATATATAGTTTTATGACAGTTTACCATCAACGGGCTTTAACCAGGTTCTAAACAGTTCCTCCTCCAATCACTTCTGCTGAAACTTCCAATTTCCCATTTTTCCAACATTTGTAAATATTCTCTGTTCTTTTCATCACAGCATGAGGACGCTCAGAGCATGTTGTATTCCAAGCACCCAGGGTTCTGCCT
This sequence comes from Siphamia roseigaster, assembly GCA_029814505.1. Classification (NCBI taxonomy): domain Eukaryota; kingdom Metazoa; phylum Chordata; class Actinopteri; order Kurtiformes; family Apogonidae; genus Siphamia; species Siphamia roseigaster. The sequence goes on from JAPTYR010000012.1 coordinate 22,810,338, forward strand.
GACATCATACTGTAACTCCAATGAAAATTATTGCACGTTTGTACAACCAAAATAAATTATGAATAACAATGATTTTTTCTCCAATCAAATGTATAAAGTTTTTTAATGCCTCTGGCCATTGAATTTAGTGTCCTTTTAATGCCATGTAAGGCCTTAATTTTCACAGTCTATTTGATGACTTTTAGTGCATTTTTAATGATCTACAGAAACCCTGTTTTATTTATTTATATATATATATATATATATATATATATATCAGAGATCGCGTTAACCGAAAATATTCCGTCATTGACAGATTTTTTTTTAAGATGATGGAAAATTCTGAAGACCGTCTGTCATTTTGACAGATTAAAATACTGAGGATAATCTACTAAATAAAGTTTCACATAGAACCGACTGACAGGATCATTGGTCAGTCTGTCTGTAAACAGAACCTCCAGCACCACTCAGTGCATTTCCATGCACGGCTTAGCTCGATTATTGCGATTAGCTCGACTAAGGGATTAGGTGGAGTTTCGGGAGAACTCCGAGTCTACATGGATAGTAGAAAAGTCGAATTTGTGTTCCGCCCCTGTACACTGGGTGGCGCTACGCCTTCTTTGG
>JAPTYR010000012.1:22840875-22851794 GCA_029814505.1 Siphamia roseigaster
TTTCAAATATTATGATACAAATTCAGTGTTAGATATTCAAATTCAAGTCGAGCTGGCACAAATTTCTGCCCATAATATATTAGCAATTGTATTTAATTTATATCTCAAACAACTTATGTTGGATTTTCAGCCTTAGCCTTACAGTCAGCTGGTTTGACTTGTCCAGCTGTTGAGAATCAACCACTATAACCACAAAGGAAGTTTTTCACATAAGGTAACATTAGTACAAATGTGGTTCTCAGTAGGTTTTATTTTAATTGTTTTGCTGAACTTGGTGGTGTTTGGTTATGTTTGTCAGCCGTGGTCATGTGATCTTTCGTGGCTAAGCTTTCTGTAATACAAGTTAAAGGAGGCCAAACTTCTGCAACTTGGCATTTGTAATATCAGACTCATTCTGTAAGAATTCTGTTAAGTTTTGAATTTGTCAATGTTGAGTTTTTAATGAATTTAGTGTCTGTGCTAATGCTAGCATGCCAAGTTAGCTGCTATGCTAGCCGGTGGTCAATGCTTTATCACGTGTGCCATTAGAGCAGAGCTTAGCAGGTGCACAGTGTTGACAGATAACCACCGTTTTCTGCTTGTACCACCATCTTATAATAGCAAAACTCAAAATGTACCATGTCTCACTTCAGAGTCTCTGATGAATTAAGGTCTTCTCTTCTCTCAGAAAAAAAGTAATACCCTTGATGAGAACATATGAGTATCAGTTCAAATGTACCTTACCAGCACAGTACAATTACAGATTGAATTAATTTGTCAGGTTAGCACCACTTCACATGAGTAGCCTACCTAAGTTAACACCAACTTTTTCCTCTAAAATGTATGTTTTGAAACAAATAATCCGTCTTTTCAGTGGTCAACCCCACTACTCAAAAGTATAACTGACACAACAGCTGTGTGTGTGGTTTACTTTGAGATTTACCTGCAATAATGCATTCACGGCAGTTTGTCCTGTAGAAGAACATGACAGTGCTGGGTTGGTTTGGAACTATTCAGTCTTACATGAACTACGTTATCACCAGAGCGACCATATCAAAATGTGTCACAACTCTCTTTAAATGGCTGTGGTCTCGATGTGACGTAGGCGGGTGAAGTCACTGGTGTGAATGTGTTGGTTCTTCGGGGTCAACATGAGGTGAGTGGGTCCAGATTGACATCAGTCCATGTGGGAGGGGCTTAATTCATGGGTTTTCCTGTGACTAATAGTTTGTCTGAAGGTGTTTTTTTTTCTTTACACAGACATAAACAGATCTATGTGGGTTTAAGCTTGGGTTAGTTAGTTTAAATGACTGAGGGTCATCTTCATCTGTCTGTAACAGGACACTGAGCTCCAGGTGGATGTGGAGACTGACTCATCCACTGTTTATTCATGTCCATAATAAAATAAAATAAAATAAAAACTGGCCAAAAACAAATGGTGAAAAAAAAATACAGACAAAAACTAAACCAGATTCAGGATTTTAACCGCCATCACATCTAAAACAACTGGATCAAACACCACAATGAACACAAACCACCACCAGCAGCAACCCATTTGGATCTGGATCTGGAAGACCTGGATCTGGTGGACTTCCTCTACAGATTAAAACACTGGTCTGACTGTCATTTGACGATTGAAACCTACCGTCAACATCAAATGTTGAATAAACTCGTGGACAGACGGAACCAAAGCTCAGTATGGAACAACACTGTGGTCCAGATTGTCCAGGTCTCTGACCCACATCAGACTCCCAGGTCAAAGACTCACAGAATAGGACAAGAAAACACATAAACAGGAGATGGAATAGTTACTGGAAGACATGGAACCCACAGGGATCGGTGTCAGGAAGATCCACAACACCAGAGGAGGACCAGAAAAGGACCACAACAAACCCACAACACCAGTACAGGACCAGTGCAGGTCCAGTATAGGTCTATAAGAGGTCCACAACAAACCCACAACACCAGAGCAGGACCAGAACAAGTCCACAACAACAGAACAAACCCACAACACCAGAACAGGACCAGTACAAACCCTCATCACCAGAACAGAACCAGTACAGGTCTAAAAGACTGGTAGTCCAGTCTCAGAGTCTTGATTCTTTGGTTCAGTTTTAATCTTCTTAATTTGATCATCTTTAATCATTTGTCTAATAGTCTTCAGTCTCCACAGCAGTTAGCTTAGCATAAACAGTGGAAACAAAAGGAAATTTTTTGCAATTTGCAATTTTTTTTCTTCCCTTTGTCTTTTGTATTAATTAAGGCTGTAAAACATACAAATATATGATATATAAAAGTCCAGTAGTCGACACTGTCTATTCAAAATCACATTTTTAATCACAATCTGCTCATGTTCTGACATCTGGAAAACAAATACATCCATACATCAGCAACATTCTGTCTCTTAACAATGATCCATGACATTCAACTCAATAAAACATTTGGTTGTTGAATGTGTCGGAACCGTCAGAACCGTTGGCCCGTTTGGGTGTTTCCCTAATAAACAAAACAGGAAATCGAACTCAACACGGTTCCATCAGTTGAAAACAGAACCCACATCATAAACCGTGGACAGATGGAAGTGAGATGCATTCATGGGATTTCTCTGAAACACTGGAGAGTTCTGTTCCAAAATGACCCAGTCTGACAGAACCTTCAGAACCAGTTCTGACCAGGTTTGGTCACATTGTGGAACCGAAATCTTCAGCCCGCTCCCAACCTGTTCAGACTCGACATGAACCAACGTGAATGAAGCAAATGAACCATGAGCCCTGAACGCAGCACGGACTGGACCAGACCTGAATCGGACCGGCCCACCGCCATGTGTCGTTGTGTTTGTATTGAGGAAACGGATAACTCTGAGGTCGAAATAAATAAACTATCGTGTCATGACGCTGAATCTAAACTTCTTAACCACTAAACCACAAATCATCAGGAGAGTAAAACATATGGCCCGTGGGCCAAAACCAGCCCCCAAAGGGTCCCATTTGACCCACAGGAGAAATGTTTGAAATGAGAAAATTACACGAAAGATATAAACAGTCATTTTAGTTCAGGTTTCACATTCAGACCGATATGATCTAAAGTGGACCAGAACCAGTAAAATAAAGAACAGAATAACTTTAAACCATGACGAATACAAACGTTTCTCTTTACAATTACATGAAAAAGTTTAAATGTTGGAACTGTCTTTCCACAAAAAAATACAAATAACCTGAAAAAATATAAACCTGAAATATGTGGATGTACAAATGCACAACACATCACACTGATTTATATTAAGACATTTCATGATTAACTTTTTTGTGGAAGAAAAAAATTTTAGTTTTCATATTTATAGGTTATGATCATATTTTACTGGTTCAATCCATTTGGGATCATATTAGACTGAATGTGGAACTTTAACTAACATGACTTGACTAATTGCAATTTGTATATTTCACAGATTCAACCGAGGGATTAGATTGGACCCTTTGGTGTGTTGACCCACAGACTGCCCATGTTTGACGCCCCTGGTGGTAAATCTTTCTCCGCGTAACAAACTTATTTTTCGTGAACTGGTCAAACTCCAGATTATCAACACAGCGACACATGGAGAACATATCTGAGCAACCCCTGACCCACAAGCCTTGCCCCTTTGATGGTCCAAAGCACATGAGGACTGGATGGGACATGCGGCCAAGCCCCTCCCACCAACACAAGGCGTCCGGTACTTACGTGCTTGTGGCGGCCATGCGGGAGTTTGGCCTGCGCCAACGTGTGCAGGATTTCATTTAGGAGGGGGGAGTCCTACGGCGAGGACGGGGGGAGAGAGAGAGAGAGCGTTCAATGCACAGGCCAGTTTAGACTGGGTCAGATCCGCACAGGCTGGTTTAGACTGGGTCAGAACCGCCTCCGTAGTGGGTTAACACAGGAAACACAGGTTAAACAGGTCAACAATTACAGGTTACACACAACGGAAACACTGAACAACATGTGACTGTGCGCCTGGAAACAGGAAGTGGATTATTCACCCTTTAAGGACTCCTGTTAAAACAGGCCGACATTTATTCATTTATTGTTGTTTCTGCAATAAAAACTTTTTTCCAGAAATAACTTATAACCTTTCATTTATTTCCCATGTATTCATCTATTACAGTTGGTCAAGATCATTGTGTGTCCATGTTCTTCTTCTTGGTGCTTTAGTGTCATTTGGATCCTGTGTGATGGTCTGTGTTCACTTCGTGTCTAGTTGTAGACAGAGCCCAAAACATATTTCAATCAACTATTCAAACCACAAAAATACAGAGAAAAACAGTAAAAAAAAAAAAAAAAAAACAGCAACACTTGACAAAAACACAGTAAACGCACTAGTAGAACACTCCAACACAACACCATCACATTTACAAGAATTCACCACTAAAACCTGGTTAAAATGCAGATAAGTCATAAAATCTACCTTATGTTAATAATGGACTTAAATGACAGTGATGCCAACTGTGGCCTATATTTGGCATGACATTGTCTGTTTTTTGGTTTTATTTTCAAAAATGTGCAAAATAAAGAAATGTTCATTGAAATAGTCAGTAAAAGTAAAAGATGAACAATTTGCTCAGGATTCTAATAACAGATGAAATGTTTCAACCAACCCTGAATCAGAGTGTGTGAACCAACTCTGACAGTTTAATGTTTCATCCAGGTCTTGGGCTAAATCTCGCAGGTTTGTTTTATTGTTTCCCCAGGTGACCCCTGTGGGAATATTCTGGGGGGAGGGGGTCAGCTGTGAACGTGGATTTCTAGTAGCTTTCAGGATAAAAAGAGAAGAACTCTGACCTATTGTGATCTGAAAACAACTGTAGGCCAGGAATCAGCATCTTCTGGGGGTGAAATGGTGTTCATTAGTAAAACCACCGTTCACCTTCTGCATCACAGACCCAATTAGGCTTCATGGGAGTTTTAAAACCAGATCCTGAGTTCGTTTTATTTAACAACTACTTCATGGTCTGGTTTAAACATGTCTCTAGTTAAATTCATGTCATTCAGCTGAATAAATACAATCCATTATGTTTTATTGACTTTTATGTATTGTTCATAGTATTTTCCTTCAGACCCAGTGCTAACGGCAGCATCCTAATGATGTCGACAACAACTGTCAAAGGTTGGACCGGAACCATAAAGACGACGAGGCTGTAATAACATCCAAAGGCCACCAGAGGGTAAAGCTTCCACAGAAACCCACCACAGAGGCACCACCAAACAAACCCACTCAGACTCTGGTGGGTCGAGATAAATATATGTATGCAGACAATGTCCATTTAGAGACAAGCTTCATTTACAACATAAGTTGGCAAAGGAAATAGCCAGTTTAAATAGGACAGTCCAATATATAAAAATAAATTAAAAACACAAAAACAACAGTTATAATGTACAACTGTTTCACTGTGGCTCCTGAACAATACTTAATGTCTATAAAAGGAGCAGGACGCTTCTATGATCCAAGACCAGTTTTATACAGTCCACAGAAATAACAAGTCAGACATTAAAATACAGAGAAGCACAACAAACAATTACATCCCATAATAACGATTACTGTTGGACACCTGTTCATTGGTAGAATGGCATATTAGGGCCACATAGAAAAAAAATTAAAACACCTGTCATTACAAGAGTTAAGTCACAATATTTCAAGAACAAATAATATGAGAATAAAGTTATAGTTTAAAAAAAAATCCTAATTCAATGAAAATAATATACTTATATGAGATGAAAACTGTAATATTTTAACAAATATAGTTACGTTACAGTGCTACTCTGCAGCCAACTACTTCCAATCAGTTTCTCAACAACAAAAAAGGCAATTTGCTCCAAATACATTTAGTTCTTACGACAAATCCAAATGTATGAAAACTGTCTAATGTGTTAATGGTGGGCGGGGCTAACAGGCTCCGTTTTTGGCCTTGCGTAAACCCCTAATGAAAGTAAACCCTCAAAATGTTCCAAGTTCTCCATTATCAAATGAATGGATACATTTTTAGATTTTTTTTTTTTTTTAGATTTTTTTGATTTTCTCATTAATTATATTTTCCAAACCTGTTTTTAAATTCTGACATTTATTTTCATAATATTATGGCTTTATTATTGAAATATGCCATTATTTTCACAATATTATAACTTTTTTCCAGGTCAAATTATGACTCTTTTTGTATTTTACTTTATTTTGATAAAATTATGGGTTTTATTTACAACGTCATTCTCATACTGACTAGTGTTTTTATTTTCTTATGTGGTCTGAATAGTCCATTGTATATTGGTACTGCATCTCCGGAAAATAAAGTTTGAGTCTTAAATTCAGCAATGTTTTCACACCGTATGATATCTAATTCCATTCTAGTCCACAAAACCACTCCACAATATGAAATACAAACCGAGCAGACCCGTGAGGCCATGTGACCCTGATAGCACTGCAACAACGAATCAATTAAAATCAATTATAATCAATCAGATTAACACACCTGGATTTGTGCTCAGTGCTCTGATGTCTTATTGTGTAAAATTTTTCAAAATGAAGAAAATGAAACCAAACCGAAATCGAGTAAAATAAAGAAAAAATGAGCAAAACCAAAACAAATTAAATAAAGTATTAAAAAATTAACAAAACCACACAAAAACTGAGTAAAATAATGAAAAACAGAACTAATCTAAACAACATGAATTGAAGACACTAACAGGAATTGAGATTCTACGCTATTACACATGTACAAGCCCTGTAATAAATCCAATAATTGACTGAAACGACTAAAACAGGGTTTATAGATAATCCCATTTCTGAAGTGACTGTAAATGTTTCACATCTTTCTATTTATTATTGGATTATTATCGTCATGGAAACAAACTCATTTAGACAAACACTCAGGAATCAAGTCTGCTAACAAGAAAAGTCAGTATTTATTGACAACTTCACATTTGGAATTTGTCGAATTTGCAAATCCAGCAGCAATACAAACTAAACCCCATCATGAAGATAAAAGCTCCAGCTCCAGGCCTGTGTCCTTCCACAGAGGATGAGGTTATCTCAGGCATTGGACCTGAATCCTTATGATGCTCATGTTATCAGTATGTTCAGTTTTTCCGGATTCTTAATGCGGCCCATTCTCTCAGACATTTGTCAGTATTTTTCTGGTTTTATGAGGATTCTTTGGACATTTCTACATTCTGAATACATCTCACACAACATTCAGACAGCAGGTCTTAACACACAATTTGGATTTTTTTTTGGGGTGAAATCCAATTGTTTTGTGTGCTCGTTCATATTACACATAAACCCGACTTCTATAAGTTTTGAGTAGGAACTGAATGTGACCCTGAAGTGACCCGCATGTGGAAGAGGCCCTGGCATAATACATGACCACGCAGGCATGCACTGTGTTTAAGTCCCCCACCCCCACTCCTCCTGGGACACAGAATTGTGACTTTTATTGTAATTCAATGACATAAAGGCCAGGTAAATGTGACCTGGATGTTCAGACTGAGGTCACATTGCAAAATACCAGATTCATATCAGATTAAGAATCACATATGAAAGTGGCCTGGGTCAGATTTGTGCTGTTCAAACTGCCTTTAACAGATCAGATACTGGTCATGTGGGCAAAACAACAAAAACAACAAACAAAACAGGATTTGAGCAACATTTGGTTGCAGTCTGAACATAGGCTTATTTACTCATTTGGCATCAGGTTTTGACTGGAATCAGGTTTCCAGACACCTACTGTTAAGCATCTGCAGGTTTAACGATCTGGACTAAACTGGTTCCATAAGAAGTATGAAGAACCAAAGACGGAACACGGGCAGAAAACACAACACTGACTTAAATCTGGATTAGACTGAATCTGTTCTTCTAACATGTAAAAGTTTAATCCTCTTTCATGGAATATGTGTCCTGATGCCAGACCAGGACCAGATAAGACTAGATGAGACCAGATGAGAGGCGGCAGGCAACAAAGGCTCTTTATGTTTTTTGAAATATCTGAGGACCTTTGATGTGCGGTCCTCAAACACACCGTGGTCGGCCTTCAATGCACCAAGTGGACCCACGTGAGTCTGAATGTACCTGGAGGAGCTTTAGGAGGGACTGGGATTATATCTAAACATCATCTCATCCATAAGGACCGTATATTCATACATTTATACATTTATACACCACTAAACCACATCTCCATCTGATCAGGGTTTTCATCCAAATCTAAAGGTAAATATCACCTGAACAAAACAGCGTGGATGCTCCATACACAGCACCTATAAAAAACACTTACAATCCTCCACACCAGAGGGTTCTAAAGGCTGGAACATTGAATATGAAAAACCACTCAGTAAAGACAGGAACGGATCAATAATAGATAAATAAATGTGCATCAGTGATCATTGAACAGACAGAATCTGTCGCTTTGAGTCCGACATAACATTAAAACACTTGTTTCAGAACAGTTTACTTCCACATGGGAAAAGACCGTAGGATGGAGAGGACAAGTGGGGGAAATGGAACGTACTGGTAAACACACACAGGCTGTGGAACTCCACCTGAAAACCACCACATAACAATTAAATGTATTTCTTTAATTATCATATTGATAATATATAGCCTAGTGCATATTGTATAAATTGCTGTTCTAGTTTCGTGTCTTAATAAAGTGTTTAAATATACACAATATTGCAAAAAGTATTCACTCACTTGCCTTGACACAACAGTATACTTAAGTGACATCCCATTCTTGATCCACAGAATTTTATATGACATTACACATTACAGTGTTCTGCAACTGTGGGGGGGGGGGGGCACGTACTTAAGTCTAAAGTGACAGTGATGACAATTTACCAAGAGATTTTGAAAAAAAGAGACTTTGGACATCTCCATACTCCTGAGTTTGTGGGAACAGTTTGGGGATGGCCCCTTCTTGTTCCAATAGGAGGATACACCAGTGCACATAGTAAGGTCCATAAAGACATGGATGAGTTTGATGTGGATGAACTTGACTGGCCTGAACACAGTCCTGACCTCAACCCCATAGAACACTTATGGGATGAATTAGAGCACAGACTGAGAGCCAGGCCTTCTGTTCAACATCAGTCTGTGATCTCACCAATGCTTCGAGAGGAATGGTCCAAAATTCCCATAAACACATTCCTAAAAAAAAATCCTGGAAAACCTTCCCAGAAGAGTTGAAACTGTTACAAAGGGTGAAACCACATTAGATTATGGATTAAGAATGGGATGTCAAGTTCATATGCAAGTCAAGGCAGGTAGGTGAATACTTTTGGCAATGTAATGTATTTTGCATTTGAGTAAAAGTTAGAATATATGGCATATTATAACTTTTATTCATCTAGAAGGTTTCTACACAATTTACTGCAAGTTATACAGAACTTGGAAAAGCTCTCTCTCCTCACATAACCCTCAGAATACACTACAGCGTAATCTGTGAATTTATAGCAGATAAAAACTAAAGGTTATAGCTATTCCAGATCTCCCTCAAAAAAGTGATTTTATTCTCTAGGAATTTTTTTTTAAATTAAGGTTAAGTATATAAGAAACAAAAAATAAAGTTACACTAATGTCAACATGTTGAAGCGTGAACTCGTTTTAATTTTATTTACTGTTGGTAATTTCATTATTTACCATAAAAAGGAGCAAGGATACACCATCCTTCAGTTTTCCTCAAACACTGAAATTCGACATAATTGGTGGTGGTTTCCTTTGGATAGTGATGAAAAACTGTGATTGTCTGAGAGCTAAAACTGGCCATACAAATACAAAGAAGTGAATAATACAATATTATCTGCTGAGATGTAGTGGAGTAGAAGTATAAAATAATATAAAATATAAAATACTTCAAGTAATATACCTCAAATGTGAAGAATGAAGAAAGATTTGTGCATGTGAGCTGGCATGTTTGTGTTGGCAGTTGGTTGGTGTTTACTGCTACTATTTAGGTTACATACATCCATGATAACAGGTTGATCTGTAGAATGGATACAGGCCAGTTTTCTGCATAATCCTTACTTTGAGGTGTTTTCTTTTTACCTCTTTTCTGCAGAAATACAACACACACGTGAGCACATGACCATATACAAATCTTGCATATTGAACCTTTAAATAAAGTACTTCAGCAAAAACACTTAGTAACATTCCACTGCTGAGGTGACTGTGGGAATGTCATTGGCATTGATGGAGGAGGGCAGTTTGCAGGGAACAGCGTCTAACAATAGGCTGATTTGCATGGACCTCTGTCTGGTAGGATTTAGGGAGGGGAGGCCGGCTGACTCTCTATTCAGGCTTTGTTTTGCAAACTCAGAATGTAACATGATTGCACTTTAACCCTGTGACCCCTGACACTGTCAGACATGAGCAATGTTCACCTCATCAGGTCATTACTTAATTATAAATTGTTATATGATACACATAATGGCACTGGTGGAATGTACAGCTGTATCGATTTCAGAATAACTTGAGTGTTTTATACTTTTCATTCTACATTCTACATCTCATAAGCTAATATTCTGCATGCTTCTGCAGAAGAAAACAGCACTTTCCAACCTTTTTGCCTGAATATCTCATGATAAACAACAAAGAATAGTGTACAAATTTCAAACATCCACAAGTCATAACAGTATGATATACCACTAATAGAATATACCACTATATTTCCTTGTTAATGTCTCACATGATTTCATCTCAGACAGTGTTTAACACATACAATAAATCACCAATATTAATAAGAATAAAAGCATTCTACTAGATAGAAATAAGTTGTCAGTGTTGTGAATCAGAATGTTTTATCTTCTTTCCAGAGGCGCCAAATGAAAACTAACTAATTCTAATTAATTTCTAAACTCATCTCATTTTCTGAACCTGCTTTATCCTCACTAGGGTCACGGGGGTCGCATGGAGCCTATCCCAGCCACTGAAG
>JAPTYR010000012.1:22862753-22873825 GCA_029814505.1 Siphamia roseigaster
CGGTCAAGCACAGACTGTATATAGAGGTTTTATGGTTACCAGGATATTTTACATCTCTATTTTTACAATAACTTATTTTAATAAGTTGCACAAGGAGAATCATCATACACAAAAAAAAATGATTACATTTTTTAAAATGTTTTACCAGCCACAATGCTATTTACAATTTTATCCTGCATGTTTTAGTTGCATCCCTCTTCCAACACACCTGATTTAAATGATAAGCCTATCATCAAGCTCTGCAGAAGCCTGATAATTAAGTGTGCTGGAAGAGGGAGACATCTAAAACATGCAAGATAGTGGCTCTTGAAGACCAGGGATCATGATGGCTTTTGACTTTTTGAGGTGTAGAAAACTCCTGAGCATCTTTAGTCAACCCGTCTGTGCAGGCAAACAGGGCCAGGTGCACTTCACACACCAGCCGTCAGAACAGATTCATTCAAGTGCACCTGGCTGCTGGTGAATGTGTCCCACAGGAATTCATTAAGCACTATCAGTACATGTGAATTAGTCCACAAGGAGCTCCAGGTGGCTCTATGCTTAGCTGGCAAGTCATTAGTGTAATTGAAGAAACACAGACCAAGATAGGACTGGCGACAGAGGAACATCTTTTATTTAAAAACATATACTATAGGGTACAAATCTTAAAATAAAGCCACAATGTGTTGATAAATCTTGAATAACACATACATGATGATACTTTTTTTTTCACTTGGGTACAGTGCATCAATCTGTCAATATTCACCCAACAGACATGAGGATTACATTTGACCACTTAGAATTTATTTCAAAATCATCCTGTTTTGTGGTAGTGTAATATTAACACATGCAGACTTGATGATGTGCCGTCAGAAATACAATACAAATCGGAAGTAAGTGAATATCTATTGAATTAATAAAATGCATTTAAAATGGGTAGAAACAGGAAATTCTTATAGTCAATCATCTGGAAGCTAAGTCTATGGACTGATGTCACTTTTTTGTGACAATAAAATAATGAGATGATTCTTCTCCAAACCAGAAAATATTGCATTTGCTGATGTTAAATATTCTGAAACTCGATAAAATGATGAGATATATTACTGTTGCAGAGATATATATAGTTGTCATATAGGATTCTGCCTGGACAGCAATTTGTTTTGTGTTACATCAAGTGTATATTTTCAGTTAATACATATAAGCTTGTAGGTCGCCATGTATTTTTTAACATGACTGCAGTAGGAGGTAAATGTTGCAGAGACATAGGTCAGGAGTTGCTTGTGGCCTGGCATCTATCCTAGTGATCACTATTCATTATTGAAGACGGAGTTAATGCTGCACCAGAGAAGCATCTATTGGATGTTCAGTTTAGTCCTCTCCTTTTTTGAGGGCTTGCAAAACATATCTTGTTGAGTCAGGCCTATCAATGAAGGCCATCTATACTGCTGAGTCAGAGTACAGTCTGAATAAAGATCAGTGACAGTGACCCAACTCACATTGGAGGTGTATTTACTGGCCAGGGGCATAAATAAAGCAAAGAAAATGAAGATAACCAAAGTATAGCATTAACATGTGCAACAGATTTATTATATTGTATTCATAATCATCAAATAATAAACTGACTGGTCACTGATGTCATTGTGTAGTTATTTCTGTTAAATAGAGCATTGATATCAATAACAAACCATTGCTCTGTGCCATGTTCTGATCATAGGGTTGAGGAATAATTTTTTAATCAATGAAAATCACTTTAAATAATTATTTGTAAATGAAAAGAAAGCTGTGTTACACAGCAAAAAGTGGAGTGTTTATTCAACTCCCATATAAACTTTTTCAAGGTTTATATAGCTCCACACTCTACAGAGTTCAATTAACACTTTCAAAATAGTTAATTATATAACATTGTCAGAGTTACTTCTTTAACTCACCAAACAGGGTTAAATTAACACTACTTTTTATTTAGGTAGTCTTAATCTCTTTAATTGAATACTTTAATATTATACAATAATTAAAATGACATAATTGACAATTAAATAATTCCAAGAAAAAAAAAATTCAAAAACATTTTTTAAACACTTTTCTCCCATCCAGTCAATTATAACATACATAATAAATAAAGGTAGAATGTCTAAATGTTTATCTGTAGCTCCATATGAGCTTTGAATATCGGAGGGTTTGTAACATTTTTTAATACCCACCTTTCTTTTGTTTGTAATAGTTGATAATGTTCATCACAGTTTTCTGTAAATGTGAATATTTTACTCACAGTGTATTCAACACTTGACCTTCAGGGTTGTAATAATGCACAGGGTTTCCAGGGCTGAAGTCCAGGGACTTTAAGACTATACAGATGTAAAGAGGACATCTCTACAGAGTTAATTTGTTTGGGCTTGGCTAACTCTGTTAAATAAACCCAACACTGAACATCATTTGAATCAGAATGTGTTAAAATAACACTTTGAGAGTTGAAATCGACTCTGAATTGTTTAACCCTGACTTTTCATCACTGCAATTTTGAATATTGTGGCAAAAAAATACATTCTGGATCTATTTTAATGACTAGCTTTCACTACATCACCCCTTACAGAATCAACCTTAAAATATGCATTGGTAAGTGACCTGCTTATAACTAGGGAGATAGCAGGTTCCATGGAAATAATTATGTTTCCATTTCTAGCTAGATTGGGCAAATTACATACAGTTACAATTACATACATTAATTGGATTACAGTGCATGTAGGTGAGACAAGAGGTATACTGTTTGTTGCAACTTGCAACTTCACCTCTAGATCCAACTGAAACATACAGTATATATAGATTTATTTTTTTATTTTTTTCTTGAATATGATAATATGCGTGACTTCATACAGAAAAAAAATGTAGAACATGAAGGATTTTGGTGTCATTTACCATATTACTTATACTTAAACTTAACTTAGAGCTCATCCAGACTGTTACTTGCCTTGTAAATCTTGCTTAACTGTATCATACATCTGTTATTGATAAGGACCGTATGATTTTACCACAAGCTTATGTTTTACCCATATATGTACATATGTTTCCTCTGCCCTTTGCCACATTATCTGGTTGCCATGGTTACCCATACAGCTTGCCTACAAACTACAATGCATAGCTTTTTCTTACATCCTACACATAAGCTATTCCTGACCGGTCTTTACATTAAGGTAAAACACTAAGCACTGTTGTTGTCTTCAATTACTGATGTTCATTTAAAGTGTGACAAGATAAAACGCTGAAAGGGTAAAAACATTTGGTGATAAAAAGCAAATCTTGCCCAACTCAGGCGAAACCACTGGCAGCATCCCATCCCATGCTGAATTCCAGCCTAGTTCAGTTCTGATTTCAGTGGCGAAATGTCTCTCCAAATAGTCTTTTCACAAATGACCTTTCTTATTCGAACAAGAAAATCTGCAGGGAGACATGAAGAAAGTGGCAATGTCTCGAACTGCTCTTCTCTCTCTATAGTTGGAATGATCCTGTGCAGACTGAAGTGATGATGGATCCCTTTGATCATTCTATTTCAGACACTGTTATAACCCTGCTGAAAATAGAACAGTGGGCCTCATTAATCATGACAACAGCTAATCAAAATTTTATAGCTCTTGCTCTTATCTCTTTTACACTTTCCTCTTACGTAGAATTTCCTTCTTACATAAAACATGAAAAACATAAAAAGCAAATATCTCTATTAGAGGGGTACATCTCTGGAATAATCTGGACCAAAACCTAAAAACGTCTTCTTCAATTTATGCATTTAAAAGTATGTATAAATCCAGTATAATAACACAATATAGAGCAGTATCTGAATAAATGGCTATCTAATTAAAATGTAGATAAATGCATAATATATGATACTATTGTAATAAATTAATACAGACTATCATGATTAGGAGATATTATCACATCTATTAAATACTGTATTTGGAGTAAATATTTAAAGTACATATAAAGTACATATTGTTTATGTAAATCTGATTGTGTGTTCGGTGAAAAAATGTATGTGTATGGTTTGTATGGATGCTTTGTAATAGTGGAAATTATCCAGGAAAAAAGTGGGCTAATGAAGCAAAGGAAGGGGAGTTGTTATGAGTGAAAGGGGGGTGGAAGTCTATAAGTCGTTCTTCTCACTCCTTTTTGAGTGCCAAAAAAATTTGGTTTGACCGTGTTGTATAATGCTTGGTTATGTGATGATTTTATGTGCCTAAACTAAACTAAACTAAACTAAGTAACTTTCTGTTTTGACATGCATTGCTTTATTTCTCTGCATCGTTTAATTTTTTTTTTTTTAATCTTCGAATTTCTAGACCTCCATCTGGCAGCAGAGCTTGGGAAGACGCTTCTAGAGAGGAATAAGGAACTGGAGGACTCTCTGCAGCAGATGTACATCACTAATGAAGAGCAAGTGCAGGAGATTGAGGTACGATCAACACATTCATTGGTATTACAGTTAAGACAATCAAAGACCAGGGTGTATAGAAGCCAACACTAGACCAGATACACAATAGGGACCTTATCTCAAGCAAGTTATATCTGAATATTTTCAAATCAAAAATTACTCAAGACACTAGAAGTTTTACAAGAGTAAAATCCCATGTTTGCTTTGTCAGAGTCCCAGACAAGACTGAGTAAAACTATGTTCAGTTCCAAGACCTGGCAAGGACCTTCAGAAGCCACGTTTCCACTACATGGTATTGGCACTACTCGATTCTTCTTAATTTGGCTATAGGAGAGCGTTTCCATTACAGGTACTATAATACCTGGACGTTATTATGAGGCGTGACTCACTCTTTGCGTTTTGCCCCATCAATCTCACGCTGAATTATCTCAACCTCCACGACCGACCACGGTGTTATCTTGTGGACTGACATTATTGCGTTGCGGATTGAGCACTGTTCACTGAAACTCCAAATCGAGGTTTTGACACAGACAATGACGCAGACATTTCCACCAGTCAGTGTCTACGCTGTTTACGCGTCATGGTATACTATTGCTTGGGACCACTTGGAACTTCATTGGAATAGAGACCAAAAATCTAGGAATGAGTACCATGAGACCGGGTCCTTTTTCGTAGTGGAAATGCACCAAAGCGAGTAGAATCGGGTAGAGTCAGTACTAGTGGAAATGCGGCAAGAAAGTCCAATACTGATCTTTAGTCTAAGATGTCGCTATATGTCCTGTCTTACAGTACCTGTCCAAGCAGCTTGAGGTTCTTCGGGACATGAATGAGCAGCATGCCAAAGTGTATGAACAGCTAGATGGGACTGCCAGAGAACTGGAGCACACCAACCACACCTTGGTGATGGACAGCAAGTCCTCACAGCAAAAGATAGAGAGGTAACGAGAGATTTTATTTCTCTCATTCCGCATGTTCTGTTATACTCCACCTGTGTGTTCTAAACCTTTTTGCTTTTTGTTATTCAACAGGCTAACAGGGACCATTGATACTTTGCAGAACCAGGTTGAGTCTCTCTCAGGGCAGGTGGAGCAGCTCCACTCTATGGAGCAGCTTCGTGTCAGGAGGGAGAAGAGGGAACGACGCAAGACCATCCACTCCTTCCCTTGTCTGAGGGAGCTTTGCACAGCACCAAGGTATGATCAGCAGAATTTTTTTTGGCAACATAAAGAAACTTTAACTGTAGTTAAAGTTTAGTTGTAGTGGCATCCTTAGTTTTGTAGACTGCCATTTTGTTTTGTTTTTTTGGCCGTTTGGGGCAAGAGGGTGGATATGCTTCTGGGATGGGTTTACTTTCAAAGGGTGGTAGTTTCCTTATGAAAAGAAAAAAGATCCACCTAAATCAACAAAGATCGAAGTACCAATAATTGACTATATTTTTTGTGTATTAGGTATGAGGATGAGTTTGTAGTGGGTAGAGCTGAAAGTTTTACAATGGATGCACAGCGTCAGCCCTTTGAAGAAGAAAATCAGCACCTCAGGGAGGCGGTGTCAGCCCTGCGAGCGGCGATCCGGACTGAAAGAAGCCGTAGAGAGGGTGTGGAGAAAGAGTGCAACCTTCTTCTAGCAGAATTTTCCCGCCTACAAACACGAGTTCAGGCAAGATGTAGAACTTGTCACAGTCAAGGTTATAAAGGTCTAAGAAAAATTGGGTGCATCTGTGTAAAGCTTTTTCTTTTTCCACATAGGATGCTGAAAGCTGCCAGGTGAGGGTGCGGGAGTTGGAAGTTGAGCTACAGGAATTGCAGCAGCTACGACGAGCTCGGACTTTCCTGCTGAGCAGTGAGGATGATGGTGTTGCTCTTACTCAGACTGTCCTCAATAGCACTCCAGAGACAGACACTTTCCTGGAAGTAGAGGCTGGGGAAGCAGGAGGAGGTGTTAGAGAAGAGGCTGAAGGTGGACGAGGTATAGGAGGTGAAACTTTACCTGAATCCAGCCCAGTGAGGAAAAGTTGCAGTGACACAGCACTTAACGCCATCGTGGCCCGTGATGCGTCTGGCCGCCGGAGAGGGAGCTACGCGCTTCATGCCAACAGTGTGAGGAAGAGGGGCATGTCAATCCTCAGGGAGGTGGATGAGCAGTACCATGCCTTACTGGAGAAATATGAGGAGCTGTTAGGGAAATGTAGGCGCCATGAGGAGAGCCTCTGTCATGCTGGTGTTCAGACTTCCAGACCTGTCTCCCGGGATCCATCCATGAAGGACTGCGCTATGGGGCCCACTCCGGCACCTCCTCCTACCCCTACCCAATCACCCTCTACGCCAGAGGCCATTGAGAGCATCAGCAAGCAGGTGGAGGCAGTAGATAAACGGCTGGGACAAAACACACCAGAGTACAAGGCCCTGTTTAAGGAGATCTTCTCTCGTATCCAGAAGACAAAGATGGACATCAAAGCTACCAAAGCTGCTAAGGCTAGCAAATCTGGCAAATCTTCCAAATCTAGTAAACAGTAATGCTGTGCAGAGTGGTTTCCAAGAAGATAGCTGTTGCTCCTTTTCCACCAATGCGAACCTTGGGCTAGATTTGGCCTCTTAATTGATTTAGAGTTGCATTCCATACAACTTTGTTCATCTGTTTGCTTTACAGACCAGAAAAAAAAAACATCATAGATCCACGTCATGAAATGTGTGAAAATGTCTGTATTTGTTCATAGGACAACCAGTGTTAAATAGTACCGTAACATAAAACTGGTTCGCTAGTACGCTTTTGAAACATGACCTAAGCAGTGTAGATTTAACAGTGATCTGAGATAAATGCAGCATTACTCTTGCTTGACCACTGGCCAACTTGCTCAATGTGGTACATATAATACTCATCTTTCAATTTCCATTCAAATACTTAAACTGTTCTATTTCCTCAACTTCACTGGATGCTTTACTTACTGTTTTAATGGTAGCCACTTAGTGTTAGTTGATATCTTTTGCCATGATAATACCACCTGCAGTCCTTGGATGTTGGTGCTGGTACAAAGCCAGTTTTTCTGTCTGAGAGCTTGTTCTTTTGCTATCAAAGCATGAAGAACTGGTTCAAGATTAAGTATCGGCTCTGAACCGCCCGGCAAGTGTCTTGGTGGAGAAGGAGTAGCCAGTGTGTACTGTCTCAGTGTTAAGTGAACCAGGGTTAAGTGTTAAAATGCTTATAGAGTGTGCCATTTCATAAGATGTACACATTTAAATGGAGTTCAGTTCTTTTGAGGCCACAGTGGAACGCATGGTTTTCATCCAGAATACAGATGAGTGTTGCATGTAATATATCTGACAATTCTGCTGATTCAATTTGTACTAGATATGAACAGTAGCTTTTATTTACTGCCCCTTCCTACAACGTAGATGCTGGCTCCACTGCCTTAACTTAGTCCTAACTTCACAAGAATACACTTCAAGAGTTTAAGTAATAAGATAAGTGGACTAATCATAAAAGTGCATCTCTGAAAAGAGTGTTATATTAAAAGTCTTATTAATCATGATTTTAATAGAATGGAAAATACTAACATTGTATAATTACAGATGATAAAGAATAATCCTCTCAGGCTGCAGTGCTGTCTCTAATACCGAGGTGCTAATTATACTCCTCCTACTACATCACGACACTAATGAACACACGAAAACACAAGCCTTCTGTCCTGTCTGTGTGATTTTACTAATATTTTTTTACTCTGAAGAGGCATTATTTCTAACCGTTTTTAACTGGAGATTCAGCATTTATTTATCCATCTTTTTGTCTCGGTATGAGATTGAATTCTATTTGAGATCAACTTTAACACTAGGAATGAGGACATCTGTCATATCACATGGTATACCTCGGAGGCTGTGTCATTTTGAACTTACAAGCTATCGGTTGCTATGTGCAGGATAGTGATGGGCAAGGCAGTTCTTTTACATGAACTGAATCAGTACACTAAAAAGATTAATTCAAAAGATGTGCTGAATCATTCAGCATGAGGTGGGAGGAGCCTGCGACTGCAACCCCCTGAACTAATGCACAGTGAACGGTTCAGGTTTCAGTTCAGTTCATGGCTGGCTGGGTCCAGGAGAAAAGAGTATTTGTAAAAAAGCAGATATCTTTACAAGTCATGATGTTTTAAGTGTCATGTCCTGTGGTGTGCTATTTAACTGGTTCACTCTGCAAATTGGACTGAGCGAATGATCTGCTCACTGGCAGCGCTATCACGTCACAAACCAGTTCTTTGTGCAGGTTTGTGAATTAGTGAGTGATTCACAGCATAAATGCGAGTCAGTTCACTAACTGGTACTTTGTTTGTTCATTCAACCTGTCATGAATTGCTCCCCTGCCCTGACACACTCACTCAGCTCTCCCTATGCAGGTTTGCGAGTCAGTGAGTGAGCTGTTCGTTCACTCAGCAAGTCATGAATCGCTCTGTTTCGGACACATGTACACAGAGGGTACTGTGTTACGGTAGTTCCACTTCCGGATGGCACACTCCTGCTCGCTCGAGTACCTAAGTGAGTTGAGAAGAGAACGAATCAGTTCAAGAGGGGATTCAATTCACTTTGTTCACTCAAAAGAATGATTCTGTTTTAACAAATCGTTCACAAACTACGCATCACTGGTGCAAGAAAGAGCCCTATGAATCAAGATTTAAGAAGAAAAAAAAAAAACAAGCAAAAGCAAGAGGCCCCTATCAGGAGAAGCTCAAGGTGATGTAGACCCCTACAAGCTACTGGTGGTCCGATCTGGATTCCCAGCCACCCTGAACCTACATGTCATTAGTTAATACATAAGTTACTACATGTCATACTACTTATGTCATAAGTTACTACACAGGGTACAGTGGAAGAATTCAAAAGCCTTAAGTTCCTTGACGGCTAATAACAGTTTTGCTGTGGCTGAGTTCAAGGTTTGGTGATCTGGAAGTGAAACACTGTGGAAGGGTCAAAGGTCAGCCTATGGATAGTGCAATGTTTACATGTTGTAATCAAGGGGCTAGTCATGGTGAAATACTTTGAACATTGTTTCATAGTAAATAGACAACATTGTTAATGTTTTTGTTTCCTTCTACATTCTTCTTCCATCTATCCTTGAAATATCTGGGATTCGATTATAGTTTTTTACTGATGGATTAGTTGGAAGGTAGTAACATACCTCTGGGTCTGTATGTTTGCTGTGCCAATCGTGGAAGTAATTCAAACAGTTTTAAACACAGCAGTGCCTCCCAGGTACCTTTGATGGAACAGACTTTACAAACAATTTACAGAATCAATGAACGCACTGATAAGGGACTTAGCACCTGTAAGTTCAAAGTGGCGAAATGGTGGGGGTCAGGGGTCATTATATCATCTCCGTAAACTATATCCAGTGTATGAGTTTGCATTTCTTCCTGGAAGAAAAATATTCACATCGATTACGCCGTCCAAATGCAGAATAGCAAAAAAAACAAAGAGGCATGACTGTGATTTTGTTATTGGCAAGGCTATTTTTTGACGATCATATTTAGTGTAACCAGTATAAGGCTTAAAACCAGGGCTTTGTCTAACACCTAGCAATCTACCAAACTATAAACTAACCTGCAAGCATATTGCACCTTTTTTCACAATATACAATACCTAATGCCTTTTTCTTGGTAACCTCCTATGTATAAACCTTTGTTATAAGGAATGTTATTACAGCTTTTATATCCAATTCTTCAGTAAAGCTGAAGACATAACCGAGCTTGAAACCTTTCACATGTGGCACAGCTGACACATTTTACACCCTTGTCTTAGGCTGATGAGATGATACGTGTAAAAAGTATGAATGATGGATATTTGGAGTGGTCAAACCAGAGCGCCATCTTGTTCAACGCTTGATAAGGATGTAAAAAACTGATTTCTACTGCAGGTCAAGACAAATATGGTATATAAAGTGTATTTGAGGGCAGTACCCACATTGTGTTAAAATGATGAAACTGATGAAGGGAGAAATATGTGTTAGCATAGATAATGCCAAACTAGAGCCTAATATCATTTTTATGGCTCGGGAGGTTTCTGAACTGTAATGTTTTACCTTGCACTTGAAATTTGATGCCTCATCTTTTGCATTCTTAGCATAGGTAATATCTGTCTATTTATTTGTGTGAATGTGTCTTTTTTTTTACAACTTCTTTTCAGTGCCTATATGTGAATGTCACTAACATATTGTCAGAAAATATATTTAATTTGCATTTCTGTTATCATCCACATGTAACTTAGTTAAGATATTGACATTATGATTAGTCTGGTCTAGTATCTGTTACTGAACTAAAAGACCTACCTTATCCTATAAATAAAGCATTGGAATAATGTGTTACTTGATGTTGTATTTGTTGCTGTATGTTGAGTATATCATTGCTGGTCATTTTATTGTAATTTATGAGGCAAAATAATGCACATAAAGTGAACTAGACATCCATACATTTCCTAAAGGAAATGTAACCTGTGTGCTTGGCTGTTGCCTCATCGGTGGAGTCGTGGCTCGGTGTGACATAATAGGAAGAAATGGCTCCTGTTCACTTCATATGTGGAATCTGTCAGTGTTTGTGGACTGACATCACTACAGACTTCGTGTAGACCTGTATTTAGATGAGAAGCCCCTCCCACAGTCTGTGTCAGTCATGTTAAAGCCCTTCCCTAACAGATTC
>JAPTYR010000012.1:22914267-22927123 GCA_029814505.1 Siphamia roseigaster
TATAAAATTTGCACAACCATATCTACATGGTTAATATGCAGTATGTAAAATGTCACTGAAGAAAAACTATGTAGTAATGGCCTTGCAGTTGTATAATAGTAATTTATTACACCTGTAATATAATATGAATAGTCAGTAAATATATTTATCATAGCACATATTATTTCTAAATAAAGTTTCGAATCACTTTGCTTCATATTTGAAAACTAGAAAACAAAACGCAATGGACAACTTTTCCACAGAATAATATTAAACTCAGCTTAATATTTTTTTTTATATTCTCAATTTTGTATTTGGGCTGAAGTGTTTGATTAACATTATGGATTTCCGACACCTTCAGGAATCTGTTCACAATTGCAAAATCAATGAACATTAGTTTTGTCACAAAGTGAAAATGTTAAAGAATAAAAGGGTAATTGGGCCCACTTAATGTCTTCTTAAAAACCATAATGCCCCCGTTTAGGCACATTTTCCCCAGACTAAAAGGAAGTTGCATTCAGTCTTGAATATTGAAAGATAAAATCACCTATTGACATACAACCTCCTCAGACATCCTGCTGTAAAGAGGTCTATATTTGGGTTGGAGGAAGAAAAATGAGTGGTTGTGACAGAAACAAAAATAGACAGAATAGCCAGCTGAAGATGATTAAAACATGAACTCAGTTTTGCGCCAAGCCTTGGGTCTGCCTCTTATCTCTTATCTATTATTCATCACCAACAGATGCCCTTGTGTCCAAACAAACTGCTCAGCCCACTACTAATCTGAATAATGATGAATGGAGGCAAACAGAGTCTTGTAAAAGCTGTCACCTACGCTGTTGAACTCATTCTTTTCAAATCTGACAGTCACAGCTGGGTTTGGAACCTGGAAACAACACAAAAAATAGACTGTAAAGTAAGATGAAAAAAACGATTATTGTAATTTTTCTTGACATTTCTATGTTTTTAGATGATACACAGCTACATGGAGCACTTGGAGCGGACTAAACACCAGCATGCAGCAGTGGTAGCAGAGCCAGCAGATACAAACTCATCAGCCAGAGCACGGTGAGACACTGAAACATTGGGTTCATCTCATTATACACCACAGCCCCCATGACTTTAATGCCATGTTTCCACTAGTATCGGCTCAGCTCGCTTTGGTGCCTTTCCATTATGAAAAAGGACCTGGTACTAGATCTTTGGTATCGCCTCTGCTGCGGTTCCAAGCGATACTAAAATGTAAACAGTGCAGAAACTGATTAGTCGAATTGTCTCTGCATCATTGGATTATCAATATGTGACCCGCCATTTAAAAAAAAAAAACAAAACTAGATTCAGTTACAGTAAACAGACTGGTCAGATAATTCAGTCCACAAAAAAACACTGTGGTCTGTCGTGACGGTTGAGACATTTCTGTCTTTGGTGGCTGATGAAAAAATTCAGTGCGAGTTTGATGCTGCCTTGCAGTGACATCCTGGTACTGTATCATCTGTAATGGAAAGGCTCTGGAAGAATAGTTCATGTTACCTGAGTCGAACCGAGCAGATACGTCGTAGCGGAAACTCTGCATAAATCAAACACTGTCACTTTGGAAATCGATGTTCCTAAAGCATAGAAATTTCTTGTTACACCATTAACTCGCGTTCAGTTCCAACCATCACATTGTATCCTGAGTTTTAGTTCCTCAGTCAGAACTAGGTCTGAGAACTTGTAAAGCAGAGGTGGCATTATCCAAAAATGTTCCATCAATGTAATTTTTTTTTTTTTTTTTAAGATAACGTAAGATTCTGAAGGCTGTCTGTCATTTTGACGAATTAAAATACTAAGGGTAATCTACCAAACAACATGTTCACACAACACTTTGAACAGAACCTGGTTGCAGAACTGCTGGTCTGTCTCTCTTAACAAGGCATCAAACTGTCCACTGTCAACAGTATCCTACCTGTATATAACCAGGCAGCACCACTGTTCACAGCTACGCTTAAAAAAACATCAGTATGTCTTTGTCTTTGAAATCGTTTTTAAAAAGCTGAGTAAATGTGATGGAATTGATAAATGCGGTAAAAAAGGAGGGACTGCTGGGAGGGACAAGCAAGTAGTACTCCAGTTCTCATGGCATTTGGTGTGCTATACATATGTGTTTTCTACCTTTCATGTGCCATTCAACGATCTTTAATAGCATGTCAATTTGTGCCAAGATCTCTGGTTTACATAATCCTAACCCTCCGCGTGTGGTATTTGACATGGTATAAACATACATGTGGAAAGTTAATAATGCGTACAGATAACACACCAATTAAGTGGTGTATATTTATGCAAGCCATGATATCATATTTGTTTATCAGCCAGCAGCATTTACAGATGCTGCATCATTGAAATGTTTTTGAACATTAAATACTACTAAATATGTTTCATTATCATTAAAAATTTTAAATGACAATGTGTTATGATGGAATTTTTATGATTCTGTTTGTCAAAAGGATGTACAATAAAATTGTGTAGCACAACTGCTGTTGTGCAGGTGGACATAATGTGAGTTTCCAAGCTTCTAAGCTCTTCCTCCCACACGACTGTATTTTCTCTAGAGTCAGAAGGAAGTAGGTTAGTGAAACTGTCTCAGCAAAACAAGTCAGGACAGAAGAAAAGAAGTAAAAGGATACAACCTGGAAAGCTGCAGCAGAAAAATAAGACAACCGTGCTATTTAACATGAAATGGACATCAGTTTGGACACGAAGTCAGATATTTTGGGACAGATTGCGGATGTTGTGTGAATCAGGCCAGTAATTTGGCTTGTTCTGAATAATCTCCTTCGGTGGGATGATGAGCTTTGAGGTCTGTTGCTCATTTGTAGATCAGATTATGAGTGGGTCAGCAAATGCCACATTTAGGATGCGAACATGAATTACCACAGTCATTGCATTTACTCGATAAATTCATATTTTGGTGTTTAATGCATCTCCTTGGGCTCCTGCATGATCACACGTTTTTTCAGTCTTCACTGAGGCCATGAAATATATCAGAATACTTTATTATTCCCAGAGCAACATTTTTGATGTTATGGCCCTTTGTGTACAATTTAGTGCAATCTAGTCATGAGGTTGGCGACTAAGATTAACCTCTGATGTTATTAACAGCTTATTGTAAAGCAAAATAAAAAGTTGCTATTTTCATTGGATTATACACTTGTCAAATGAAAATATAGTTTCAGATAGAATGAAAATGTCATTGTGTCAATGTCAAGTCTACACGTGTATCTAAATTGTGCTTGTGCATTTCTCAGTCTCTGCAGGATGGAACAACTAAAATATATTCTGAATATAAGAACAGCTTTTAAAAGCAAGAATTTCAGGGGGGAAATTGAGTGAGATCTCCCTTTTTACATAGCATGTCTTAAACTTTCCTGTCCAGACAATATAAGATTATTCACAATCTTTCCGTGTTTTACATCAGGTTTCATTCAACAGACGTCAGATATCTCTTATTAGTTAACGTATTCTTTTGTGAGAAGAGGGATTACACTAAATACTTACTGACCATTGCCTGTAGAAGCTGATAGAAAATAGAAGCTGGTACATCTTGGGAGTTTGTAATACTTTATTCTTCTAAATAAAAGACGAGATAGGGGTATTATGCTCATTACATCCCTGTATTACAACAGAATTGTAAATGAAGCTTGGACGGCAGACCGAAATGACATCATGTCATCATTTTCAACATGAAATTAAGAAGCAAAAATTTACACTCAATTGTGACACTTTTATGATGTGACAAACTTTGCTGCTGTGGTCATGTCCTGCAAATTCCAAGTGTCTCATATTTGTTTGAGTCATTCAATGGCCTGACATGTTCAGGGAATATTTTATCACTGATATTAAACTGTAAATGCATCTGTAGTACAGGCTACTTGGACTGTCCTTAGCCATGTGATTTGTCATTTAAAAACAACTACATTTATTTCACCTTTTGTCCCTTATACACATCGAGTTGTAGCTCAATTAGATATTTCCTCGAATATATGTTCATAATTTAAGTTGGTTTGAATTTTAGTCAATTGTGTGAGCTACTGCAATGTCATACTGTGAGGTAACTTTGTTTTATTATAAGGGTTAGCTCCACAGGGCTGTTTGGATTATGTGAGTCCGTTTCCCCCATCCCTCCCTATCGCACCACTTCATGCAGACACACTACCAACATCACACACACTTTTGTAGTTTTGCAGCCAATAAGCTGCAGGCTGAGAAGAGGCACATGGAACAAGCTGCCTCAGCACCCAAAAGAGAGAGTGAGATGGAGAGGCACAGAGGGGAGGGGTGGTGGGTGCTAACAGAGTGAGAGGGGGAGCGTCAGAGTGTTCTAGACTGCACAGCAGAAGCCGTGTCGCATCTCAGAGTACAGGAAGACTGAAGGAGGAAGGCAAAGCGAGTCACCTGCAGAAGGAGGGGAGTAGAGGGTGGAAGCTGCTGCCACTGCCCCTCTTCCTCTGCCTTCTCTCTCTGGGTAATCATCGCAGTTGAAGCCACGCGGATTACTGCTGTTGTGAATGCTGCAGGCAGACAATTCTGTCTGCTTCACACCACTCTACAGCTGCACGGATACCGCATCTCTGCCCCGCTGTACCTGCACTTACAGAGATCTAGTTAATCAAGGTGAATTTGGGGCTTCAGTGACTGCCACCGAGCCCACTCCTGGTCCCCGGTGAGGCACTGGGCCATGATCTGGGGGGGCCATGAGCCCCGGGTGTATGCTGCTGTTTGTGTTTGGCTTTGTCGGGGGAGCAGTGGTCATCAACTCTGCTGTGTTGGTGTCTCTGTCTGTGCTGCTGCTTGTTCACTACTCCGTGTCTACTGGCGGTTTACCTGCCCTGCCTTCTTTACCCTCATTACCCAGACCCAGCAGGTACAACTTACATATTTTCTTTATTTGTTGTCCCTACTGACTGCACTGTAATCTATCTTTGTAGCCATGTAGTTGGAGTTTTTTTCTGTCATGTGGGATCTAGACTGAATGATGCTACACACCAAAACTAGGTCAACAGAGAGAGCATGACGAGCACAGTCATACCTGGAAGACTACATCACTGTAGCTAATACCTGTGTTTTTAAGGATGCTGCACAGTTTGTTGTTTGTGTTTTACTTGTGTAAATAAACGAATAAGCAAAATCTCCCCAATTCAGCAACACACCTGACAGACATGTAATCCAAATGATTTTAATCCTAACATTTGCTAATGAAACTAAGTTGTGGTGAAAGGCTCAGTATTATTTTAAAGTGGTGTTAAACGTCCAGGAACATTTCTGACTATTTAGAAAGACATTTTAATCACATCTACAGTAGAGCTCTACTATTAAAGAAAAGTAATTTTATTCAGTAAACAAGCTCAGAAATATCAACTTATTGGAGGACATAACAGGACCCTACCTATCAAAGTGGATGCCCCCTTTGTAATGCTTGAACTTTAATGTAATTTTGATAAGTGATAAATATACCATATAGTAATTCACTCAGTATAAAGTTGATGTGATCGAGGAAATTATTTACAGAGAAAAACATTTTTATATCAGGCTTTGAACATGTTTATTTCTTTTTTAACATGGGGACCTATGGGTACTGACACTGCCAGTTCTCTCTAGCATCACACCACCCTAATTTTAACCTGTTTTAAGATAGTTGTGATTCTTAATATTATTTTAAACATCTGTTTTAGGAGGCGAACAGTGTTCAGAGAGTTGATGGTGAGC
Organism: Siphamia roseigaster; assembly: GCA_029814505.1. NCBI lineage: Eukaryota > Metazoa > Chordata > Actinopteri > Kurtiformes > Apogonidae > Siphamia > Siphamia roseigaster. The sequence goes on from JAPTYR010000012.1 coordinate 22,919,989, forward strand.
TCATTGTTCAGTTTAGATAACAAAAGGCAGCAGTAGGCACCATCAGTGTCCGGCATGTGACCTTTTGCTTTCAGTATGGTGGTGTGTCCATTGTTTTGGACTACTGCTTACACTGCTGCCTGCTGGTTGCTTTTCTTTTCACCACTATGGCAGCCATTGTTCTGCTCACACTGTACAGGTCTTTCATCCTACAGTAGACACTGAGAGTTACTGCTCTTATATTCATGTTGTGAGTTGAGCTACAAAGGGATTTTCTTATGAGCTCTAAAGACATAAACATTAATGTTGTGATGTGTCACAACCTTTTGTGTTAAGTTTCCAGCGAACATCCTCCTAATAAGCTACACTACAGAGTCCATCTCCATCATTTAGATAGTTACAAATAGGTTTGTGTTATTACGGGAGCTAGCAGGGTGGAGTTAATTTATTTTCTTCTCATCACTTCAGTGTCAGGGGCAGTCTTTGACACAACACATCTGTGTGGAGTATTTGACTCAGTTCACATTTCATTTTGCCCTGTGTTTTCTTCTAGTACTACTGTTACCAACACAGTGTAAGGTATCACACACCATATGCTCCTTATTGCTTACAATAAATCTTTGCTTCATGGCCTATACTGCTACCTTCTCTTAAAGCCACCTTAAATTTCATGGGCACTACGTGACTAGCAGTTTTATTGGGCTATGACAATATGCATATTGCCTTCACTTCGTAAAATACAAAGTCACACAATTAGGTTTGTGCCCATGTGGGGAAAAAATACTGTTTTGAATTTAATTTCACATGGAAAATTTGGGGGCAGATACTTTATTTTATAGTATTTATAACCCTGACTCCTAGGTAGAATTGTTGTAATCAATCTTCAGTCATTTGATTCTCCTACTCCAGTCAAAAGTAATAGCGTATACTGAAATGCACACTGAAAACCACACAAAGAATGTGTTGCAACATCCTCTAACATGCAATATTCATACAGTTGGATTGTGAAATTTGTACCATAATTTCATAGTATTCCTTTTTGAATCTCTGCATCTATTGCAACCTGTACTGCAGATTGGTAGGTGAAAACAAAATGTTTGCCACTTAAAACACTTTATGGTTTGTTCACATTGACTGAGCTGTTGAGAGATTGCAGGTAGGAATAGCCAGAAAAGTATACTGCAAAAAATAAGATGCAGCATTTGCTATACAATGCATGTGCATATGCCAAATTGTATGGCAGCATGGGTATGGCTACGTAGGGAGAGTCATCAAAAGCATTGAAAAACCTAGCTAATCAATGCTACTGCTGATAGCTGAATCTGAAATGGACGCAATAAAACAAATTACCAAGGAGACTGACGATGCATATTTCCTTGAAAAATGTTTACAAATTTGTGCAGAAAGTAGTGCTGTGATGATGGATAACTGTGTTAATGGAAATGTAATTGCTGTGTATATGTGTTTTTATACTGTTACACAATCGTCATAAAGAGTGGAATATATTGCGCTACTTGCAATATCATGGTATTTTGTATCATATCCCCTGTATTATGAACCTCATCTCCCACTAGATCCTCCTGCCCTACACAAAATGAATTTATTCATGTGGTATTACACTTGCTTACACTGACCAAAATGCTAAATAATTGTATATTCCCACTTTTAGAGTTGCCCTTTTTTTTTAAAAATGACTTTTTGTACTCTTTTGTAACCAGGAAGGAGCGTCCCATCTCCATGGGCATATTCCAACTTCCTGGAACTGATGGCATGACCCCCGACCTTCAGAGAGAACCTGTGGAGACTCCCTCTGAGCCATGGAGATTCAATAACCTCAGTCATCCCCGGTCCAACACTAGCCTCAAGGTAAGAAAAATGGGAGTCTCTTTGAGATGCATTTTAAAAGAAGCCCCCTCTTCATGTCAGTGGTTCTAAAGTGAAAGTTAAGAGTCTGGAGTTGGCTTATAGAGATTCCCACGGATCAGAGCTGTGACATCAGCCCCGTTTCACCTAAAAAGAGTGTGTGGAAACGCTCTTTGCCAACAGCACCAAAGAAAGAGTACATCTCAATTCAGATAAAAAGAATTGTTCTGTGTGTCCAGAATTTTTAGCAGCTCGTGGTGTTTGTGTGTTAGTGTTAGTGTTAGTGGCCTGGAGCCCAGGAAGCACAGGAAGTGGTACCATTTGGGGGCCTGGTTTAACCTCAAAGGGGGGTAAAAGGACAGAGTGTCTTCACGTTGTTGCTGTTGGAAACCATGCTGCAAGCTGGGGTGCATCATGAATATTAATGACTTGTAAGCATTCATTTACCGTTACTGCTCTAGTACAGAGGGTCAGGTGGGTGTTGTCAGAACAGGAAACAGGCTGTTTTTTTATTTATTTATTTTCAGAACTTGGGTCACAGCATTGTATGGGTGATGTAGGGCATCCATTTCAGTCATTTTCTGTACTAAGAAACAGCCACACACAATATAACACCAGTACAGAGTATTGTTTTGTTCTTTGACTTGACGTTTCCCAAAGATTTGTGCGTTGTGAGTGTCAGGCTCTCTGTATGTATGAATGCTTTGGAGGGGCAGAGAAGAGCTCTATCATCACAATAGCTGATCACTGTAGCTGCGTCACAATTGGCTGCTCATTGCTGCTATAGCAACCGCAGAGTGATGCCAGCCAGCAAACAAGCAAAGAAGTCCCATCAGCCCAGAGAGATGAAGAGAAAACGGGAAGAGTGAAGTTTGTTTGCAACTTGAATATATGGCCACTGAGTTTATTAAAATGTCTTTGCCTCAAGGTGATGGAGGGATTTGTGTGGAGGCTTTGTTGTTGTCCTGATTGATTGAGTTTCAGCATCAGCCACAGTGCTATTTATAGAAGTGAAGCCTGTGGTATTAGTGGATGAAAACAATACAGGGAATGGAAAATCTGCATGCCACAGTGGTCCGCTAAGATGTTATGAAAGCATAGTGTTCGCCAGGTCCCCTAAATGCCACTTTGTTTTTATTCAATAACACAGAAAGGTCATCTTCTGTACTGAAGGAAGTCATAAATGCTGCTCAACATACAAGTCAAAAAGGCAAGATTTTCCCACAAGTCTGCTTTTACTGAGTTCTTTTGGGGTTGCTTACGCTGTACAGTGACACCAACTGTCACTGCACATACTTAAGCCTGTTCAGAGGTATGAGTTTTTTGTCTGTCCATTGGCACAAGTACTTTGGGCTCACCAAGAGTCAAAGTGATTTTAATCTGATATGTACATTTTGAAAGTGAGGTTTTAGTGAAGGAGGAAACATTTAATGCCCTGGAAAAAAAAGCTTTAGAAATTAACGATTTACTGTATTTTTAAAAGTTTGGGTGAGGCTATTGAATTTATCTTGTATTCGTGCATATGGTCCATATACTTTTGAAGTGATTGTATTTTTAATGAATGGTTGTAAGGGTGATGATTAATGAGCTTTTAAATATTCCTCAGTTTGAGGAACAGTTCATCCTGGTCACAGAGGAAGGTGAAAATCAGGAAGCTAATGAGGAGCAGGTAGACATGTCCTCTGCCTGAAATGAAGAATGTGTGAACTCAGTCTTTGCGTTGAAATAAAATGATACTAACATGTTGATCATTTCTTGCCTGCATGTTGTTGACCTAGCATTATTAGATTTTCAGCTATGTATTGGAACATAAAGGGCATACTTGCACTTCAACCACTAATCAGTTAAAGAAAACCCATGTTAAACATGACTGTTGTCATATGAAGTGTTTTGGTTGCATGTTGTGGCTGCCTACACAATTTAACTGCAAAAACCATTTCCTTTTTAATGAGTTTGACAAAAATGAAGTCACGATCAGCCTATTATTTTTATTGTGAGCTTTCTGCATGAGCTTCATGGTATTTTAGTGGTTGAAAACGTATGTAGGAAAGCTAGTAAAAGCATTAAATTCACTATGAGGTTATCCATTTGGCAAATTGTCTGTGTTGTCATCATTCACTTAATTTATTTTGGTTATGGCCTGGGGTGTCTAATAATTTTGGGTGTTTCATTATGTTTGGTTTGCAAAGCCTTGTCAATACATAATTATAATGTTGTTCAAATAAACTGGTAATATTGACTTTATGATAATCACTGTTTCGTTGTGTTGTCACTTTCTTCCCTTTTCCTGCATTTCCTTCATCTTAAGGATGAACTCTCCGGGGCAAACCGTGGAGGCTCAAAGTCTAGCACAACAATCAGCCAAGGAGGCATCTCAAAAAGTGGCGGACCCAAATCGAACACCTCTATGTCTTCTCAGAGCGGTACCTCTAACTCGAACACCCCTACTTCCACATATGGCGGTAATTCTCAGTCTACTACACCAAACAACGAAGCATCAGTTAGTGTGAGTCCCAGGTCCAGTCTGTCTAGTGGTACCTCAGATGTCACTATGGAGTCTGCAGCCTCAGACCTTCAAAAACAAGAAGCTTCAGACAGGCTCAACAGCAACCTGGACTCAATGAGCGGAAAGCCGGACAGCAATAAGAACATTGCAGCCATGCAGGGACAGGACTCTTCTACATCTCTCAATGATGAAGGTCAGTTAAGTTTACATCTGTAGGTGCTGGAGAGTAGCTCCAGTAGTTGTGGGAAATTCATAAGATTAAGATTCAAAAATCAATTTAGACTAGATAAGGGTGTTTTATCAAAAGAAACCTGATCTGAAACTGGCTAGTTGATTAGCCTGCTAACATACGCAAACTCGGCATGACTTCATAATGGCGTCTTCTTTTTTTTTTTAATCATTAATTAGTTGGATTTGTTTTTTTGCTGCCTGATGCTCCTCAAGCAGATGCTAAACCAAACTCTTACTCAATGCATCTCTGCTCAGTGTTGGTATGAAAAGCACTATATTGAAGAAATATTGTGGGCCATTGAAAGGGAATGCTAAATTGATTTATAAATAAGAAAGCATGCAGTGGGAGTCTGTCCTTGTTTTCTTCTTAAAAAGATCATCCTTGGGTCATTTTCAGCTTTTTACACTGCTTTCTGTTTTCTTGGACCAGAAAACCTGGAGAAGTCTGAAGTGCAGGCCATCATAGAGTCGACCCCTGAGCTGGACATGGAACTCGATGGCTGCAAAGGAACAAGGTACATCAGCTATAATTCAAATGATTTAGCCTGAAAAACTATTAGAAACACAATTAATTAAACTTCAGTGCAGAATGACACCTTGTGGTGTAATCAACTTTTTGAAGTAGAATACCTTCTTTGACTCAACCATAATCTCCTCTCTTTTCCCCTTCTGTCCATCCAGCACACCGACTAAAGGCGGCATCGAGAACCTTGCATTCAACCGCAACACAGACTCTTTGTTTGAGGAGCTGTCGTCCGCAGGGAATGACCTCATAGGAGATGTGGATGATGGTGCTGACCTGTTGGGTAAGAAGCCTCATTCTCATCAGATAATAATCTCTTATCATGTGCTCCTTTACAAATATCCCTTCTCCTTTGTTATATCCTCTGAATTCTTCCTCTCTATGGCTGTCGGGCTTTGTCATCATTACAGATGAGTTTTCTGGTGTGTATCAATAAGTTCCACCTAGACGTCTTTACCATCTGCTTATTGTGTGGAATAGATAGGTGCTGTGTGCTGTGAGGAGTGATACTTTAGACTAAAGACGTCCAGATGCGATTACTTAGCTTGCAGGTATGAGTCTGTTTTGAGGTTGCACATCTTTCTGATCTGTACTTTCCTCTGCATGACTCTCAGACTACAACTTCTTAGGTAAGACTAAGAACAGTGTGATCTCTGTAGAAAAGGAGTATTGACGATGATATATTTGGGTTTTTCCTAGTCATCATAAAGCTCCTTGAGATAAAACATTTATTCTGAATTATTATGGATTTCAGGTATGGGTCGTGAAGTTGAACATCTTATCCAGGAGAATGCCCAGCTGCTGGAGACCAAGTCAGTACTCTTTTAAAATGTTGAATAAATATATAGGTACAGCAGTGGAAAAGTGTATGTTATCATGCTAGAAAATGGATGATCATATGCTATCAGAGTTGCTTACAATAATACACTAGAAATTACACATTTATTCCACCAAATATTGATTTCCATACTCTTCATATAGTAAAACATTACTATTTTGTTGTTTTAAAAGTTAATGGTTTTTTTTTTTTGCATTTATCCGAGGTCTGAAAAAATTCTATTTTTATTTTAGGAGACCCATCAGTAGTTTGTAGAATAAACAACAAGCATTGCATTTTACTGAAACACTTCTAAATACTAAAAGATAATTTTTTCCACAGCTGTATATAAACATTGTCTGTTTTATCGTATTTCATGGATGTTCTAGGCCTGTAATTTATAAATATACATATGTATTAACTGTTATTTATAAATTGCCAGTTTTCACTGATGTATCTACAGTTTAGATAATTAATTTTTTTTCCAACACTTAATCCATCATAAGAGTAGTGTGAATTCTCACCCAAATTCCAAAATGGTATGAACTGTTTCTGTAGCTGTGAAATATGTTTCTCTACAGTTAATAATTTTTTGAGACTTGTTGCTGTCATATCTATTGTAGTTAACGAATACATATAACAGTGTTTGGTCACTGATCATGTCATGGATACAGAAAATGAAGTGACGACTTTCGTTAAGTTCTTGGGACCTTGTGAAATCCTACAGTTAAAGTTTGGTCTGCATAGCAAAATTTTATCCTTAGTGTATTTTAAGCTTCACCCACTGTTCGTTTTTCAGTGGATTATGTTGAAATTTTCACTGATCATACAAGAAACACGAAGGATGATTTTTTTTTTTTTTTACTGGATTGACGTAAACATTTGTTGCTGATATCATGAATAATTTGTTACCAAAAAGAATATTCATCAAACAATCTATATAAACTATTTTAAATGTCATAAATCTATCACATTAAGAAGTTGTTAAGACCTGTGTAATAATTGGCTGTTAAAATTTAAAAGAACTCCACTGATGAGAAACTCACATTTGGCTGTTTTCCCAACAAGGAATTTGTTAAAAGGTTGTTTTTTTTTGTGAAAATGGTAAAAAATCATGGTGAATCAAAAAACATAAAATAAAAGTGTGTGTGTGTGTGTGTGTGTGTGTGTGTGTGTGTGTGTGTGTGTGTGTGTGTGTGTGTGTGGGTGTGTGTGT
>JAPTYR010000012.1:23004828-23018704 GCA_029814505.1 Siphamia roseigaster
AAACTAAAAAAAAAAGGGGGGCAAAAAACCACGACTCCCTCCCCTGTGAATTCACATTTCCCCCATTTTTCAGAACATTTGTGTGGTCTTCATTGACTTGGTTTAACCAAAGGTTTGTAACACAGATGCTATATTTGTGAAATTTTCTTCCAACTTCCAAACCCATCTGTGCCTAAACCTACAGATCACCTCATCCTGGAGCTTAATGACACACTCAAACTTCTGTGCGTGTGAAGTGTCACATCAGTGATGCAGAGGCCCTTCTGCTGCTATTTCCATCCACTATCAAACCAGTTTTTCATAAGCTGTCGTTTGATTTGTTAATGTGCGTCTTTTAAAAGTTCATGAACTGAAGCAGGCCTGAGCAAAAGATGGAGCTGTTCCAACCACAGCTAACTTCTTCTTTCCTCTGAGCAAATGAGGATATGAACAGGTTGTGTGCAGACATCTGAAGGTTTTTGTTCCACACAGAGATAAAGACAGTTCTGAACAAAAAAACAGTTACAGACAGTAGACCATACATTTTCCACTTTATATATAAAAGGTACAATATGTAATATGTGTGAATGAGTTGTAAGTGACCTTAAAGGGTACCTGTAGTGAATTTTAATATATAGCTATTTAAAAACTTGACATATGACACTAGTGATTCCGTCAGGTGACGTTATTCATGAGTCCTTGATAAGTAGGCCTACACGAGTTTTAAATCACAGCTGGGTCCACCAGCCACGGTCAGCACCATTTTGCCTCCTATATGGGCTGTTGCAGCAGAGGCAGGTGTTATTTTTACTTAATACGCACGTCTTTTGCTTATGAGTGATACATAAAGCACCATTAAAGTTGTTGTTGTGACCAATACAGGTACACTTTAAGACTCTATTCATGTCCATATAGCTGGTTAAGGGTTTGGTAGCAACTTCTTCCAGAAATTTTGATAAACATTGGAGCTTTGATATAGACCTGTAGTTATTCATATCAGAGGGATCCAAGTTTAGTTTCTTTAATCTTGAATCGACCAAAGAAAATAGGGACAACACCTCTTAAGAGACTGATTTATACTGTCAACAATGTAAGGCCCAATGGAGTCAAAAGTTTTAATAAACAATTAAGCTGGAAGGATATCCAGAGGCTGGAGGATGGTTTCATAGTGGCTAGGAGTGCACTGCCAACAGAGAAATCAACAAAAAAGAGGATCATCTGGAGTGGGAAGCTGAGTAGTGTAAGTTTTCTCGACACCTGAGGGGATGTTTGCCTTGATATCATTCACTTTGTTCACAGAAAAACTTGCAAAATAAAAGAATTGCAGTCAGACCTAGAGTGGACCAGAGCAGAGAAAACATCAGGATAGTTAATATTGCTGATGGTATCAAATAAAAACTTAGGGTTTCTCTTATTAAAAGATATATATATATATATATATATATGCTATGTGTGTGTGTGTTTGCTAGGCTAATCAGATTGTCTATCTCTAAAATAATATGCTAAACACACCAGGGTTGTACAAAATTCTGAATTGAACTGAGAATGACCCCTATATTCCAATTTAATTCTTGAAATTGAATTGAGATTGCGAACAGGATGTGGATTTGAAATTCAAATTAAAATTGCAAGATGTACAATTGGAATTCCATGAAATTCAAAGAATTTCTTGACACATAATTAAGGTGTGTTTGACCCTGAAGCTTCACAGTATGTAATGCATATGATTATAACATTGATTTCATACTTCTTGTATGGACTTTATGTACACAAAACTTTATTATTGCTAGTAGGCCTTTTAAAAAAACAAAACACAAATTAACATTAAAAACACACTCTATAAAACATTATTTAAATTGTAATCGCTTTCAAATTGTGGAAAATTATTGGACAGCACTTCATTTCCTTGAATACCTTCCTGTATCCAAATCTTTTTTCTGTGGAATTTTTGTAATTACAGCAATATGCAAAATGATAACACATATAAAAAAACATTTGTACCTGTTCATTTGAAGAATTGTTGACCATTAGATGCAACAGTGTTACCCTGTAAAGTACTTTAACCTCCTCAGACCCTGAGTCCTCTTTCAGGGACAAGGCTTTCACAGCTTTATTAAATGAAAAAAAGAAAAAAAAATGTGTCCACTGCAAAGGAAATTCCATAATAATGTAAAAAAAAAATGTATCTGAAAAAAACTTTTGCATTGTAAGCAATAAAAAAGGCAATTATTTAATGTAAAAAAGTCAAAAGGTATGCATTCCTAGGTCTGAAGAGGTTAATAAATGATATAATAAATTATATAATTAATGATGTAATAAATAAGTAATAAATGATTGCATTGTTTCATTTGATGACTTTTGAATGAAGATATTGCTAATTATTAAGAGAATGTATGCTTAATGTTCATGCCTGTACTTCCAGTTGGAAGGAAAACATAGGCCTATGTTAAAAGTATCAAATTCTGACTGATAAGAATTAATTTCTCTAAATTGCAATGAATTCAATTCCACTTCCTGTATTTCAATCAATCAATCAATCAATCAAGAATCCTTTATTAGTCCCACAGTGGGGGAATTACAAGGCAGCCAACACGATTTCTTCAAGTGGCGCCAGTTCCAAAAAAGGGTCAGCAAGGCATTTCCAGTTCAAACTCAATTCAACATCCTGTAGCATGGAGTCAATTCAAATTCATTCATTGAATTAAATTTAATTCTGTAATTCGTACAAACCTGATACACAGTAATTTATGACTTGGAGCAGTTGTTTTTTTTTTTAATGTAAGTCCTTAAGCTCACTCTTGAATATGACAGTATGACTCTTCTGTTCCTCTGAAATTATATACTGTTTTTTGCAAACCCAGCTGGTCAAAGGATGAAGTCTGCACATATTTATCAAGTCTCCATTTTCTATAAACTCAGTCAAACCTTCATCCCATGAACCCGGTAAACACGAAAGGGGCTAAAACAATTATACAATCAAGTGACTAACACAATTACAAAATACTACAACTTATATGGAAAGTATAACCATACCTTGTTCTTCTAAAGTACTTTATTACCACATGCCCTTTATTTCCATACCCTATTTATTAACCAGGTTTGGGTTATTTGCTCAGGAGAAATTGAGTCAGATAATGTCAACAAACAACTGATAACACAAAGTGCAACACAACCTCTGTAAAACCAAACAAGTAAGATAACTCATAATGTCATGAATTATTAACAGTTTTTTTTTTATCTATTTACTTTATGAGACACTAAAGAATTATCCGACTCAAATTCAGATAATTACTTATATAACCCACCTCTCAGAACAAAACTCCAACACAAACAAAACAAGTGGACATTTGAAAAGTACTGTTTTTACATCTCTTCAGCCAGTTTTTAGCTTTGCAGTGTTGAAGGTTGTTTTTTTTTTTCTCCTCCTGCATTAATGATAGCTAACACTAAGAGCAGCTACTCTAGAGTGCATGTAGTGATGTTCATGGAAAAACAATGTGACCTTTACATTAGCACACAGCCATGTGTAAATCTGACACATTGTACCTGTAATAATAGACGACAGACCATTTTCTCAAGCGGAAACCAAAGCAGATTTTCAAGCCCATTCTTCTGTTAGCCATAATTTACTTTAAGGCTCATATATTCATTTTACTTGAGCATACACAGAGGAGGGGGATGTGTCTTTGTTTTCCATTTCTGGTATCATGGTTTAGAGGGAACATAACTTGGACTACAGACTATCTAAATGAATTATTATCGATTCAGACCAATCATATTCGCCTCTGAAATTATATTGACTTCACCGTTGTCCTCTCTGGGGAGCCTGCAAGTAACTGGCAGTTGTCCTTCAAATCACCTTCTTCTCTGGTTAGAAATCAGGTTTAATATTTACATCATTTTGGCATAAAGCATTTTAAGGTTTTTAACTCAGGAATGAGTTAAAAACCGAGAGTCTCAGCCGGTCCATCCCACTCCAAACAGCCTGTCCTTTCCCCTCCACTGTCGTGCCACTGTCCTCCGAGCTGTATAATTCATTCATGTGGTATTGTATTTATTGTGCAAACACAGAGTGCGGGAGCCCATGTTAGGTAAGAACTGGCTGTAGTGGCAACCACCTTAGGCCTGACGGGATAAGCCGAGCACTGCACAGCTGCTGAAAACAAGTAGCCAACACACAGGCACCAGAGAGCAGCTGGGATTTGTTGTGTAACAATTCATTTTCACACCCCTCAGACCTTATAATGAAGAGAATTTTAGCACAGGTACACAGTGGAAAAATTATGTAAATATTTACACAGATGGCAATTATAAGATTCCATCTGTTTTGTTGAAAAGTTGTGGAAATATTGCTGTATGACAGAGTGTCTGTCTGAGAATAGGAAGGCTGTTAGGTTTAGATACACAGTTACAGCTGGCTCAAAGAACATCAAAATGTCATTGGTGAGAAGTGAGAAACTCAGCCAGTGAGCGGTGTGTTCCTCCGCCGCAGCAACGACAGTGTCAGGCTCTGTTTATTCCCCTAGTTTTATTTTAGTTGACCCCTGCTGACAATGAAATATTAACCATTAGTTTTATGCATGACCAAGTACAACCTCTGAGCTAAGAGCACCTAAATAAATATGAACATACATGTCAGGTTATCTATTAATCTTCCCTATTTTTTTCAATAAGAAATTGTGTTGATCCATATTTTTACTGAATTGTTTTTGATTCCTAAAAGGGTTTTCAAAGGCTACAAGCTTAGATCTGCTCCATAAAATAGAGCCAAGCACATGAAAGGCAAACCACTACCGTAAATAGAACCCTAGTGTTGACTGACTATAAAGCTGTCCAATCATATCAGCAGATTGAGTAGTTATCAGTGACGAAAACGTGTTCAGCCAATAGAAACGCTTTGCTGGGTGTTGACCTCTGTGAGCCGCATCACCACCTCCTCCATGTCCGTGGCGGAGGACTACTATATAAACAAAGGAGCCCAAGTTTTAAAGGGCAGAGTTGTAAAAACTCCCAGGCTGTGGGGAGTTAGCTTGGTAGCCTGTCAATCGGAATTCAGCTATAGCCCACAAGAACACAAACGCCTGGAGCATTATACAGACGACGTCGACATCAACATTTTCTATGTGATTTAGAAAGCTACGATAGAGGCTTTACAACTGCAACGTTTGCTGAAGCAGACCTAAGTACCGCAAGACGGACCTGCTGTGAATTTCCATGTAAGTCATTTTAACCGTAACAGCACCATAACCTTCGTCTTTTGTGGTAGTGACATCACCAAGTATACGTACATTCAAGACCCCTGAGTGTCTTTGGTCTGTTACATTGTGTACTGATCGTTAACGTTGAGTTTTCAGTCGATTAACGCTGTAGCCACCTAGCTAATTAAAATGCTACGTAGTTTCTATCGATCAAAACGTCTGTTACGTGTTTTTTTTCCCCTTTATTTCCCCCCCGTCGTTGCTGTTCGGTGTTCGTACCTCTCCCTGTGCTGTCGCTATGTCAACGAACTAAAGAACACTGATAACCAGCTGGTCGAGCTATTCATTAACTGCATTTGACGTCTAGGTGGCTAACGTTGCTAGCTACATTCGTGTTCACACCCTTCATTAACTTGCTAATGCTAGTCTGTGTCAGTCTGAGGCGACAGCCGTTTTATTGTCAGCGTCATAGTGTATCAGCACAACTGTGTTTTATAGTCCCATAGAGAAGCGTTATAACCGTACTTAGACTTTGTATGATGATTATGTAACAACAATTCTCCTTACAAAGCTCGTACGTGATCCTCTACCATGTATAGCTCGGTCGGTGCTCGGGGAAAGCACTAGAATGTATGTAAATAAGCTCCCACTTTGACGCACGAAGCCGGAGTTTTGTCCGAACATGTCCGCCTGCCAAGAATGAGCCAATCGACAATCCTTGTGACTATTGACACCTGCTATTAGATTCACCGCCCTCCGCAGAGGTCAACCATGGCTGCGTTTATCTGTCACAGTAGACCACTGGGGAGCACACACTGCTGACACCGTCTCTGAGTCAGTGGCTTGGGTTTATTTATAGCTGTTGATATTGTACAGCTGAGATACAGCACTGCTGCATGGAGGGGGGAGTGAGCGGTGAATGCTGAGTACTACAGTCTGACAATTGAGCTGTCATTAAACATTTTGGCATCTAATATGTTTTTGTATATGTATAGCTTGTCTGCAGTAAAGGTAGTAACATGTTCTCCTTTTTATTTTTTTGTTTCAGGATCCAGAACCTTACTCAACTGAAGGAAGGATATTCAATTGGGCAACAAGTACTTAATCAGAGTTTTTTCATTACGCTGATCACTGCTGCCTTGGAGGTTTTTGCAACGCTAAAAAAACCCAATTCTGTGACAGAAAAAGAATTGCCACTGAAGCAGCTATGCAGCTTGAAATTCAAGTAGCACTCAACTTTATTATTTCCTATTTATACAACAAACTCCCTCGACGACGTGTGAATATCTTTGGCGAAGAGCTCGAGAGGCAGCTGAAGAAAAAATATGAAGGCCACTGGTATCCGGATAAGCCATATAAAGGGTCAGGGTTCAGGTGCATCCATGTAGGGGAGAAGGTGGACCCTGTGGTGGAGCAGGCAGCCAAAGAAAGCGGGCTGGACATTGAAGATGTCCGGAATAATCTCCCTCAGGACCTTAGTGTGTGGATCGACCCATTTGAGGTTTCCTACCAGATTGGGGAGAAGGGACCGGTCAAGGTGCTATATGTGGATGATAACAATGAGAATGGGTCAGAGCTGGACAAGGAGATCAAGAACAGCTTTAATCCTGAGGCCCAGGTCTTCATGCCAATCAGTGACCCAGTTGGGGCTTCTTCAGAGTCCAGTTCCCCATCCCCTCCTTTTGGGCAGTCTGCTGCCGTGAGCCCCTCCTTCATGCCGCGCTCCACCCAGCCCTTAACATTCACTACTGCCACCTTTGCTGCCACCAAATTCGGCTCCACTAAGATGAAGAGCAGTGGCCGTGGTAACAATGCCAACGGTAGTGCCGGCGGTAGTGGCGGCAGCAGCAGCAAGGTGGCCCGCACTTCCCCCACCAATAACTTGGGTCTGAATGTCAACTCCCTACTGAAGCAGAAAGCCATCTCCACCTCCATGCACTCACTGTACGGGCTGGGCCTGGGGCAGCAACAGCAGCAGAAGGCCTCTGCTCTGTCCCCGAACGCCAAGGAGTTTGTGTTTCCCAACCTCCAGGGCCAGGCAAGTCCTGGAGCTGTGTTCCCTGGGGAGGGCTCCCTGGGGCTCAGCCATCTGCAGTATAACAATGCCTTGGACATGTTCGCGGCCTATGGAAGCCTCAACGACAAGTCCCTTATGGATGGCCTCAACTTCAGCCTGAGCAACATGCAGTATTCGAACCAGCAATTCCAGCCAGTCATGGCTAACTAAACTCATCATCCAGATGTTATTTATGAATGATGGTGGCTCAAAGAGAAGGAAAAACAAACGCACACTTAGAAAACTGGACTTTCAAGGATATAGTGTCTAGTCAGTCAAGCGCATGTGCCCAAGGGTGTTTTACTGTGCCCCCTTGAGTTTGTTTCTACTAAAAGCTTGTACAAACACATCCAAGCTTGGTTACTTCAAGTCAACATGCATCATTGTTTTTCTTTTTCCTTTTTGCCAACCAAGCACAAAATTTTTTACTATGTTGAGAAAATACTCCAAAAAAAAGGAAGAAAAAAAAAAAACACAAGCTTCAAGTTTTGGCCTCTTACAGTATTTTACAGGTGGTAAGATAAGGCAGATTTTTATGAATTGGCACTACTAAGTGGGGTTACTTGGTCTTTTTCTAATTGTATAATTTAATTTAGTACAGAGTTTGTAAGATATCAGAGTATATATTGTTTCTATGACATGGTGTTGCATTTATATCTTTTTACTACTCCAGTGATCTGTGATGGCTGCAGCAGCTTTTCCTTATTTTTTCTTTTTTTAAAGATAATTGTTAAAGAAATCCATCTTAAAAAAAAAAATCATCAAATATTCTAAAGATTGTGTACAGAGTATTCCTTAGTGGTGGAATTCAAGTGTAGGAATATTTGCTTTTTTTCCTGAAAGATGAATTGTATTTTCTGTTAAGAGGTTAAAAAGATTTTGCTATACTATGGACAAAATGTAATCGTATGAATATTAATTTTGTACCTACATTGTGCAATACTTGATAAAAAATACGGTATAACAAAGTATTTTGAGTCAGTGTCTTACATGTCAAGAGGGACTGAAATAGTTTATATTGTTAAGTTTGTATTAAATGCTTAAAAATTATATGCTTGTCTTTATTTTTTTTAATTTCATATTTGCACCCTGGTCTTTTTAATAAAAATAAACTACAGTTGAACATTATCTGTGGAAATCGGACTTATTTATTGCACCATGTTTTGTATTTAGTAATAGATTGGATTTTGACAGGTTTTTTTATTGGGCAAGCGGTGATGCTCGCAGTTGCCATCTTGTGTCATGAGGGCATGTTGAGGTTAAAAACGAAGACTTGACTATGCAATCTGTCCGTGGTGTAACCTGAAGCGTGAAGCTCGTGCACTGTAAACTTTGGATCTGTTCAGGGCTGAGGAGGTGGAGGTTCACTGTCTCTGTAATTAGGGAGCGTATGACCACGTGACCTCACGGCTGTGAAGACAGGTGGCGTGCTATTTATGATCTGTCACATTCAGGCGAGCAGTATGAACCATCGCATTTCATTTAAGCCTGGTTATTTTGAGGTGGCTATGTGTTACTGTCGATGTTCGCATCCTTTTGGAACTGGGGTTTCTAGACAGCAACTGTGAGCTGTTGTGTAGTAATGGCATATCATGGGTTCTGATGTCATGTGGAGGTCTGAGTAGAGTTAAAGTCGAACTAAGTTTCAAAGTTCCAGCAGCTTAAGATAATCAGGTTTGAGGAAAAGGTTAGTGTGCTTTAAGCTCCAATGATTCCCTCTCCTTTTCTGTTCGGCGGCTTGTTCTGTACATGGGAGTGTCATCACGCCTAAGCAAACTTGGCCACCTTTACACACCTAAAGCCTGTTTTACACACTCATAAATGGCTGAAGTATATAACTGACGGTTTCCTTAAGTATCTCTTCAGGAGAAAACCACAGTGTAAATGCCCTTTATGGCAATGTTGTGCAATCAGTTAATGTCGTCTTCAGAATGAAAACAAGCAGTGTTGACACGATTCTGCGTGATTCTGAGGGTGTGGATGTTTTTCGGTTTACCCATAAGGCACCGGTCTAACACTTAATTTGGCTTCGAGGTACATGTTTGTTTGTAATGAAATCTACATCTTTAGATTGGTGTGGCAAATAAATTGCTCGGAATCCTGGGTGTTACAAATTAATTCTTGCAGCACTCGGGGGAGTAGCTTTTGGAGGATTAGGAGGAAAAAGCAATTTTTGTAAGATGTAAGACACAGTTGCGTCTCAAACATCCTACTAAGGAGTAAAGTCTGTCCTTTTTTTTTTTTTGGTGTAGCAGTGCCCTTAGTGTAAAACTCCTCCTCCTTTCTGATTAATTTTTCAGTGTTGTGTCATTTTGCGGGTGTTGGTATTGAGGGTTTGCTGCTAAAAGAGAGCACAGAGGTCAGTTAATATTCTCGGCTGCACATCCAGCCAGCCAGTAAGACAACTTTTGCATTGTGTGCAGTGCTGTAATTAATTGGGTCGGCCTGTACTAGAGAAACTATTTTAGTCCTCATCACAAATTGTTGCTTTTCAATAGGTAGTGAAGTCTTTTAAGCCTTGCAATCGGAGTGGAAAACAACATCCACACTCATACCCTGATGCACGCACACGCACACACGGTTCCACATGACCAGCCTGACTCTCTGGGATAAACAGGTCCACAGATGGTCTGGTGTCACACCAGCTGGGAGACTCCCAGGGTGTGCGGTGTTGCCTTGCTGTGACTCCATCTTGTCTGTTCCAGAGCAGAGTCCCTCCCCTCAGCTGCACACAGATACATTCCTACCATTAGCTTCACATATTACACACAGGTCTTTATCATATCTCGCACACACCCTGTAACGTCGTCACGCAGTGTTTGTTCTGAAGGGTGTTTCTGAGCCGTGGGAATGTTGTGTTTAAAGTCTTCCATCCTGTTTCTGTGGAAGATGAACTCCTAGTAGTTTGAATGTGATAACCGACTGAATGTATTTTCAGGTTTGCAAAGCCAGGAAGGAGTGTCTTAGTTTCCATTCCTTCACATACTGTTAGCTTGGCTTGGATCATGTGACTGCAGAGCGAAACCTAAGGGAACAGAAACTTCACTGATTCCATACGAGCATCACGGTTTTATTAGTTTGTGCGATCTGCAAATAGTCAATGTTTATTTTATTTTGTGCTTTTGAGCCTCTAAACATTTACCATTGTGCCATAAGAGCGTTATTGTGTATTTATATATCTATAATACTTATGTGCTTCCATGATGTTTGTGTTGTTTCTATTCCCAGTCCAACAGCTGCATGCCTACATCCACTCCTTTCTACTAATTTATTTTTATTCTCTTTTTTTTTTTTCCTCGAATATACTTCTCTATCCTTGAGTTCCTCCCTCTGTCTCATGTGTCTTTCTGTGTGCAATGTGCAACACTAGCTGCGACAAAGTGATCGGTTCCCGGCACAACACAGACACCAACACATAATGAAACTGCATTTAATTTCCCCTTTTTAAAATAGCACAAAGTGAAAATAATTTCGGCTTCAAATAGGGTGATATGAACACATTTACTTGTCTTAACTCTGCCAGAGTAAGGTTGAATGTTCCCATCATGCAGTGGGAGGATTGTCATTTGCTGTCCTTGCTATCTCCCTCTCTACTACAAAATACAACTTCTGAGCAAAAACACATCTTTTTATGTTGTATTTTCTTTTGTAGGGATTTCGTTATTTTAATACCACCATGCTTCCTTGTGCGCAGATGTTCCACCAAAATAACTGCTTTTTAAAAATTATTTTGCAAATGCATTGTCCCTGCATCCCGTACTCACTGATGCCAAAGAAATAACAAAAAAAAAACAAAAAAAAGACAATAATCTGTCAAGTTATCAATCCAAAGTTGATCCTTTGGCCAATGAGTTCCAGCTCCTCCCATCTGGACAGAGATTTAAAGTCCCTAAATCCAGGACCAGTTGCTACAGAAACAACTATATTCCTGCTGCTGTTTCTGTTTTGAATATGTCCCGGTATATGACAGAGTTTTATTTCATGGGCCTGGCTTATTTATTTCTTTTAATATAGTCTTAGTATTATTTATTTTCCCCTGTATGGTTTTTATGTGTGTTTTTAACTCGCTATAACAGGTTAATTTGGCATTTTTTTAATGATTTAGTTTTAGTTCATGATTTTATTTACTCATTTTAGTCTGTTTTTAATCCTTAATTTTATTTTATGATTATTTATTGGCAATTTTTTCTATTTTATGATGATTTATTTATTTAAAATGTATTATTTATTGTCCCTTGTATGGTTTTTATGTGTGAGTGTGTGCATTTTTTTTATCTGGCTATAACATGTTTGTATTGGCATTTTTATAGGAATTTTTTTAATGATGTAGTTTTAGTTCATGATTTTATTTACTCATTTTAGTCTGTTTTTAATCCTTAATACTATTTTATGATTATTTATTGGCAATTTTTTCTATTTTATGATGATTTATTTATTTATTTAAAATGTATTATTTATTGTCCCTTGTATGGTTTTTATGTGTGTGAGTTTGTTTGTTTGTTTGTTTTTTTAAATCAGGCTATAAAAGGTTTGTATTGGCATTTTTATAGGCATTGTTTTTAATGATTTAGTTTTAGTTAATGATTTTATTTACTAATTTTAGTCTGTTTTCATCCTTTAATTATATTGTATCTTAATTATTGGTAATTTACTCTATTTTATGATCATTTATTTATTTTAATCTTATTTTAATCCTTAACCAATGAGCTGTTGGAGGTACTTGTCCATGTCTTTTGTCCGTGCTGTTCGTAACTGTCCACATATATGTCCTGTGTTTTTTAAATGTTTATTTGTCTAATATTTGTGACGCCCCTCTCCAAACTGCAGTACTAATCTACCTACAGGTTTTTATAAAGTCACCTTAAACCTATTTTCCTATATTTATTGCACTGATCATGTAGATATTGATGAGTAAATATTAAATGGGTGGTTTTGGTGTGCAGTAGCCGTTTGGCTCTTAACGGGTTAAATCCACAGTGGATGACTCACCGTCTTGCCATTGTCGCTGGCGGAGGAGCAGGTCTTGGGCAGTTTGTGTTCGGGTTCAGAGCACTCTGTGTCGGTGCAGTAGGCGTCAGGGGGGATGGCATAGTCGCTCTCTGACGTCACCGAGGACATGGACACGGCTGCAGGAAAAACACACAGGGGGAAGTGGAGGGAGTCAGACACGGACTGTGATCACATATATACAACCAGTGTCTGAGCCAGGGGGTCAAACATACGGCCCAGGGGCCAAAACCGGCCCCCTGAAAGGTCCAAAGAATATAAAGCATGTGCACCAGTTTATTTACAAAGGCAGTGATAGTGCAATACCCTAACACGGTGATTATTAAAGAAGAATTCCATCAGTTTTACAAACAAATCCTATCTGTTGGAGGCCAAAAAAGTTGTTCAAAGGGAAAAACGTGAGAAAATTTCATGTGGGCTGCACGAAGTTTGGCTCTTGTGCACATTTCCATCAAAGCGGGCAATAATGTATGGAGTGAGGATTGTCTCAAAATAATTTAAATATATATAGAAGGTTATATATACATATGCATACATTTAAAAATATCCAAATACAAAATATAAATATAAAAATGTGACATACAAATAAATAAACGCATTTATATAAATAAACGTGTCTTTGTAAATATGTTTTTGAGATTTGAAAATAATATGCTTGACTTTTTATGTGGAATCTGTATTTGTGAATCTCCTTTTTGCTTTTATGTCGATGATGTAATTTTGAGACATTCTTACTGCACTCAGATCCACAAATAAATGCCAGGAGATTTGAATGTGAAGACACCTTTTAGTGAACAACCAGCAGATGGCAGTGTTGTTACTTTTGTTTATACAGTGTGATAGACTTTAGCTGTAAACAACGATAAAATGCAAAATTCATTAACGACACAAAAACTAGGTCCTAAGGATATCCCTTCTTTTATCCTATGGACCTATTTTTTTGTCTTCAATAAAGTTTGGATGAATGAGTGAATGATAACATACAAAATAAACAGCTACCATTTTACTGCACTGTTACTCCTACTCGTATGGCTACTGGAAGAACACATGCTTTTACTCAAATGTGGTTTTGGATACAGTACATTATGAACTATGTTTGTGGGTACAATCTCTGTTTGTCCGTTTATCTGCTCTCCTTCCTCCATGTTGTGTATATTTTGGCAGTGTTTAGTGTGTTTTTACCAAATCCTGAATAAAATCATGGCCAAAAGATACAAATTTTGCTTCCACAAGCTTCACTGCTTCAGTATTTTAGATTGTTCAGCATCTTTTTGACAATGAAGAACATCATTTTCCAGTTTCACATGTTTTCATTGGCAAATACAGTGGTGGGGAAAAAAAAAGTTTTGAGACACCCCATGCATTTGTGATATATTGCATTAAAACTCATTTTTAAGTCACTGAAATCTGCCAAGTGTTGTTTCCTTCTCCAAACCTACACGCTCCCTTCTGCACATGCTCTGTTCTGTTGATGTCAAAACTGGATGTTTCAGCAGAAAATACATCCAGGACAGAACATGTTGAAACAGTCAATCATTTATTTATTTATTTTTATGTTGTGTTATCTATCTATCTATCTATCTATCTATCTATCTATCTATCTATCTATCTATCTATCTATCTATCTATCTATCTA
>JAPTYR010000012.1:23096418-23108353 GCA_029814505.1 Siphamia roseigaster
GTGGTTTTTGTTACAGCGCCACCACATGTGAAGGAGTGGGAAAGCTTCTCAAAAGGTTTGGTTCGTCTGACAAAAAGTAGTGTGAATGCGAACCGCTCCAGTTGAAAATGTGAACATTGGTTTCACTTTTGGTCCCCAATCGAACCGAGTCTAGTGGACTATTAGGTGTGAAAACGGCCTTAGAGTAACAACTACAGTACAACAGCCTATCACTAAAAAAGGAAAAATAAAAATAGAAAACTGCTTCCATTTTAGGTGAATATAACAATGATATAAATGTGAAGCAAAAACAAAACATTGATGAGTAGGATCCCAGAGGTTGAGGTTATTTATGTATGTGGTTTTTTTTGTACATTATAAGGTTCAACCTAAATTCAGAACAACAGCTGCATATTTCACAAATAAACAACAACAGGAAATGTAGCTGTTACTTATTTAGCCTCATCCTGTCTCTGAGCTGCGCCGTAACTCCCTAAACACTGAAAACCATCCTCTTTACTCATGCATTTTTCATAACTTCCACTCCTCTGTTTTTCGGGCTACAGATACATACATATGAATATACTGTAGATTAATATTCCATAATATTTCCTGTTAGCTGCAGGGTCAGTGTGTGGGACTGATGATAGTTAGCCTGGCGAGTCAGACTATGATCTGAAATTCATTGTCTGGGTTCGATCCATAGGGACAGTTCCTATGGGTGGGGTCAACAGTTGTCTTTCAAACTGCTCTGGTGGTGCTTTGAACTGACCTGGAGGTCCTTTAGAACCAGGTTTCATGGTGAGTCCTCTGGCCTGGACCACCTCCACCTCCAGACCGCCGTTCCTCTCCATTAGACCGATTTCCACGTCACCTGGGTGTGAGAAGGAAGGGGACATGTTCGTATCAGATAGATGTGACTATACATTAGGGTTGGGCGATATGGACCAAAAGTCATATCCTGATATATTTAGTTTGAATATCGATATACCATATATATCCTAATATTTTTGTTGCAAAGGGAGAGCAAATGTTCAGTAAAAGTCAAAGCCAGATATGATATCACACAAGTAGTTTTATTGAAACTGTTTAAGTGAACATAAATACTGTATAACAAGAGTACCTTTTTTTAAAAAAAATCAAAACACCATAAAGTACACATTTAAATAAAAAATATCTTAAATAAAAATAACCTATGAAATAAAATAGGCCAATCTTTTTGGCTCTTTGGTTGGAGCAAGGATCCTTGCATAAATCTGAAATATATCCATAAATGCGATATGGTCTAAATCTATATCTCAAAAAATATATCGATATATATATTTTATATCGATATATCGCCCAGCCCTACTATACATAAAACAGCTGCAGTGTCCTTCAGTGGTCACTTTTCCATTGATCTTGCTCATAAAAATGTGGCTAATGGTAAAAAGATGCAAAGTTTTTGTATTTGCAAAAGGTGGTTTTTCAGGGCATAGCGAAATGGATATATTGACAAAAACTGCAAAAAACAAACAAAAAAAAAAAACAGCTTTTTGAACAACTACAGTCACATGAACAAAAACAAAAACAAATGTTGATGAATGTTACAACAAGCAAAGACAAAGAGTTTTACGGGGTAATTTTGCTTAAAATGCCTGAAAAATACCTCTCCAAATTAAAATTAATGCAGTTTTTCAACCGTTTGGAGTACGGACAAAAGAATGGACTCTTTGTCAAGGTAACACTGTAGTTTGGACTTAAAACAGTCAATTTTACTGTTTATTTAACAGGTAAAGAGCTGTAAACTAAGAAACAAAAATAAATCTCAAATGTCCCCCTCACCTTAATTTTTTGGTGAAAACTGGTGTATAAAGCTGCATATGGTAGGTATGGACCGAAACACACCACTTACCAACGGATCAATGTCTTAGCACTTTGCAGTTCAAAGTTGAGAACTTGATTCATAAAGATGTCAGTTTTAGAGCATTTTTTTCTATGATTATGTTTGGGTTTTACAGAGGGGGCATTTGGGGAATTATCAATGTTTCCAAAGTGGCGACATTGGAAGATGTTTGGAAGAAAAATAATTACTGTTGAATGCTTCATATACACATCTTTTAGCAAAAATTACTGATTTTTTTTTTTTTTTTGGTCAAAAATGGAAAACCACTAACATTGATCTCAGGTTAAACAAATATTCATGCATTTTCTGTGCCTTTTTGGATATGATGTGCGTTCTGGACCGAATTACTTTAGTGCAGGGGTGGCCAATCCTGGTCCTCGAGGGCCGGGATCCTGCATGTTTTAGATGTGTCCCTGTTCCAGCACACCTGATTCAAGTAATGATCAGCTCATCATCCAGTTCTGCGGAAGCCGGATAATGATGGAATGACTTCCAGGTGTGACGGAAGAGGGAAATATCTAAAACATGCAGGACACTGACCCTCGAGGACCAGGAATGGCCACCCCTGGCTTAGTGTTAGCCCCAGTAAGACGACTGATTCCTTAACGTATCTGCGGGTGTGCTGATGTGAAGTTTGTGTTGGAACTTGTGTTGTGCTGAGCGTCCTGCATAATAACATGTGAATGCATGAGATTATTTAGCGGTGAACACTATTGAGAATAAACATTTCTAATCCTTTCCAGTCAACTGATTAAAATGATCACAGACATAAGCTATGGAAATTGTCATTAACTTTTTAACTGAGTTAGTTAAGGCCAATGAGCAACTGGGTTTATTTCATTAGTTTGTGCTCTGATGCCCCTAAGTAAAAAAACATTCATATATATTAAAAATAAGTAGAAAAAATGTGCTACATTAAAAAAATAAATAAATAAATTCTTGATAGCTTTTAGTTCCGTTGGGCAGAAATCCATATTTACTCTTCAGCATATTGTAATTCAAGTGGCCTTAAGTTGCTTGTCCTTTCAGACTGTGGAAAATCGTTTCTGTGATGCAAATTTATTGGCATTTCCAGACAGATAGGAAGGTTAAATACATAACTGACCGTTGAAATTTTAGATGCGAATAATAATTACGTCTGGTTTGTCAGGCACAACATTGGCCCAATTCTACTGCTCTACTCCTTGTCTCAACATGGAAGTTTGGAAAAGTGGTGTTATTTTTCCATTACTTTTCATCCAGATATCCAGACATTTATATCAATATTTAATCTTCTGATTTGGACACAAAGATGTGTATTTTCAAGTTCTGGCTTTTTCTCAGTGATTTTGGCTATTTCAATTCCGATGATGTCAATCGAACACCTCTATAAATAGAAATATCACAAGAAGGAGCGTTCAAATAGACGACTTACGAGAATTAAAAAACGTTTTTGTCGTTAGAGACAGCGCTTTATAGTTGTGTTAATGTATCTGCTGATAATAAAAATGCTTTTGACTATCCCCAGACTTAATTTTTCACTTTTATTAGATAGGATTTCTGTAACTGATAATGTGAATGACCCACTTAAACCTTACACAAGATGTCAGCAGATGCATTTTTGTGTGAATCTGTGACACAATACATGAGGGACAGATTTTGAAAAGAGGAAAATATTGAAAAGCAATACACGTAAGATGGCCAGCAATAAAATGTGTTTGTTTTTCACTATTGCTTTCTAATGTGATCCAAGGTGCTGCAGATCCAATATTTCTCCTCTCTGGAGCCTCAACAGCTGCTGAAGTGTATGTCTGCACTCCCTGGTGGTTTTGCCAGTAAAGGAACACCGTACATGGGCTGATCTCTCGCCACTGTGGATGGGAGAAACAGAATCTCATCTGGGAAGTAGAACACCCTCGTCGAAGCCCACCTAGGCCTGTTCCCTGTAACCCAGAGATGCCTGCTGGCACGCCATGAAACACATAACTCTTGTATGGGAGTGGATCTAAGGTTTACAGCCTGGGCTCCTTACCCAATTAGACTGGATTATGGAGGCAAAGCCAAATAGGGTGAAGTTTTTACAATGCCACAGGGGTCTTCAGAATAGATGGGTCCTGTTTGGTGGTGGGATAGAGGGGGGAGGTTGGTTGAGAATATACTATTCCCTCATCTCTTTCATCATATCCTGTCAGAGACACCACACAGGTAATGGAGTCACTTTGTCCAACAGGTACAACTGAAGGAAAAGGTTGTATAAATCAGGACAGTACATTTGGGGTTCTAGATAGTCTATATCTATAGAGATGAAACTAAAATGTGTTATATTTACTACATGTGAGCAAAGACTCATAAGGAAGACAGTAATGGAAAATTACAAATCTTTATTTTCTTAACAAATTACACAGCATGATTCAAAATACCACGTCGTTTCAGTGGATGTGAAGTACAAAAATAAGATAAAAGACAAGCTTAAATGATAATAAATAGCCAAAATGAAAGGCACAAAGAAATCTGCAGAAAGATTGACTGTGGGAATGTAGTGATTAACAATATATTACAGCTCATTCATTTGTATGAACCAACTCCACCTTTTTTTTTTTAATAGTTTGTGCAACTATCTGTGCAAGTGCTGGTTATGTAACATGAGAAAAAAATAACACATAAAATGGCCGCATGTTTACATATTCAAAGTGCCTTATAAGAGGAAGGAAGGGATGTATAAGAATGAAAATTGTGATGATCAAAATATGTACAAACAAATTGAGCTTGGTTGTGTCGGCTTAGTGCTTTAGTGCAAGTCTGCAACCTCCATTTCTGCTCTAGACAAGAAAGGGGCATGAGGGAAGATGGAGTCTTGGGGGTTAAGGAAACAAGAGTGTCATGATGGATGTCTTCTGTGTTCACATATGTGGTATTTCAATTAACAACACCAAAGAGTACACATAACAGAAAAGCTCCAATGGCAATACCAAGAAATATTAAAAAAAAAAATGTCAAATGAGAGACTGTTGATTTCTTGAATTCTTCCAAAAAAAGAAAAGAAATCCACTGAGTGAAGCACAAAAAGGTCTCTAAAAGTAAAACATTATTGTAATAAATGTTCAGATGATAAGAAGTTAGTGTATTTTCAGTCAGGTTAAGTTTTCTAATGCCAGTTGTTCTGTATGAAACACCCTTAACCTACAGTGGACTGTTGGTGATAGCTTTAAGAATGTCACATGTGTTTTTGGAGATGACTTCTTTCAGCTTCCGTACCCGGCGAGGACTGGAAGTACCCACAAAGCTCTCTGGCTGCAGGATGGCCATGCCATCATTCACATTGCCCATGATGATGACCTGGCCCTCAGCTGCGGCCCCTGTGATGTTGGGGCAGGGGCAGTTCCAGTCCATGTTGAGGAATGTGACCTCGAGAGGCTCTTTGCCAAAGAAACGAAGACCCATCTTTTCATCTTTGAGGATCTCCTCGACAGTCACAAGGGCATGGCCTGAGTCCCTCTCCTCTGTCAGCTCTGTCATGCGACCCAGAATGACAAAGTCGCTCCTGCAGAAGCTGGTCACCATCTTGCCTCTTGGCTTGCAGGCTTTGCAGTGATGGTTTTTCGGGTAGGGGCACATCTCCTCACAAGCTTCTTTAGATTCAAAGTTGTTATCATTGCCATCACATCCTCCATATATGAAGGACTGACACTGGCCCAGGGTGCTGCTGTAGGCCCATCGTGGTTCATAGGCCTTACAGGGGCCCTGCAGGCTGGGGAGGCCACAGGGTCCTGACAGATCTGGACCACAGCACTGCATGCACTCTTCATATGTGTCAAAAACCTTGTTTGGCCCATTTTCATTGGGGTTGCTGTGACAGTGAGTGAAGGAGAGGCAGTTGTTGGCTTTGGGTTCATAGTACCAGCTTACTTTCTCCATCTCACTCCCACAATCCTCTGGGGTATCAGAGGGCTTATGACACTCCTCAGGCAGGCAGCGGGTCACATTCTTGGGTTCTGGGCTCTTTGGGGGTTCTATGGGTGACACAGTGAGTGGGTGGTGGGCCTGGACTGAACCGGATGGATTCTGAGCTGTGCAGGTGTAGACCCCCGAGTCACGTGGCTCCGCATTGTAGATTACCAGCTGACCGATGTTAGTGACCACCATGTTACCTCGTACATGATTGGGCCTCATGACCACCCGATCGGTGCCCTCTGGCTGCTGCTTTTCCCAAGTGATGTCAGGCCTTGGACGACCAATCACGTCACACAAAAAGCTGGCTGTGTCGCCAACATTTATAGTCTGGTGAGAGGGACTGCTGACCACAGCAGGTGGCTGAGGTTCAGTAGGAGGAGGGATAGTGGCCTGGAGAGTCGCAGTGGTAGGACGGAGAGTGGTCACCTGAGGCAACGAGGGGCTGGTGTTAGGCCAGGTGAGGTGGAAGCGGCAGGTGACCACCGACAGGGTGATACCTTTGGAGCACGCCTCTGCATCCATGTAGCATTTGTTGTAGTAGGTCATCCCATCAGAGGCGCAAGTGAAATGGGGCTCCCTCTCACAACGATCTTTGCATTTGCAGACCGGCTGCCCGTCCCAGATGTCACACTCTGAGCCCTGCTGGGTGCACATGAAGCTGGCACATGTAGCTTCTTTGGGCATTCCCATCGGGCCTTTCTTTTCATCCATGTAGCGGGCTGCCACACAGCTCCGATTGCCACACACATTTTGGCAACACTTCTCAAAGGTCTCACACTCCTGCAAGAAGAGAAGACAGAAAGGACTGATGCAGGATAATACATGTGTGCCAGACATTTAATAGACCTCTTTCATGACATGTTGACTGATAACAGCAGAAAACACATAGATGTAATGGGTATAATTAAAAATAGGCTGCATCTTATTCTAGAAGTTCTTGTTTCAGGCCTTGGATTGTAGAGTGGAATGGCCTCAGGCACTAGCTCAGTGGAGCAGAGCCATTAATAATAATAATAGTAATAATAATAATAATAATAAAAGAATCTTTGTTTTGCATGATTTTAACAACCGGTGAATAAGCTTTCAGAAAAAGTTAAATTATTATGTTAATATTATGTTAAATTATAATGTTTCCAAAGTTTGCATGCAGTATGAATATGAAGTTCTAACTCTGTGAGTAAATGTCATTACCTGGTCAGACTCACACTCCCTTGTACATGTACTCATGGCATCCACCCACAGGTTCGGGTTCATGTCATTGGGGCAGATCCCCGCGTGTGAATAGGTGACGTGGGGTAAAACTCCGACCTGGAGCTCCATCCACACCGACACACACATCAGGAACCAAATCCACCGTGGAAACAGCATCCACCACATGGCCAGAGTGGAGCAACAAGTGGTGAAGATTAAAAAAAAAGAAATTAATGAATACAAATTGGAGATTTCTGTGATCAGGCAGTAAAATTTCTTCAAAGTTTCTTAAGGATAAAAGTACGTGAACCGACGAAGTCAAAAGCGCAGGACATTTGTTTTCATGTGCGGATCAGCTGATAAATCCAATTTGTTGTCCCTCTGCGGTGGTGATGCTCCTGCTCTGTTTATTCTCGACTCACCGCTGATGTGACCCAACAACAAACTCCAACATGACGGTTCTGAGTCGCTCCTGAGATGCTGGAAGAAGCTTTATAAAAAAGTCAGTGGTTGCTATGGGTTGGGGCTGGCGGGGCACCTGTCTGTTAAAAGGATTGCTGGTAACCCCATTTAACCCTTTGCGGGTTCCAGCGGCGCCAGAGCGCACGAAGCGCAAAGACGCATGGAGAGAAGTCATTGTTTCAGAAAAAAAAAAAGAAAAATACAGAGACGTTAAATGTAAACCACATGTGAAGTGAACACAGATTGGGTGCAAAAGCCCAGGACTGTGTGTGTTCTCATTTTATAATAATTAGAAATACTGTTGCATTACTTTTTATTTTAGTTATGTGGACTATAACGCATCCATAATTAATATATATGTCCTACATCAAAAGTTAACATGGAGAATATTATCTTTATTATTAATAGTAATCATAATTGTATTAATTATTATTCAACAATATGTTGTTGTTGTAGGCATTAATTCTCTGTCTTCATGGTGTGTAATAAGACTATTTTGTAAAATATTTATGTAAATGGAGATTAACACATATATGATTTGTTTGTAGAACTAATAAAGAACTAATTCTACAAATGACATGAACTTATTATTCTGTATATTCTTAAGCATTATTATTATAATTTTTTTTTTGGCAATTGAATGTGTCAATGGCAATTTTTGTGTTGGATTCTAAAGAGCAACCATAAACACTCTCCCCCCCCCCCATATTTAACAAACTATTATATTTCGTATGCACATTTTTAAAAATGTGCTGTTAATGTCATCAATTCTTGAAACAAATCCAAACCTAATAACGAATATATTTTTCTATTTTCTCAGAAAACCCCCAAAGAGTCTATATAGTGACTGTAATATAAGTTGGGGGCTTTTTCTGACCATGAGACCAGTGATACGTGACTGCTTCTAACATTCAACGTGGACTTTTCCCATTACAATACACATACTGTATGTACTACAAAGCGTGTCTTTGTGCGCAAGATTAGTTGTGTCAGTACAAGCAGCGCTGTCTGTGGAATTAACCAAATTTGCAGTCTCACTGAACAAATATGAATACCTGAACAGGGGAAGCAGAACCTTATGAATAAAAGCAGTGGGACCTTATATAGACACAGAAAGCTTAATTGCAGCATTCTAACAGGTTATCACCTGACCGACACTCTGCTTTGCATTTGAGTTTGGCTTCCTGTCTAGGACTTAAAATAGCAAACAGCCCTCTGGCTTGGAGCAGAAACCTAACTCAAGGAAAGGTAAGATGAGGACAATACAACTTTTGCAACTTGAGAAAAAACAGAACGTTGGAGTTAAGGTGATGTGGGTGTGTGTTGGCAGTAGACTTAATGAATGAAGGTGTTCTTATGGTTTTTCTCTGCTCAGTCCTCCTCTGTGTAAACTCCTTCGATTGGTTTCCTCCACAGTTCAGCTGAGGACAAGGGGGCTATTAGACCGCCTTCCAGTGCAATAACAGCAGACCCATGCTGTGTCCAAGTGTTTGTTTCTTGATACAGACGTCGTGATTGTTGTGCATGTGTGTCTATGTGCAGATAACTAAACCTTGTTTACTGTGCTGAAACTCACCCAGCTTCCACATCCGCAATCCTGTAAGAAGGATTACATTTGCTTGGTTTGACAAACAAAGGCTCATATTCTGCATATATGAGAACATCAGCTTCTAACTGAGTTTAACAATTACTTCTTGTGTGTTCAGCTCTCTACTGCGATGCATTAACTATCTTCAAATCCAAACTCTCTCAAGATTATCCTGAAAAAGGTCACTCTCTAAATCCACTGTACAAACACTTGCACACTTTGCACTGTCAAGAGCTCCAGATGATTGTGATTAAAATCTAATCACTCTGCTGGTATGTAACATCTTATCACCTTCAGGAAAAAGACATCTCACCTCAAACGGCCCCTGAATCCATCATTTACAAGTCATATTTTTTTCAAGTAGGCGCAGGATTAATAAACTCCTGTCAGACTATATGAAGACGGATACATCTCTAGGCTACGAACATGTAAGTGAGAAATGACTGATTATTTTGTCAGTGGAATTAAAAACAAGGAACCCTTAACAGCACAAAATGCTTTGATGGTGAGAGGTTATTTAAGGGTTCATGTTTCAGTAAAATGTCAGTTGAAACATTATTTAACGGTATTGCTGGGTGTTTTGGACAATTGTTTTCCCGTAGTGGATCTGATATACTAGATCTATAAAATTGTGCTTGTTCAGTAAAACCAAATGTTTTTCTTTTTTGACGTTACATTGTTTATGAATCAGAAAAGATAAAATGAGTCTTGAACTTAATGAATTAATTTTCTGAATAGCTTAGTTTTTGAGAGGGTCTGCAAGGGCTGCCAGAGCCTATCCCAGCTACCAGTTGGCCAGAGTGGGGTGCACCCTTCATGTATAACCCACAGGAGAGGCTCATCAGTAGAGGGCGATGGTCCTCTACTGATTTTGAATGAAAGCTATCTAACGAATAGAACTCAGAAGGTTTTATTTAATGGGTGCCTCTCTAATGCACAACAATTACAATGTGGAATCCCACAAGGTTCTTCATTAGGGCCTCTGCTTTTCTCTATTTTTACAAACGACCTTCCACTTGTATGTTAAAATTCTTGTGTGTCTATGTATGCTGATGATTCAACACTATATACGTCAGCGCGAACAGTTGAGGAAATCAATACATTCCTCAACAAAGAGCTGCAACTGGTGTTTGACTGGGTTTCGGAAAACAAACTGGTTCAGAACATATCTAAAACAAAGAGTATTGTTTTTGGAAGTAAACATTTTTTGAGATCTAAACCTCAGCTGAGCATTGTTCTCAACAATATTGTTGTGGAGCAGGTACATGAGACAAAGCTGCGAGAGGTAATTTATCATGGTCAGGTCACATAGATCGCCTGGTGCAAAAGATGGGCAGGGATATCTCTGTTGTCAAAAGGTGCTCTACTTTCTTATCATCTCAGCTGACCGACCGAACAAGTCTTGCAGACACTCATACTATCTCAGCTAGATTACTGTTCAGTGGTCTGGTCAGGTTTCTACACTTGACCAATGTGCAGAAACTTCAAATGGTACAAAACAGAGCAGCCAGGGTTGCCCTTAAGTGCAGACAAAGAGCCAATATAGATGCCATGTATCACCATCTCTCCTGCCTTAAAGTTGTTAAAAGGTTAAGGCTATCCCTTCTCACATTTATAAGAAATATTAATACATTACACAAACCTGATGACTTGTTTAAGCATCTGACACTTCGCTCCTCTTTGCATACATACCCCACCAGACATGCCGCTAGTGGTAACTACACCATACTGTATCCAACACAAACTCAAGACAACGCACTGTCTTATACTGGGTGATGGCTGAATGGAATGCCCTCCCAGATCACATTGTAAAAACCCAGAGTAAAGTTACTTTTAAAAAACAAATAAAATAGTATTTTATACTTGAATCAACCTGCCTTGAATGAAAACTGTAATAAGACATATTAGGTGCATACCTGCCCTGAATATAAATTGTAGTTAGATATATTAGGTGTTTACCTGCCTGATCGTTCTTGCCAAAGATAAGAGCATTTGCTGTGTTCTGTTGTGTGTGTGGAAAGAGTAGATAGTAATCATTATGTTTTGATGTTTATATGTTGTATGTTGTTGTTGTTGTTTTTCTTCTTTTTCTGCTTGCTTCTTTTTTTGCTGTTATTGTTTTAGGGTTATATACTGTATATAAACGTCAGGGAAAGAATTAATCTCTTCCTGTTTTATAGTAGTGTTGTATGTAGATGTCCTGTCTGTTAGATGTTGAGGTGTGGACCCCAGGAAGAGTAGCTGATGTGATCATCAGCTAATGGGGATCCTAATAAAATATCAAATATCAAACGTCTGCAGAGTAGAGGGTGAAGAGGAATGGCCCCAGCACTGTTCCCTGGGGGCCCCCTACACTGCAGAGAACAGTGTCTGACACACAGCCCAATGTCCTCACATATTTGGGGCAGTTGGTGAGGTATTCCATAATCCAGTATGTGAGGCAATGGTCCACCCCTGACTGTTCCAGCTTATCGCTCAGGATGTCCCAGGTGACTCCATGTGAGATGGGGCTCAATGGAGGAGAAAGATTATGGCGTCCTCCACTCCGATGCCAGGCTGGGATGTGAACTGCAGCGGGTCCATGGATGAGCTCACTCACCAGAAGGCCCAGGTGGGCCAGGACCAGCTGCTCTAGGCCCTTCATGAGGTGGGATGTTAAAGCCACCAGCCTGTAGCAGCTGTGGTCCTTGGGATGGGGGGTCTTAAGGCCTCTGCATGCTTCAGTAACATCCCCCGCCCATTGACGCGTGGGGGTGGTCCTCAACAAGTTTCGCCAAGTGTCGCCTCCTCACTTCTGCGTGCAGCAGCTTGTCACGAATGCATTTGGACGAGGCGTCGTACAAATGTACGTACCACTAGAGATGCGCGGATGACATATATTTTAATCCGCAATGCAAACC
>JAPTYR010000012.1:23119705-23133377 GCA_029814505.1 Siphamia roseigaster
AACCCTCTATCTCACACATATATTCATTATTATTATATATTAACCCTCTATCTCACACATATATTC
This sequence comes from Siphamia roseigaster, assembly GCA_029814505.1. Taxonomy (NCBI): domain Eukaryota; kingdom Metazoa; phylum Chordata; class Actinopteri; order Kurtiformes; family Apogonidae; genus Siphamia; species Siphamia roseigaster. The sequence goes on from JAPTYR010000012.1 coordinate 23,119,772, forward strand.
ATTATTATTATTATATATTAACCCTCTATCTGGTACCAAATTAAATGCTGTGGTTTCCTGCATATTACCCAGGATATAACAGTGGATGCTTTTATTATGAAGGCAGGAAGTGTGCTGTGTGTTGCTGTTGACTGTGGGTACTGATGTGTTTTCAGACGGAGCTGTGAGGAATAAAGTGTGTTAGTTCAACACTGGTCTTTCCACATGACGCTGTCAGGGCTCATTCTTCAGACGTTCACTTCAACCATCTTTATCTAAAAACTCTTCTTTGCTTTTTATAACATCCGCCAACTTCTGTTTTTCTTAATCACTTGTCTGGAGTTACGGAAAAAAGGTCTTTCCATTGTAGTTTTGCGCAATATATTTGTGATCCGCCTGAAAAACCATCTCTTGCCAGTGCAAAAACTTAATGGAAAAACGAATTTCGTTGAAGTTGTAATTTTTCCTGCTAGGTCAAATTTTATGCGTAGGTTACATTTTCAATATTTGAGGGTCAATGGAAAAGTGTTTACTGACAGAAAGTACCATCCTACATTCATGGCACCAATTTCAACTAGAAATGGAACTCACCAGACTGACCACAGACTGGTGACCCCGACCATCCATGACATTTAAGGGAAAATAGTGGATCCAGGAGTCGTCCAGGGATGCTGCTGCACATTTGCCATGACATTTCATTCATCATGTTCCACGTGCAGGTGATTAGGGGTATGTTAACATCTATGTTTTACATTTCTTGGTCTTTTATTGTTAATGTGACAGTCAAAGCTGTCGGCCAAACAATTCCATATCCATTTGTTGTCGTTGAGTCATATTAATGAAAATAAACACTTAAAACTCACAATTTCAATATCCTTCCTTCAAAGTATAGGAGCAACAATACTGTCCTTAATCAGTTGTAACCACTTCAGGGATCACAGAGGTTTCTGAAAGTCCTCTCACCCCCCCCACTGGTGTCCCATCAGCCCCTGCGCTCCTCCATACATACAGGTGGACAGACGGACACACACCCACACACCAATGACAGTGGCTTGGAAAACCCAAGTTATGTAATGTTTTTATTGGTATTTTTGGAGAAGACCATAGGTTTTACAACAGATTTAATAATAATTCAGAACTCTAAAGAGAAAGGGAGAGAGCCAGAGTATCATTCTACCTTTGACTGTTGCCATTGAGCTGTTTACATCATCAACAGGCAAACTCCTAATCACCACAAAACAAAAAGAAAAAAAGTCCAACATTTCAGATTTTTTAGTAAATAACATCATCCAGGGTTGCATCTTTTAATTATTTCAGAAAACAAAAAAGGGAGACCAGTTTTTAGGTTTACATGTTTTAACATTTTGCTTGATAAAAGGAGGAAGTGAAATAAAGGAGTGAAGGGGGGTATGCTGAGATGTTTCCACTGGGAGAGAGAAAAACAGCTGATAGATAACAGATAAAATAATAATAATAATAATAACAATAATAATAATTCTTCTTCCAGCTCACAGAGACATTAATAAGAAGTATCTTAGATAAATCAGTACAGGGAGGGGCCTTCTTATCTTCTGAACAGGTTGTTTGGAAAGAACCGATTTAGCAAAATAATACACAGGAAAAAAAATCTAAATCTTACCAAATGTATTTTTCTCATTTCTAGTCCAAATAGCTCATCACACTTAACATAAGTCCTAATCACCTTAACAGTAACTTTTCAGTGAGATATAAGAACTTATTTTTAGACAATAGATCTTGAAAATCTTAGTTTGAGAAATCTTACCAAGATAAATTTCACTTCACGTTCATTGAGTTTTTTGGTTGAATTAAGCAAAAACAAAACAAACAAGAAACCTTGAATTAAGTAAAAAAAAAAAAAAACTAAACTAAACAAAACACTTACACTTGGTAAGATTTGGATTTGTTTGCAGTGTACATGCCAGGTTGAACAAAACAACGATAAATGAAATGAGGTTCTAAATCCAGTTTGAGCTACCCCCCCCAAAAAAAAAACAGGAACATTTTGGTTGATGGTCTTCTTTAGTATGTCTGATAACCAGCATCTGATGTTCTTCCTCAGTAAATGACAACCCCTCACACACAAGGAAACACACATTTAAGAGAAGATTCATGTAATGGAGTATTGCACGCCATGCAGTTGCAAAATGGAAAGGGTTCACATTTTTATGTCCTCGTCTGTACAGAAGGGACAGAAAAAGAGCTTTTTTTTTTTTTTTACAGGAAGTGCCTGAGACACATGCCTTCTTTACTATGCATGATACTTTATTTCCTACTCTGTGGTGTTTTTGAAGTAAAAAAAAAGACACTTCCTTCATTAGAACAATCAAATCTACAAATACATCCAGCCTTTACACACATACACATTCATTGCAATTATAAATTAATTGCTAAAATTTCACCTTCTATAAATAAAAACCAAAACATAAAACTTATTTTGTGTTACTGTTGTGTAGTGCAATGAAATCACATTATAGTGAGTAGATGCTCATGTACCTGTAAAGCGTAAGACACTGACAAACCGACGAGGCCTGGATCGAGGTTGTCTTTTCCTGTCACAGCGAACAGAGCAGCAAACAACACTATGCAGTTCCCAATGAACTCAATACGCACCCCTAGCCACCTGTATGAAAAAGCATTAGAGAAACGTTACAGCTGCAGATGCAATTAGCAATCTGGACAAATGGAGGAGCTCAGGTTGCAGGTGCAAAATAGAAACTCGAGGTTCAATTTTGTGTCAGTTTAAGGCAATATAGTTTAGTTATTTTTTCTTATGAGTGACATTACACTGGAAAAGTGTATTTTTCCTCATTTCTCGTTAAAATATCTCATCACAGTTAAAATAACACATAGAGAGTAATTTTTCAGTGAGATATAAGAACTTATTTTTTGAGAATAGATCTTGAAAATCTTATTTCAAGAAATCTTACCAAGACAATTGTCCTTTGTTCCAATGGCAGATTTTTATTTTTGCTTGAATTAAGCAAAAGAAATATTGAATTCAGTAACAAAAAAAAAAATCTGCCAATGAAACATGTGAAAATTATCTTTGTAAGATTTCTTGAAATTAGATTTTCAAGACCTATTGTCTAAAAATAAGTTCTTATATCTCACTGAAGTTACTCTTTAGGTGGTTATATTCCCTCCCTCGTTTTTATTGAAGCCAAGGTAAAACAAAGTGGCAGTCATAGAAGAAAAAACTATATTTTTTAAATTTCTACCGAACAAAAAACAAACAAACAAAAAAATAAATAAAACACACAATACCCACCCCATCCCTCTGTCCACTGTACAAAATCCCATATTCCTATCTAAGATTAAACAAATAAACAAAACAAATGGAGGAAATAAAATTAGTAAGCATAATACTCACCAAACGTAAATACTTAAAGAAAAAGAACACATAAGAGTGGAGCTGGTCGAGAAGGCATATTTGAGAACAAATGAAGTTTTGTTGTGTTGGGCTCCCTAACAACACACGTCACCCGTGATGATCATTATTATCTCCATTATCAGGGAGTTTTTAGCATGTTAATAAAGGATATTACGGACCAACATAGCGGCTTATAGAGTCACGCTGCACGCGACTAAAAAAGACATAATCACCTTAAGAGTAAATTTTCAGGGAGATATCAGAACTTATTTTTAGACAGTAGTCTTTGAAAAAGTTATTTCAAGAAATCTTACCAAGATAATTTTCACTTGTTCCATTGGCAGATTGTTTTGCTTAATTCAGGATTTTGTTGCTTAACTCAAGCAAAACAATATCTGCCAATGGAACAAGTGAAAATTATCTCAGTAAAATTTATTGAAAAAAGACTTTCTACATCTATTGTCTAAAAACAAGTTCTTATAACTAACTGAAAAGTTACTTTTAAGGTGATTAGGATTTATTTAGGCAAGAAATGAGAAAAATGAGATTTGGATTTTTGCAGTGTAAAGTTTACACCTGAACCGTTCCAACCATAAATGACTGTTGGAGACTCCACTCATTCTGATTTCTGTTATGATTAAATGATTAACAATACTTACATATTTAACACATTTTTTACAAAGATTTCCAATATACTATATATACAGCAATATTATTTATTTTATCTGTGTTTTTAAGACCACTGAGTCTTCCATTTAAGGATTAATAATCAACCTTTAAAGATAATCAGGCTTTAATTTAAGTTGATCAAAAAATTTTCTAGGATTTGCGACATTTTGTATATATGAATTCTATTTGAATATCTTGCCCCAAAAAAGAAAAACAGCGACAAGTAGCTTCCACCAGGACCAGCTACATAAATGTAGTTTAGCGATTTGTCTTTAGACAGAACAAAAGCTTTGCAGTTAATTTACTCTGAAAGAGTAGGGTGGAGACAGTATTCTTGTGAATTCTATGTGTCAAATAATGAAGTGATCATTGAGAAAGTAAAAGAATACTTGCATTTTTAATGAAATTAATACAAATACCTTTATTTCTACCTGTATATGCTACTACATTTGTTTTTAATGCACTATTGTCTTTATAATGTAACTCTTTACACTATTTTGTAAAGTTTTGTTGTTTTTTTTTTTTAATGTGCTTTTTACTATGATTCTATGTTCTATTTATTCTGTAGTGTGTCAGAGTTAAGTAGAAGCCTGAGTCAAACTTGGCCAATAAAGCTAATTCTGACTTAAGTCACCTCATCCATACAGGCACCAATCAAATCATGGCAACGTCTTACAACCTTTTAGAAAATATTAGCTACTGCTGAAAAATAAAGAGATTAAAAAAACAAATCCATCAGAGCCATTGCTGAATTATTAAGGATAACATGTTCTATCAACATTCCTGGGACACAGCTGCTGTTCTTTTGTGCTGACATTTGTCACGTACCTGTTGGACACTATACCAGGGTAGTAACTCTTTTGGTTCTCATCCACTTTCATATCACTCATCAGAACAAAGGCAGAGTGTCTGCTATAGGCTCTGATTACACTAGAGCCCGTGATGGTCTCAGAGAAATGGGAGTATATGGGAGAGCGGCTGACTGACTCCAGACGCTTAAGCTGCCGAGACGTGGCAACATAAAATCTCTAAAGGCGTTGAAGGGGAGAGAAACAAACAACATTACAACTGAACAAGACATTACACATGTTGAGATACTCATAAACAGTTGTGATGTGCATACAACACACAGACACACACGCACTCGCACACAGTAATAAACAAAGCCTGTGGTAACAAAACACCTGCAGGTCTTATCTGATATTCCAGTTTTTACATTGTTGGTCGAACTCCAGCTAATGTTACATAAGCTCCTCTGTTGGATAATTTCCAAGTCTGAATGGAAATCTCTCTTGCATTGACCTCAGGAATGTTTTACACGCTGAACATATTAATCACCTTATTCAGAGGAGCTGTAATCATTTGTTGCATAATAACATCTGTCAAATGGGTAAAACAAAACAAGGTGTGTGCCATTCACTTAACCTTAAGTGCACTTTACTTCATATTCCAATCACAGAACCTAAACAGCAGGTGTTTTGTTTTCATATATATATATATATATATATATTCACCCCTTTTTTCATGATATCAAGTACAATTGAAAAATGCAAAAGGTTAAAGCAAAACTGAGTTGCACCAACAAAGATTCATTTGGTTGAATTCCCCATTCACAGTAATGCAGATATTTTGCAAAACAGATATATTTCCTTAGGTTTGGGCCTCTTTTCCAAACATAACTGACATTTCAGGTTGGAAAATAAAACAAAACAAAAAAAAAACATCTGGTTGGCGTGTATTCATGTAGATAAAATTAAATGATGGCATCAGATCCCATCATGTTTCTCTGTGTACCGTGTACTACCAAGAGATCAGTGTGGACACCGTTGGTAGATGGACCCGACTGGACATGTAACAGTGTTGTGTTAAAACCTACATAATATAAATAACATACTTTCACACCCTGAACTGACACTTAAGGTAATGCAAGTTTAGAACTTGATTTGTTGTTACTAATGAACTTTATGATAAACTACAGCCTTTACATCTGCTGTGTCTAATATTATCTGTGCTGTCTGCATATTAAAGTCAAAAACGATGATTTGTGTGAGTATTTAAAGTCATTTTTGCCGGATGGTCTGTGTAGAAGTAATGTTTAAAAAAGGATTGTGCAGACAGAACTAAATAAACAAACAAACAGTAGAGTAAAATATACGTTGAGAAAAATATCTGTTCGTGCAGACAGGCTACGCGAGTCATAATCAGTTTAGGAACTAGAACTAGGAAAATCCATAAAAATGTAAATATGGGTACAACTAGGAACTAGGCTGACTGACTCCAGACGCTTAAGCTGCCGAGACGTGGCAACATAAAATCTCTAAAGGCGTTGAAGGGGAGAGAAACAAACAACATTGTTTCTATGTTGTTTGTTTGTTTCTGAATATGGGTAAATCCATAAACCTATATTTTAAATTAAGTGCAATGATCTCTGTACATTGTTACGTATATTAATGTGAAATTATACTTGAAAACAACAAGAAAAGTGATACTGTATTATTTCTATAAATGCTGCAGATGTGTGAACTGCTAGCTGCTCTGTATTCCTCATAAGAGGTGGTGAGCAACAAAGTTACTTTGGTAACCTACTCATTGTGATCTTGCCTCTATATCGCTTAACAAAATATTAGGATATTATTGCTAATTAGTTTCAGTCAGCTAATAAGCCCAATCACTCAACTGAAAAGCATAAATTTCTCACTTTTTATCAAACACGTGTTTCGTGAATTAATAGAATAACTTAAGACAAAAATATGCAATAACAAAAGTGAAGTCATTCTCGTTTCTATGTGAAAGTATGGTACACTACTCTGACTAGCAACTGGAAATAATGTGTGTAATATGGCAAAATAGTAACAAGGGCCTTTCATAAACCTTTTTTCCTCAATCTGAACCAAAAAGGCCTGTTTTAAATAAATACTGGTAAATACTTTTATACTGGCATTTAATGATTTGGTGCAACAGAACGAAATGTAATCTAGGTTTATAGTGAAAACTAGAGTGAGGTAAAAGAGAGGTTTAATCTCTCTTTTTTACAAAATTTTAGTTAAATCATGCGTTAATCAGGTTTAGAAATTCATCTTTGTTGGTTCAATTCAGCTTGTTGTGTACAAGTATTTATTGACAGACAAACAGGTTCCTCTGATATTAGTGTTAAAGACACATGATGCAACAAAGACATAAGCCATGCAGGATGGATGCCGTGACAAAGCCGAAGGAAAAACATACACATTTAACAAAAATCTGTTAGTATAAATGATTGTTATGTCCATTTAATGTCCACTTAAGTGTGAGTTGGACAGATAACTACATAAATCCTGCAGCCCCATTTACCTTTGCGGTTTGAGTGGCTGTATTGGCCACTTTAAAAAAAAAAAGAAAAAGAATATTCTTTCTTCTTCGTGTTAAGGTTCTCTTATATTGGTAGACTTTTTATTGCTCGATTTAATAATATGCAATTTGATTTGATATAACTGATGATTATTATATGATAATGTTGAATCATTTTGGCTCTTGCGTCTATAAAATGTTGTAAATAACATAGATTCACACGAAATCAGATTGATGAGACTTGTATAACTTCTATACCCTATTGTTACCTCTACCAAGGACAGCGGAGGTTTCATTTTCATTTAACAAACTACTGTTGCAGAAAAAAGCCAAACTGTGCCATCTTGAGGTCAGGTGCAGGAATGCGTTAATAATTAAAGAGAATATTGCCAAATCAGACTGGCTCTTAAATGGTTTAAGGTTAAAGCTGTGTTAAAGGCATTTGATTAATTAATTAAGCATTAATACAGATTCAGTAGCCATTACTCTGGTAAAATGCCATATGAACCACAGTAATGACCACGACACACACCACCATTAAAAGCTGCATATCTCCAGCCTCCACAGTTCACCCAGTTCAAATACCACAACAGATTTCGGGTCAATGTTCAACAGAGTTGCTCTAGTGAGAGGAAAATTCTTCAATAAAATCCAAGTGGATGGAAGAAGATACTGTAACTGACAAAACTGACACACAGCTCACATCCACTAAATTTGCAGCAACAACAGCCATTATAGAGGTTATATTGAAATAGCTGCCATGCCTTCATTATTGCAGCAGCATGGCCTCATTTTTTAAAATAAAACTACCTTTTAAATTAACATCCTAACCCAAGTGGCACTGCCCTGTTTATGACTGTAAAGCAGATGTGCCAAAAATGTATCATAATTACAACACGTACAACAAAAAGCAAAGTATCTTCCAAACTCACCACTTTGATTAGTTGATGTTGATGTATAATAATGATAACTGGACTCATACCAGACTATTATAAATAGTTTCTACAGTGCCTGTTCTAACATTAATAATTTTAATTATATGTAATAAATAATTATGATTAATTAAAAGACATTAAGTCAGTAAGTAATTTGGCAGTTTTTTCTAAACAATGAAAAATGGCAAAAATGAACTGATGTACGACATGCAGCTTTGAGTGAGTTATGTCAGGTACCCAAGCTCTAATGACATGTATCAGAAGAAGAAAAATAAAAAAAGAACGTCTAAATGCCAGAATTAAAAACTGAATATTTATCGCCGAACTAAAGACTATTATAATAAACATCCAGCCACATCTGCAAATGTAAGTTTTGTTGTCATTCTCTCTTTTGTTATTTCTTCTGTCCACTTAAATCTAAATGCAAAGTTACAAAATATTTTAAAGGTTCAATATGTAAGTCTTTGTAAGAGCCTTGGATTACCTTCATTTCTTGCCTAACCAATGGAAAAACTGACCCAACTCTTTTGCACAAAAATCAGTGTACAGACTGCTATCATCCATGTGAGCAACTGAAACAGTTCTTTACTTCTAAATGGAGTAAGAGAGTCAGCAATCACCCAGCTCACACCACAAACTAGACTCCAATACAAACATCAAGTAAGCAAACAACCATGATAAAATCTTACATACGGAACCTTTAAAACTTAACTATTTGCATGAGCTTATAAATTAACATATCTGAGGTAATTTCTGTGACTATTACGTTTCAATTCAACTCTATAGAACATCCTTAACTTAGAATAATGACTGATCGGGTGATGCAGCTACCAACTAACCAGTGATCACACACCTCTGGCTACATCTATGAGATCAAACCATACGGTCACTACAACACTAGATCAACACGTCATCCACATGCAGATGCCTATCAGCACACACACTCAACAGCACTCTCAGACATGCATGATGTATTAATGAGTTAGCAGACTTGTTTCCTATTTACCTGAACCCACCAATAGAACACCATTAATGGGGCTACGACTATGAGGAACATTGGGGTGAGGGCAGAGCATATGAGCAGCACATTCAGTGTGTACCAGAAAGTGCGCATCCATATGTCAATATTGTCTGGGATGTGGGAGTCAATAGCATCCACGTCTTTGCTGAATCGGTTTAGTAACCGCCCAGTGGGGGTACTCTCGAAGAAGGACTGTGGGGCCCGCAGGACCCCATGCAGCATGTTGTTGTGTGTGATTTTGGCTGCGCGCAGCATACTGTAGGCCCGGCACAGCAGGCAGTTAGCCAACAACAGCACACCTGCGAGATGGGGGGAGGGGGACAACACAACAACACCAGTGTTAAATGGATTTGGACTCACTCCTATAATCTAATGAAACAGCAGCTTTCTGCAGGTACAAAAAAGGCACACTGAACACCCCATAAACCTGGAAACAACACAAAGGTGGCACTTGACTAAAAATACAGGGGCGCATCAGTGTCATGCTTGTGGCACAGGATAATTTTAGTGTGAGGATTCTCACAGGGGCCTTGCGTGGTTCCTTATCTTATGTGAGTCCAACTGAAACATGTGATGACAAACATGGTCCTACTTCAATGTTATAATGAACATTTTCTACAGAGAAGGACTTTCTCACTTATTTCCTGCTACAAATACAGAACAGAGGTTTTTATGGAATTCACAAACAGATCAAGACAGCCAGTGTCTGACCTTTTAAAATTAATTCTTGCAACAGAGGTCAAGGTCAAACCTAGAAATATCATGCACCTGGGATGAACAAACACAAGTGGACATCTCTACGATGTGAACACATTCAATAATCACTGATATCCGATCACGACGCCTGCATTGCTGTTGTCCAGGCTATGAATGACCACATTCTATTATCTGTGTGCACCAAAATACATCTTTTGAGAGTACAAACTCAGCTAGCATCCTCTTAAAAGTGTGTTAAAGATGCCTGAACTCTTACACTGAGTTATTGGCGAAGATCAAAAGGCAACCCAACATCCTTTTATTCACCATTCACTTTTCAGGTGGTTAGTTTCTAGCCAAATTAATGTGCATTAATATGCATTATCATGATGCATCATTCTGCCGTTTTTTTGCTTGTTTGTTTGTTTGTTTATATTTGGACATATTCACATATACTATCAATTGCTTATAGTGCGGAAGACAGACACATACATAGATGCCAAGGAATGCAAGGTGTGAAAGATCATATATACCTAGAGTTGTCCACTTGGGATTGGATCATGAAAAGAGTATGTTAAAGCTAGATCTGACCAGGGCCCGGTAAGAACTAAATTCAAATTAAGTGTTTGTACAATGTGTACAAGATACATTGCCTCTAAAGACAATGTCAGAGTCACCATAGTGTGAACTTAAGTAAAAAAAACAATAGAACTTAATCATTACTTATAGCATTTAATTTGCTGAATGGCTTATATTACACGAGCACTGTGGAAAACACAAATGCTTTTATCTAAAAGCTAATTAGTCATTATGAGGACTCAACGGCTTTTCACTCACAGGTGAGCCATGAACAATACTTCATAATCCCTAAAATAAACCAAATACTGGAGTTAGTCACTCGAGAGTCTAGACTACTAATACTGCATTTACACTGCTTCACCACTAGAGGGAGGTTAGGGATCATGTAAGATTGAGCCTTAGGAATTGTGTTTCCTAAAAAGAAGGATTTTTGAGTTATGTGTTGGAATCCATTTGGGGCCAGGCTCTGTGTAAGTATGTCTTGGTGTGATGGTGTGTATGTACGTATGAAAGGGAAAGCAGGCTCAGACAGGAAGTGCTGTGGCTGCAGAGAGAGCAAAGAGAACATCTGATCGAAAAGGAGATAATCACTGCAGTAAATAAGTGCTCAACAAGGACAACATCAGAGGCTGTGGAAAAACAAGAGCAAAAATGGGAAGGGTTAAGGAACTGACATGCATGCGGTATCATGCATGCTCTTCCAGGAAGAAGAAAGGTCACGTTGCATGTTTTCAGAAAAGAGGAAGAGAAAGGAGGATCCAACAGTTGAGCAATAGTTTCTCAAGGACTTTAGATATGTACCTGGACAAAAATATAAATGAAAGCCAGGGGCGCTATGACTACTGCAAAGATGGGAGTGCTGTAAATGATAACAATCATAGTGGAAAGAGAAACAAAGAAGGTGCCCAGGAACATGAGCACAGTGGCAGGCAGAGCTTCATCTATCACGTAGATATCCTTGGAGAAGCGGTTGATGAGTCTTCCTATAGGCGTGGTGTCAAAGAAAGACTGGGGTGTGTGAAGTTTGTTGGCGAGCAGGTTAAAGTGTAGCTTCCGAGCTGCACCGATGTTCCCCATGGCTAATGTGAAGGAAGAGATCATGACCAGGATACCTAGGATGGGGGTGAATCAAGAAGGTAGGAGAGGGGAAGACGTCAGAGAGGAAGGAGATGATGGGAAAGTAAACGTAGTAGTAAAGTAGACACAGGCAGCATCTCCTGAATACAAAAATGCAAAAGTAAAGTCACAAAAAATGGAATGGCATAAAATATTTTGCATCTCGTCTGTCGTGTCCATGGTTTCCACAATACAAGTCGACTATTTTAATGACTCTCTTCTGGCCAGCAGCATCTCTTCTTTGAGCTTATGAAAAAGAACATTTCATCTGGCTGCAAATGAATTCATACCGATTTATGGAAATGAACTTTGTAACAAGGAGATGTGCATGCTGTGGTTCAATAGTATATTGGCAGTGTGATTTAATAATTTAAAGAAAACAGAATTTATACAAAAGGCTACTTCAGTAAAAATGTGTATTTATTGTATTGGATTTTACACTTACATTTGGTTACTTCAGTGTGTTTCAGATAGAACCACAGTATGTATTTTACCTGAAAGTTTCACAGGTCCTTACCTTGTGAAATGCCCAGTGCTGCATACACCCCCACCCTCAAATGAATCCTCTCTTGAGTCTTATTTGTTGCGGCATCATTAGTCCATTGGCTTAGCCAGACGTTTGTTCCAATGGCGGCAGCACTCTGACATCCATACAGGAAGCAGATGAGTACTGACAACAGTGGCCCCACTGCCTTGGCATATTCCAGGTATACCTTCGTTTTCACCTGGTGATAAGGAAGATTGTAATTGTAGCCATCAAAGCTGACAATTAACATGAATGATGATTGTATAACTGCTTTTATTATTTCATCACCCCTCAGTCATTTGAAATGTTCAATAGTGAACATTTTTAAAGTACTTATTCAGGAACATTCATGCCTAGTCAATCTCAAAGTCTTAATTATGAGGGAGAAAAAATTACATCCATATGTTCTGATCAAAAAGTGTAAAAGAGACTGGACAGGTTGTGCAGAAAGCTGAACTAACCTTGCCCGTTTCTGCGGTTTCTGCCTGGATGAGTTTCTCTACTTCTTGTGGCTTCTTCTTCTCTTGTGGCTCGGGGTGTTTCCTCTGGCTGCAGCCATGCCTCCTCACTGAGCGGGTTCTTGGGTTCTCTCCATCTGCAGAAATTATGCTGATCTGCCTGCAAAACGATGAAAAAACAATAATTACGGTCTGGAATGTAACAAAGAAACATCAAGAATGTAGAATATAACAGTTACCTGATAAAATGTCTCTTGGCTTCATTGATCATTGGTTCATTGTCTACCATGTCTGTGTGGTTACTAAGGGCATCATCTGGGAACAGTTCTTCTTCCTCTATTAAATCATCTGAAAAGGCAATGACAAAACCTTGTTACACCACCAAAATCCCTAATCATCCACCTATTGTTTTATGGTTTCACTGATGGGGTACAATACAAGTGGAGGAAGAATTTCTTTACCAGTTGTCTCATCCTCCTCAATGATATCTTCCAGGGAGTAATTTCGGAGAAACTCTGCAAAAGCCCCATTCTGTTTGAGCAGTTCCTGGTAGGATCCCATCTCTGACACTCTGCCCTCCACTATCACCATTATATTATCAACCTGAGGCAGGAAGCTGATACCATGTGTCACCAGAATACGTGTCTGGAGTAAAATAATAAAACAAAAGCATGATTGTTTACAACAGTATGAGGGACGAAAAATGATTTAATTATAAATAAATAAATAAATAGTTGAATAAATAAATAAATAAATACATAAATGAAAACAAAAAAATTAAATGCAGGTTTTTATTCCCATATTTTAATATTTATTTATTTCTCCAATTATGCATGCTTTAAAAAAAAAATAAAGAAAGAAAGAAAATACATTTTATAGATAGATAGATAGATATATAGATAGATAGAT
>JAPTYR010000012.1:23157785-23168022 GCA_029814505.1 Siphamia roseigaster
TTTACTCTATGCGGAGCAGTAGCTTTTTGCCCCTTGGGGTCGTGCGCAGGCGCATTGTTGGTAAACAAGAAATCTATCTATATCTCCAATCACCCCCAGATGGGACTATCTACTTGCAGGGAAACAAGTCCAGGGTTCCCACTGATTCTGCAGTATGGTTAGTTCATATACTATAGAATCACAGTAATTGCTTGATATAAAGTGTATTTGTTTGAGATTACATGCTATGAACTGACAAAGTTGTTTTTCTTTTTCGTTATTGGACCTCCTGCACCTCTACGAGGTCTGTGGAAAATGTTCATGCATGCAACTGGTGCCTAGTACAAAAAAGGTTGGGGACCGCTGATTTAGACATCACAGGACCAGATCTGAATCGCTTTTAAAATAAACCCAAACTTTCCTATTTCAACATTTTCACTGGCCTTTAGCCTTCTAAAACCCGGACTGTGACGCACAGTTTAAAGAGTGCACAATGCGTCATCCCACCTCAGCTTCACAAAAATACTCATCACACATCCTTATTATACCAGAATTTTACTTCATGAAAACACTTTAAATTCTAATGTATTTTGCAGTAATCAGTTCCTATGGTGAAAGAATGACTAAAAAAAAAGATTTCACCACATTTAAGACACTTGGCTGACACCCTCATTTATAAGAACATAATAACCTCAAAATCCAGGATTACCAGCTTGATAAGTAACCAAACAGAAGGAAGCCATGGAAACCTGATCACATTCCACTGGACTGGGCAAAATGTATGTCACGCATTTTAAAACACCTGTCCAACATCAAAAATGTATGGAAGTGCAACGCTTGCTCATGAGATACGTATAGTTTATACTTTGTCAACAAAAACAGCTACATAATGTTTGCTTTGATTGCCATGACTCTTTACATTGCAGAAAGTAAAGATGCAATTGAATGAAGGTGTTATAAGAGGAAGTGAGTCAAATAACATGTAATAAATGACGTCATATTGAATCCATATCACTTTAAAGACTCACCAAAAGTGCATTTGTCAGTATTGACATTGTTACACCCAACTACAACAGCAGAGACCTAGTGAACAGTAATATGTCTGGTCACAAGAAAATGACAACAAAATAATTAAAAATATGCATCAGCATAGACCAGCTGCTAAAGCATGGTACCGAATCTCACCCATTAACATAGTGCAGTGTTGTAGCTTCAATAATCAGTAACAGTTTTATGTCATGATATAGATGTTAACATATCAGCATGTTAATATAGCTACAGGTCATTTAGCCTTTTCAATATATTTTTGTATTTCCTGTTTCCATCTCCTATTTAACTGACTAACCTTTTCAAAAACTGCAAAAAAAAAACCCACTAAGAAAAAAATAAAATAAATCACCTCAAGTGAACGTAAAAAAATTCACGCAGTCACCCCAACCCTTAATCCAGTAGCTAGCTACCATAATGCAAATAAAACAGGTTTTGGAAATTCATAATTGTTTGCAATCAATAACTACAGTCCAAGGTCCATAAACATCTTGCCCACCATCTATTTTACTGATTTAATCAGCAGAAAAATGCAAGAATTTGCAAGAATTTAAGCTCAATCAGTCAGTGCAAGTGCCTGTTTTTTAAGGAAGATAAAAACTGAAGCGGTGAATCTAAAACATAACGAAACTGGCAAATTATGTAGCAACACAACATTCTGTAAGTGTAGGCATGACTGGTATCCTTCAGCTACAATAACTTGGCATTGTTTATAGAGCTAATTATATCATGTTATAATATTAATATAGTTAAAAAAAAAATTACATTTAAAATTGAAACTAAATCTTGGGAACTGTACCTTTACAAGTGGGAGTTTTACATAACAGACTTACTAAAATAGCTTTGTGTGGTTTACAGCTAAACACAGCTCTCAATAAAATGACCTCATTCAACCCCCCTGGTTCAGCTTCCGTCTCAAACAGGCCATTCTTCTGAAGGTCCCACCCAGAAAGCCTGGCTTATGGAGGAAAAAAATGTGTCAATCTGAGCATTTGGTACACCTGAAGGATGAGCTTTTGGCATATAGGGACTAAATATCCTTTCCTCACAATCTGAATCATTTTTAAGGACATTCAATAACAGAAAGCGTGACTGAAGCTGCAAGATTTGGTGAAAATATTGCACCGCTATTACTGTGGACAATTGTAACTGAATTGAGTGTACTTATATAATAATCAGCTAATAATAATAACCTTTGACTAGAAATGTAATAATTACTGGGATAACAATAAACTGCAGTAAAATTCCAAACTGTTCGCCATTTAAATCAAAATTATCATTAAAACTGTGTTGAATCACTGCATTTTGAAAATTCAACGTGACAGCTGGAGAAGCTGTCACGTTACTGGAGAAGCAGCAGCACTCCAGACGCGCATGCACAGTTTGCAATGTTTGGCCTCTGAAAACATGGTTGAAGGCACCTGCACGGACAGCGCTCGGGAAATTCAGGGAGAGCGGACCTGGTAACTTCGTACCACACATCTTTCTCTCCATGAAGAAGAAACTAAAACAACTCAAACCATGGTTTGATAGTGTCCGGTGTCTGAGGCTTTTGCCCTTGTTTTTTGTGTGTCAGTAAGCGGAGGTGAGGGGGGCACTGATGACAGAATGATGGACTCCTGAATGGTTGACTGACAGCAGACACATCCAGTGGTGATAGAGCTATCTCTGCTATAAAATAAAACTCATGTTTGGAGAAAGGTGACTGTGCTGCACTTTGGAGAACCAGAGCCAATTAAATGCAGGACATCATCTCAATTTGTGGAACCTGGAATAAATGGTCATAACGCTGTGCAGTCCTGCTCAAAGCCGGACAGCTGGTCACCCTACCTCACCCGGAAGAGAAACCATCTCTGTATAGATTTTGTCATGTGAGTTAAAGTGGGGCTCAAATGAGTCATGTTTTTGTCTACGGAAAGTACACTGTATGTGTTGATTTTTATTTTATTAGATTTCATTTTATAAAATACAACTTGGTTAAATTATTTCAGTGTATGTATAAGAATTTTTTGAACATTTTGAGCACATTTTAACAGTACTGCAATAATAATGATAACTGTGATCATTTTGGTCATAATAACCATAATATGATTTTTTTTACATCATTACATTTTTATATTTATAATAACAATACTAATAACACAAAGAATAAGAACAGCAACATTAAGTAGAACTGAGGATGAGATAAAGAAGGCAGAGAAAACAGAACATGATGGTGTTAGATCCATGCAAAATGAGGGAATGGAATGGAATAAAATACCATTGTGTATGTCAACCAAACAAGGTAAAATCAAAATTCAAACAATCAAAACATACAAAAATTAAAAGAGACAGCATCACATAAAAGCCAGTCTATAAAAATGCATTTTAAGAAGTGATTTAAAAGATGGCACTGATTCCACAAGCCTTATCATCTTGGGCAGGTCATTCCAAAGTCAAGGGGCCCTGATGCAGATAGCACGGTCAACTTTTGATTTGCACCTCAACCAGTTGGAGGCAGGACCGTGGTTTGTGACTGACACCGGACAGAAGTGAGTTGCAATAGTCAAGGCTTGAGAAGATGAATGAATGAATAACTGTTTCCAGATCATATTGTGGGAGGATCAATTTCAGTTTTGATATAGTTCTTAACTGCAGGAAACAGGACTGGAAAACTTTATACTTTTGATATGTTGTTTGAAATTGAATTCTGAATCAAATATGACATTGAGGTTTCTGGCAGTGGGCGTAATATTGCTGGAGAGGGGACTGAGGCTGTTTTTGATGGGGGTGATGGAGTTTGGTGGCTTGAAAAGAAGCACTTCTGATTTGGAGTTGTAGGAAGTTCTGGGCCATCCAACATTTTATGTCACTGAGGCAGGCAGACACAGCAGCTAGGCCTCTCGGGTCATCCGGTCTCAGGGGCTGTGTGTCATCGGCATAACAATGGTAAGATACACTGTGGCACTGAAAGATCTGGCTGAGCGGGAGCATATAAATAGAAAATAAAATTAGACCTCAAACTGAACCCTGCACCCACCACAGGCAATCTGGGATTTGGGAAAAGTGTGGTTGCCAATGGTGACCACAAAGGTTCTATCTAAAAAGTAAGAATGCAACCAGCTAAATGCAGTGTCTCTGATGCCGACCCAGGATGTAACACGATGGAGTAAAATGGGAATGATCTATAGTATCAAAGGCTACACTTGGATCTAAAAGAATTAAAATAGCGCTCTCTCCCCTGCCGGCTGCCAAAAGAAGGTCATTGGTTACCGTGAGGAGGGCTGTTTCAGTGCTATGAAAAGGACTAAAACCAGACTGAAATTTCTCAAAGAGATCATTATGAGACATAAAAGCGAAAAGTTGGGTTGAAACCACTTTCTCTAAAACCTTTGATAAAAACGGGAGTTTAGAATTCGGCCTAATATTATTAAAAACAGCGGGATCAAGATTTGGTTTCTTTAAAAAGGGTTGGACCACAGCCTGTTGGGACAATGCCTTGTGATAATGACTTATTAATAATTCATAAAATATTGGGCCCATCCGTGTCTAAAATTTATTTTTTCTCCTTTGACCTTCATTTACATAAGAACACTGGGTTTTGTTTAGGGGCTTAAAGTTAACACTTTGTGCCATGTTGTAAGAACACAGGGTTATTCATTTGTTGATGAATAACTGAGCAGTGCATTAGATTTCTGGTGCAGAATTCTAAACTATACATGAGTCATAGTGAGATGCACCCCCCTACACAGTGGTTATCATACTACACTGGACAAACACAGAGGAAGGCCCACCCACAGACAGTCAAGATAAACACAGCTGCCAGCCTCCAGCCACTTTCCCTACATCACCACACCCATCGGCTGAGGCACGTGTGTTGATTGTGTGTTGCCTATGTGAATATATGTCATTAAAATTAGTGGCGGGTAATTTATCCCGTGTGATATATGCAGCTGTCGACTACTATACTGTATAAGCCACTGACCTGGTTTCATTGCCAGAATGAAAGTGCCCATTCTTTTATTTATTTTTTTTGCATTTTATTTTTTATTTGGAATTCCCACAACAATGATTCTAGTTGGTTCATTATGTGTCACATTCACTCTCCTCAATATTTGCTTGTTTATCCAGTTTTCCTGCCAACATCCACGTTGTATGGACAGATAAAAATCATAAAATTACTTCCTTACCGATTGTAAGCCCACTGTCTCTGAGCCATGAACTAGGCACAAACATAATCTCTCTGACAATTAGTACAACTGTTGCCAACATTTCTTAATGGTGGAAAATGGCGTGAAAAAAAAAATCTCTTGAATAATTTAAAACCCCAGAATCTATGCAACCATGGTAGCCAGTCCATCTGACTAGTACAAGATTTCCAGGGTCTCTAGGCTACTGGTTATGCAGATCCCTAATCCGAATCAGCTATCCTATTTGGTGCCATGTCGTTACTATTATGCGGGTGATGGATATTTCATATGTAGTGGTGACAGATACCATATTTGCATAAAAAGACAACAAAAAAAAAAAATCCAACAAATTATTTAGCAATCAGAAGAAAAAATGTGTTCCTCTATTCACGTTTTAAAAAAAAAAAAAATCTCTCAACTTTAAAGGAGAGACATTTTCCTTTTTTCCATTGGGATTATGCATTTTAAAACATTTCAAAACATGGTCTACATAAACTGTAAATGCTATGCTTGGGTCTGAATTATTAATCATTTCAACTCCACAGGTCCATCTTCAAACCTGTTTCTAATGACATATGGCCCTTTAAATGCAAATGAGCCACATCACACCCCACCCCTCCAGGTTGTTGACCGTGCTGCTCTGTCCCGTTTAACCACTTGTGTTCATTAATGGGACTGATCTCAAATGACATCAGAATCTGCTCATTAATATTTATGAGCTCCGAGTTTTCCAAATGGTCGGACAATCAAAGGCATTCCAGTGGTTAATACTGGCTGTACTATGGATAATACTGGATAAAAACAATGTCCCTGGAGCTTCATTTTAATGATTCAATCGAGAAGCACACTATAGAACTGAAATAATGGTAGCATCCTCAAAGTCAGCGGAAAAAAAGCAGGATTACTGAAAAAGTGTGTATTTTTCTGAACTACCGCTCACTCTGTAGTCTGGGCCAACTGTGCTGTTGTTAGTGTAGGCGCCATGAATTATTTTAAATTTCTTTGTAAGGGTATAATACTAAAAGTATTTGGATTTGTTAATGTTATTATTTAGTTTTGTGTGATTGGATAAGTAGGTCACAGATATGGTTGGGAATATTAATATGGACACCTGCTCACCTGTGCGGATGGAGACAAAGACAGAGGGTGAACGGGGATGCTGTGTTTTTGTTGACCGCTATTTTCTTTGATCACTGTGATCACTTTAATTATGAGTTTTGCACAGTATTATAAGTTGATTATGCCTATTAAGGAATAATTAAATATATTTTCAAATCTCAGTGAGTTTAATTTAAGTGCGTCTGACAAAGGAAAAGCCCCTCGCCTCTCAGCAACTCTTTTTTTTGTTGAAGTCGGGACAGTATCATGTTGACACATTTTGACGAATTAAATAGTATTATTTCCCAACAGGCTAACAATTAGGTCCATGTCATTATTCTATGTATATATGCTGATTCACTGGTTTGTAATTTTATGATGAGTGATGCCATGTACAACCACGTTTACATTTTCATTCCACTGAGAAAAAAAAAAGCCTAATAAACATAAACAAAGGCTAATAAACACGAACATACCTGCACAGGCCTTGTTAGATCCATTTGACCAAACACAGAGAACACATACAGGTGTCTTTGGTCACATTTTTAACTGTAAATCCCTATCCTTTATGAGCTTGTATCTAATGTTGGCATTTTCCGGGTTTAGGAAAATTAACAAAAAAAAATCTCCCTTCATGTGATAGTGATCACCATATCCAGTCCTTCCAGCACAAACCAAAGCAGTAGTCGTTTGTTGAATTTTAAGTAGAAGTGATATTTAAGATGAAATTACAAGCCAGATCTCCTCCATACACTTTACTGTGCTACGCTATAGATTGTCCGACTTAAACATTCCTGTGCGACATGCAAAGTAGGATTTTCTATCTTTAGCATTTTGATGTAATTGTGACAAGTCCCATACAACCAGCAACTCAACAGTTTAGGTAATCAGCTTGAAGTTTGGACATATTTGAAATTTGTATTACAACCGCTGCTGCTGACGAACAATTATGTCGTACTCAGAAAAATGATCATCGGAGGTTTTGACTTCATATGTGTAAATGTCTCAATGTTACAAGATATAGACGTAACAAATTAAACAGGAATTCAAACGGGTTGTAGAAATCCACTTGATTTTTGTGAAAATTAATATAAAGATAGCTTTCCAGTAGGGCTGCACGATATTGGAAAAAGCCAGGCATTGCGATTTTTTTTAACCCTGCAATATATATTGCGATATGAAAAAATACAAAGGGGGATATACTACATGTGTGGTTATTTAAATGGTCAAACAAATTAGCTGTATTTCATCATACTGTGTCAACAGGTGCAAGGCACATGTTTCAGTTTCATCCTTCTTGTAACTGAAATAATTCCAGACGTTGCTTTTCTTTTTGGCACCAAGTCTTCATTTTTGGTGATTTTCTATTGTTACTGCTCATTTTTTAATGTTGTTACCAGCGAGTCACTTCATGTGCATCTGTTTCAGCAAACTGATTCAGAGCTATCACAACTGGTGAATCACTGCATACAGTGTGTGTCAGGTCCCCAGGTTTAAATTAGATGAGAACAGGTTTTTTGTTTTTAAATCTACTATTCGCAGTGCAGAGTGGCCCAACTTAAGAGCACTTTCGTTGTAACTCATGTGCAATGACAATAGTTTATTCTATTGCGTTCATTTGCCTCGTACATTGCAGGACTTGCGATGTGATTATTGCGCTCACGTACATTGCGATGATGATGATGCTCAAATGATATATTGTGCAGCTCTACTTTGCAGCACC
This sequence comes from Siphamia roseigaster, assembly GCA_029814505.1. NCBI lineage: Eukaryota > Metazoa > Chordata > Actinopteri > Kurtiformes > Apogonidae > Siphamia > Siphamia roseigaster. The sequence goes on from JAPTYR010000012.1 coordinate 23,165,802, forward strand.
TGGAGGGTTTAAAATTAAACTGTATGAACTATTAGGGTCCCCAAATACACAAATAAATGTACAAAATACTAATAAAATTGGATTACGCAAAATATGACCCCATTAACCGATGGACACTACAAATACTACTTAACATAGCAGACGCAGAAGCTGAAGTCATAAAGCAGACCAGCAATGACAAATGTAAGGCAAGGCAAGGCAAATGTATTTATACAGCAGAATTCATACACATGGCAATTCACAGTGCTTTACAAAAAGGAAAAAGGGACCGGTTAAAAACACACAATTACAGTTAGAACATACTCAATAAAACGAATGAAATAATTAAAATAAAGTAAAAGAGAAGAGTACAGATAGAACTCTTTCAGTTACTCTATGCACAGTTGAACAGAACAGTTTTCAGCCTTGACTTAAACACTGTCAGAGTAGAGGCCTGTCTCACGTCATGAGGAAGATCATTCCAGAATTTAGCAGCATGGAACTGAAACGTAGCTTCACCGTGTTTAGTCCTGACTCTAAGCACCAGCAAAAGACCAGTCCATTAGCTTCTCAGGGTCCGAGATGGTTCATATGGGACCTAAATGTCACAGATATACTTTGGTTCTAGACTATGGACAGACTTCACACAAGCAGAGCTGTTTTAAAGTCTATTCTCTGGGTGACAGGAAGCCAGTGCAGAGATCTGAGTACAGGACTAATATGGTCGTACTTCCTGGTTCTAGTCAGGACCCAAGCAGCAGCATTCTGGATGCATTACAGCTGTCTTACAGCTTGTTTAGGGAATCCAGTCAGAAGGCCGTTTAAATAGTCTAATCTGCTAGAGATAAATCCATGAAGTCTCTAAGATAGTAAACCTTTGATTCTGGCAATGTTTTTGAGATGGTAAAAGGCTGGGGATGTTATAATGTGGTTGTTGAAGTTTATATCTGAATCCATTATTAGCCCTAGGTTTCTAACCTGATGTTTAGCTTTTAAAGTAAGAGATTCCAGGTGACTGATGATGCGTTCTCTGGGTTTTTGTGGCCAAAGACAATGACTTCAGTCTTGTCTGAGTTTAATTGGAGAAACTTGTTCTGCATCCACACACTGATCTGTTGGAGGCAGTGACAGAGTGAGTCCATTGGCCCATGTTCACCCGCTGTCAGCGAGATGGAAATCTGAGTGCCATCTGCATAGCTATGGTAGGACATATTATTACTGTGTATTAACTGGCCCAGGGGCAGCATGTAAAGATTGGTACTAGGATGTAACTTGAGTCTGGTTGTTAAACTCATTCTTTATATAATTAACGCTGGCGGATGATGCTATATGTGTCTACACTGACTTTATTTGACTGTTGATGTACACACTTAGATGACCTATATTTGATGCTTCACATCTAGATTTATTAGAAATTCTTGAATTGGAATGTGATATCATTGATTTCCAAGCTTTTAATTTTCCTTGTCTACATGAAGTTTTTGAATTGAATTAAGGTACGACTTGATTAATATTTCTGAAATTATCTTTATTAGACAGACTATTACCTATCGCCAACTGTTATACCTTTTTTTTTTCTCTCATTCTTTCTCTTTCGGTGTTGGTTGTTAACATTTTATGTGACAAAAAGTTGAAAACTAATAAAAACTTAATGTAAAAAAAAAAAAAAAAGTAGCGAAAAAGAAATTATTAATACCACTAATCTAAATGGGGGGGAATATATATATATATATATATACACACACGTATGCAACAAATTTACATATTTAAAGGACAACCTTCTGCTGTTAAACTCAGACAAAACCGATGTCATTGTGTTTGTCCCCAAAAATATTAGGGATGCAACATCTAATAAAGTAGTCACCGTGGATGCTGTTACCTTGGAGCCAAAAACCACTGTGAGCAATCTGCAACTTGCGCATAAAACAGACTTCTAAGACTTCCATTTTTCACCGACAAAGTACTGCTACAATCAGGCATATTTTAACACTTAATGATGCTGAAAATTAATCAATGCATTTATTACATCCAGAGTAGATGACTGTAATCAACTTTTCTCAGGCTATCCCAACATGTCTTTAAAGGAGAAATCCGGCAACATTACAAATATATCCCTTCGGTTTGAGGCTAAACTAAGGGTGCATTCACACTAGCACTGGTTAGTCCACTTTAATCGAACTCTAGTTCTTTTGCCCAGAAAGTCCGGTTCGTTTGGGCAGGTGTGAATGCGCAACCGAACTCT
>JAPTYR010000012.1:23283236-23296143 GCA_029814505.1 Siphamia roseigaster
TCTATCTATCTATCTATCTATCTATCTATCTATCTATCTATCTATCTATCTATCTATCTATCTATCTATCTATCATGACTTTATCTTGACTTTTCACACCTTCCGTTATATTCCTTGTTATCCATCCACCCCCACCTCTGCGCCTCACATCCTATACCTTCATTCCTGTTCCTTGTCTCAAGGATAACCCATCTGGCCTCGTAGCAGATTAGTCTGTAAGACTTAAGAATAAGAGGAGATATAGCTGTGTGTGAATTGAAGTGTTTCTGTTGTGAACATATTGCATATTTGAAAACACAGTACATGGCTGGTTCTCCTTCAGCTCCCCCTTTATATTCTGTCACACCTTATTGCTCATGTCATTTTGATTTTATAACAGCAGCTGACCCATTAGCTAACTCGATAACTGGGCTAATCAGCCTCCTTTCTACTTTATTAGCTCAACAGTTGGGCCGCAGCCAAGTGGTGTGTGAACGGCTTTTGAGTTCATCTCGTCGGATGCTGTATCAGATGTACACACACATACACACAGGCATTAATCCTGAGCCCTTTCCTCCCCTGACAGATGGGTTAGCCTGTCTAGGATTGCTGAGGAATTTGCCAAAGGAATTAAGTAGTGTGTGTGTGTGTGTGTGTGTGTGGTTGTAATAGACAGAGACACTTAATCTACCATCAGTGTGGCGATCGTAATTGTCATTTACCTCCATTTTTTTTGTGTTTCTAAAAGACAAGCTGTCATTCAGGCAGGTGCATGACTGACGACAGTTGCATGCATCGAATGTGTTTACTTTTATTCTAACACCATAGCAAGGGCCACTTTTGCTTCTTTGTGGTCTTGTTTGAGTAGCTGAACTCATTCCTTCAGCATTGAAACCCCATCGAATATGCTGCTGTTTGTAGTATTTGTGCAGATCTGTTAATATCCAGGTCTGAATTTTTAAAACAATTTGCGTTCCTTTACCTCAGCCTTGCAAACTGTTAGCTAATTGGTTTACAGGGTTTCACATGAATTATACAGACTATGAGGGGGCACCAGTTTAATCTGCCTTGCCACACTCTCATAAGGAACTGAAAACAAGGACTGTACTTTGTGTTGCTTTCAGACAGAGATGACATGAAACATAACCTTATTTTTTGTCACCAGATCCTTTGTGCTCACTGTGTCTTAGTTTCACTAATTCATCCTCGGGATAAATAACACGTAACATAAAACTATTGCTAAAATTAAGTAAAAAAAAAAACAAACCAAAACCTAAAACTACTGAATAGTTAAGCTAAGAGCTATAACATGCTGATACAGAAACTGGGACATCTCTGATACGCATACTTGGAAGAATTTCTTACACTTCACATTACAACATGATAGTACTCAAAAAAAAAAGAAGTTATTTCTTCTTATACGACTTGAATTACAACTTGCTGAAATGGAATTTTTGCCCCATAAAAACAACAAATACCACACGTTAAGGCTTTAGATACCATATACCCCTCACTGACACTGTCATATTCTATGGAAAACACTGGTTTTTAGTCACATTTTAATGCATGTTCCAAATGTGCTATACACATATGCCAGGACACTCCTAATAGTTGAGAATATTCCATATTTAAATTGCAAAAGGGGCCGTTTGGAAAAACACCCAATAAACCTACAGAATAAACAAATGGACTATGCAGTTAATTCACCTTTATTAACCCATAAAGACCCAAACAGCTGCCGGTGGCATAAACTATCTACAGATATAAACTGTTCAATATCTGTTGATTCACCTTTCAATACATGTAAATAATTGGTGTAAAATACAGTTTGTCATCTTTCTATGATCATCAGATATTAACCATTTGGACCTTCAGAGGCTCCATAGTTTCTGTGGAAACACTGCCATCTTCTATAATGTTGACTCACCATTTAAAACCAATAAAGTTTGATATCAGACAGTGGATGGACACACTTATTTTTACATCGTCAGCAATACCTTTGCTGAAAAGTCACTTTTTCTTCATTTTTCTCTGTTTTGATATAATAACCTTTGAATTTCCTCTAAGTTTTCATGAACATCTACATGATCTGTGAATTGCATATCGTAAAATACATTATTTACGCCAAAAAAAAATGCAAAATACACAGGATAATATTATATATAAAGAAAAATGGTGATAAATCAGTTAAGAAAGGTAAAAATAGAGAACATTTTATTAGGGATGTGCCAATAAATGTAGCACTTGGTCTTGGTCTTTATGGGGTAAATGTGGAATTTTGTCATATTTGTAATCATTAGTGTGGTTGTAGATGTAGTCAGTGCAGCTTTCACCGTAGTTCTGTGTCACTGGTTTCTCTCTTGCCTCTGCTTGTCCTGCAACTGCATATGTTTTCGATTTGAGTCTGTGATATGAAGGGTGAGAAAAAAAAACAAGAAAAATATATCTGTAGGCGGAGGATTGTGAGTTTATGGAATTGTGTTTGTACATGTACAGACAGGGATGATGTGAATGTCTTACAGGCAGGCCTTTTGTGTGCGTTTGGTAAGTGAATGTTTGTGCGAGTGTATGGAGCATGGCTCTGATTGGGAATCGGACTGTCAGTATCAGGTAGCAATAATGAGAATCAGCAGGATGCTGTTTTCTTACAGGCTGCTGTTGTGTCTTTGATCTTCCACATTATCTTGTTTTTTTTTTCTTCATTTCTTCCCTCGATTCACCCCATCTCTTTTCCTGATGTGGAAACAAATAGAGTGTGGCGGCTCTTCATATCTATCAGCTTTGTAGTTCTGTGATAAGTTCCTAGGCCTTAAAGATACTTGTCATTGTAATCATAAGTGTTGGATTGTATTTTGGCTAACGCATCAGTTTGTGTCTGTGTTAAGCAAATGTGTCAAGCTGCATTCAGACACAATCCAGCCTTTTTGTTTTTTCATCACTGAGCATTGTGTATGTGTAGTGTTATTCAACTTTTTTTTTTTTTTTCGTATTCCTCAAAAACAGGGTTAGCAAAACCTAGCTCTTTTTACAGTGTACTATTTCTTATTTTTCTCTTAATATTGCAGGTTTTTGGGTACAAAATGGCCCTTCTGGTCGTAATGGAAATAGTTGTCATCCCATTGAATTAAATCCATAACACAGATCTTAATGTGGATGAATGTTCTATGATGAAATGACATGGACTTTGGAGATTGACATCTGTCTTAAAACAACAATTTCTGTCCTGTAGTTTATCACTCCATGACTTGGAGGACTTGAAAATGAAATACCACATCACTTGATGAATTCAGAATGCACTTGTGTAATGTTTATTTTTCATTTCGGCATTGTTTGGACTTAAATGTCTGAAATGGTATATGATTTCCACTACTGTTGAGTTTTCAGTTTTTATCTTAACAACTTTATTACTACAGAGGGAGCTGGTCACCTCCATAGTCTGACATGTTGGGGGTGGGGGGGGGGTCATCCTACAGTTTTTACACTTTGTTGGATCCAGAATTAAGGTTGATTACGTCTCCTACTCTCTTTAAATGTGGGTTAAACACAACTGACTATTATCAGTACAAGTTCAACAAGATGCAATACTTAAAATAATAATAATAAAAAAAAAATAGCTCACAGGGGAAGTTACAAAAACTTACCATCACCCAATATTGCTCATTGGCAGTGCATCCATGTCTGCTTGAAAATAACATTAACTCCTGAAATACCTGGAAGCAACCTCTTGGCAGTACTTGGAGCTATGACAAAATTAAGAGCCTGTGGAAAAACTCAGGAAATTGTGAATAAATTTGCTTATTTTGGAGGTAATTGTGTCATTCCTGTTTTCCTTTCTATGGTCTGTACTTGTATTGCCAGTAGATTTTGAATTTTTCCTGAACTTCATGAAAGCCTGGAGAAACCTTGCTTTTTTTTTTTTTTCCTTTTTCTCTTATTTCTCTATTTTTTTTTCCTTCCTGCATCCAAACTGTTGTTTAATACTTGATACTTGTTTGATACTAATGGCTGATTTAAATTTCTGACACATTACTAATAGGAAATTGGTCAAATTTTACTGTCCTTCTGCTGCTTTTAAATTTTATAGAACAACACTGTCAATGCCAGTGTTGAAGTTTAATCCCTGGGCCTAAATCAGCAATCTAAATTTCTCAATTTTTTTCAGGGACAAGAGTGTATTGATGTCAGCCTCTTGGGCTAAATGAGAATTGTAATGACTTTTCCATCTGTGCAGAAGTGTGTGACCTCATGCTGCTGTTCGGCATACATCCAATAATCACGTGACAAGTTAACAAAGTAGCTCGTCAGGGGTCATTGAGCAAAGTAGCCTAAGCTCAGTCGATTTGATGGCTTGTTTGTTTGACCTCACAGCACATTTAGAAATAGCTTTAAGGCTTTGCTGGAGAACAGCACTATCACATTCTCAAATAGGAGTGAGTCAGAGGGTTCTAATGTAACGAGGCCTGTTGGTCAAATACGCCCAAAAAAATATTGATTTATGTCAAGCAGCATTAGAGCCTGAAATGTATTTCTTTATTCACTCACTCACAATATCAAGTATTTATAAACCCCTTTTGCACTGCAGGAACGTTTCCAGGAACTTTAAATTTACCTGAGATTTTGAAATGCCGTGGTGCATTTCCACAGACGTAACCCAGGTGTGCTGTTTTCTGATTGGTGGAACACATTTGTAGAGTTCCACATTTACCGTATGTTCACCCATTATAGCCAGTGTGCAGCTGCAGAGTTGTTTATTCCATTTCTTTCTTTCTTTCTTTCTTTCTTTCTTTCTTTCTTTCTTTCTTTCTTTCTTTCTTTCTTTCTTTCTTTCTTTCTTTAGCCTTTATGTAACAAAGAGAAAAGATCCCATTGATTTTAAGAACCTCTTCCAAGGGAGTCCTGGTGAGCAGGCAGCATAAAACACAATACACAATTATAGCACACAGTAAAAACATGCAGTAATTTATAAGACAAGTCAAGCTATGAAACACAAGTGCAAATCATTGAGATAGTCTTTGGCACTTTGAATTTGGGTACAAAAACATTCAAGAAGATCAGTTCAGTCTTTAGTTTTTTTACTTGCTTCACTTTCTTAGTGTTTTGATCATTTGCAATATGGAGAAAAAGAAGACACGCTACAAGAAGTGGATGCAAGACAAGGTCCATTTGTAGAATTTTAGATATCCAGGAATTATTTTACCCAGGTAAATAAATAACCAGTAACAAAGGTTCCTGGGAGTATGGGCGGAAAGTGGGATATTGACATTTTGTGCATGTGTTTAATTGGTAAATCTGGGCACACTCTCTTACAAGAAGCTGTTACACTTACAAAAAAACACAATTTACAACCCTCCTAAATTATTCTATTAAAGTGAATTGAGTGTGATTTATTGATGGACTGGAAAAGGACCAGATTACAAGAATAATACTCCCATTAGAGAGACGGCAAAGTTGTGGTTTACGCACACACGCACACAAGTGGTCGAAATGCTTTTTTCAGTTTTCTGCAATATAGCAAGTTGTTAAAATTTTATTCTGTAATTTGTAAACACATTCTGCAAATACCCAAGCCTCCAATCTTTACATCCTTATCAACCCAATGATACCTATATTGACACTGTATATAGCTTTGTAACCCATGGCATTAATATAATTCTTTATTCCCTCACTGTACTTCTAATTTAGGTATTCACAGATCCTTCTCTGCAACAAAGTTATCATTCCTTGATACCCTAACAGGACTCAGGAATCCATCTACAACAACGACCTTCCTCATCTTCGTCAGCCTCACAGACATGCGATATGTGGCTGTTGTTGTTGGAATCAGGCTGGCTGCCAGATTTACTGAGATGCGACTAAATCCTCCTTGTTTTCTTGGTGCTTTACTGTCGAACCAAAGCGTTTCTCTTCTTGGTGGTCATGTTTTTCCTACCGTAATGACTTCTGGGCGATGCATGGTGTAAACTAGCAAACACTGCTGCGGTACTTGTCGGGTCCTCCTGCAGGCTTCAAATGTGATGAAATTCAAAATCGGAAAAATTAAGACTGCCCTTACTTGGTTGTGGTGGCCTTTCGTCCCGTGGTTGGTATTATGTAAATATTGCTCAACTTTGACCCTGTATGGCCTTATATGGACACATATTGTCTGCTGGAAAACACGGTCAGCTACATACCGTGCAGACTTTAATGTGTCACTGGTTTGACAAATTGTGAACCATTGAATTCCAAGCCTTATTTATTTATTCCGAAAAATTGCAAGTTATTTTCTTTTACTTCTGCAAGCTTGAAAATATTTCTGCAAATTCCAGAATGCAGATGGGTATTTTGAATGCTGTATATGATTTTGGAAAATAATTAGATGTGGGGAAACTGCTGCAAATATTTGACACCACCAACAACTGTGTCGCATCAAAGAGCAGACATAAGCAGTGGAACTAATACACTAGTTTTCTAAGTCAGGTGAACTCCTTGTGAACCCTTTAGAGTTTCGCTTATTCCACCGTGAGCACCATAATAGATGTGGTTTTTGGGGACGGGGTGGTTTCTGTCATTCTTCAAACTCCTCACCACTAGACATACAGCAAAGATAGGGAACAAGAAAGGGTTTTAATGGTGGGTTTTATTGGTGTGAATAAGTACATTCACACAGATTTTTGTATCAAACCAGCACACGATAAGGAACAGATGGTGTATTCATAGAAGTGGAGATGAAATATTAGTCACTTCTCATACTAAATGCTCTTACCCGTGTTAACATTTTGTGGCTTTTGCTGCTGGTGGTGTACTTTAAATTTGTACTTTACATAAGTGGAGCCATATGCAAGTAACAGTAAAATTAATACAAGTAACAGTAAGAGTATGTTGTTTTTCCACACACACCCCCAGCAGGTAATATAGGCGTTAGCATGGCCACCTGTCTGTCATCATCTTAGCTTCCGATTATGTCATAGTTATGTGTTGATTGTTGTTTTTCCTGTTTTGCCTGTTTTCCATCTGTCTTGTATCTTATCGACTGGTTCAGAGGCCATTTTCTGACACTGCTCAACTCCTGCTGTAAATGGACTAAGTCAATGAAAGTAAACAAAGCCAATAAAAACTAGACCTGTCTCTTTCTGTGTGGGTTGAGAGGATGTTCCATTCTCTGAGGGCTCTACTAATATCCAAACTGAGATTTCCTGGGAAATTCATGCACTGAAATTAAGCAGAAATATGAACTCTGGGATCTTGTTAAGTTTTAATATACCCTACTTGATCCACTCTCTAGCCTCCAATAGCAAAAGTGCAAGTTGTGTGTGTCTAGTCTTGTGGATTGTTATTGTGTTTAATTTGTAGACAAGAGATGACAGGAAATGAGAGTACTGAGATGGGATTGGTATGCAACAAATACCCCCAAGTTTGGAGTGAAACTAAGGATGTGGCAGTTCAGGGTTGCCGCCCTTAACCTCATGGTAAGTTATGTGTAAAAGGAAAATGAAAGACAACATATGACTGATATATGGGAATCTCTGTGCTGATGGGCAGAAAATAGAGAATTAAATCCTCAAAAGAACTTTCTGTTTATGTATATTTTAGCGTTATTAAAGTTTAATTCAATTGCACAGTGGATCAAAGGGTGTACGGGTGGCTGCAGTACTGAAAACCACTGTCGCTGTGCCAAATGAATTTGTTTTCTGATGCATTGCACAAAAGAGATTCTGCATAAAAGATCAAAATCCTCTTATTAATTTTAAATGTGTATATCAAAAGTGATGAATGCAGCATAGTTGACCATTCAGTAAAATGTATCAGCTAATAGCAACGCTGATTATTTTGCATTAAAAATCAATATTTTGAGTCTGAACACAAGTGACTCTTGCTTCCAAGTTGTAGAATGAGTCTACGGAAATAAAGGAGAGGCCCTGCAGTGAGTTGCGGTGGTAGAGTAAACAGATGATTTGAATGGTATGTAAAGTGTTTTGTCCCTAAGGTGCAGAGTTCAGACATGTTATGTAACATGAAACCTGCAGGTGTCTTCATGCCTGTTTTTTAGCTAGTGTTGTTTTGGTGGAAGTAAACACATGTAGCAACACCACTTCACATGCACACATATACACACAACAAAAAACATTGCCTGTTTCATTTTCACACTGGCTCATTGTCAGCGAATATTGAATGTGTCTGACCTAGTTGCCAGCGGCACCATGGGAGATTACTCTCTACATTTTTAACAATGGAGCAAATTTATTGGATAATACACCCCAGGGCTGTTTTGATGTTATGGGTTTTTCTCAAGACCCAGTTGCAGCTTTTATTCTTATAGCAAAAGATGCAACAACGAAGCAGTTGATGAAGAATTGATGAGGCTAAAGTGTGCCACTTTGCAAATTTGGTGTATGTGTATTGCCCCTGGGTGTGTGTTTTGCACTGTTTATACTGTCCTGTCTTGTCTCGGTAGTGTTAGGAAACTCTGCCAGTAAACTCCCACCGCAACGGTACGTGAACACAGCAGTCTATGCTGCCTATTTATTAATGACTCCCTGCACATATTTTCATCAACACATGAATATGAGCAAACTTGTTCTGTTTCCATTTGCGGGGCTGGGTATAAAGCATTCCTAGTCTCAGTGTAATAATCAGATACAAAAAAAAAAAAGGTTTATTCTTTGCAGGAAACCTCATTTATGCCAGACTGAGCTCTTTTTAATTTATCTTTAGTTATTGTAAGACTGAATGTGATCCTTGCCCTTGTTCACCCTGCAGCTTTAACACTCCTCTCATGTCAGGTCATGCAGGGTAAGGCTGATTAAACCTGACTATTTGATTCATCTGAAGCATATTCATATTGACTACATGTATTTGAGTTACTCAGGTTAAATATTTACTTTAAGAGCAGAATAAATTAGTGAAATAAGAAAAATCTAAAATGGGACTGAAGTTTGAGAAAACCATTTTGCATAGGATTAATGAGTTCCACTAATCCAGGTTATTCAGGATATGCATAAAACTGTCTTAATGGAGAGTATCTGTGTAAGTCGTATCTACAGTCAGAATGTTATTTAGATGAACACTGAACTGCTTTCAGATTACTGCTGGCATGATTTAACCAGCTAAAAGAGAAATGTTCACAGATCTAATATGCCCGTGTAGATAAATCAGTATGAGCAATAATTTATAGAAGTAAAACCACAGAATAATGTCTTTTTAGAATGTATGGTTGTTGTTGTTATTGGAGTTTGTTTCCCCAGATTAAGCACTTAAACTTGGCTTTCAACTCTGACACCTTAACATGGGGGTATCCTTCCTTTCTTCTCTTAACATTTAGTCTTTTTTAGACTTGTAGCTCATGTAACTCCACATGCTAACAGTATAAAAATTGATTAATCATGTCAAGGGCATGCTTTAAATAGTCTAAATGTGATTTTTATATGTATTATAAATGGACTGAATTTTGAAATTAAGTCACTTTGACTTCAGTCTTGCCTTTAAATGTAATATAAACTGTGTTGGACAGTCAGAATTTATCGGAGCAAATGTGCATAAAAAGGAAGCGTGCCACGATGTAGTGTACATGCTGATGTGGATGTCCCCTCTTATCATTAAATGGCAGTTTTTCTAGAAGTAATAAGTTAAGATTCTTTCTGTTGTCATGATCTCATCTAATTTGGGTGAGTGTGGGTGGAAGCTCAAGAAGAATTGGCAAGAAAGCATTAATTATTCTGTTGTGGGTGAAAATAATATTTTTAAACCCACAGTATTTGTGCTCATAATTGTTCGAATTGGTAGCTTTAAATGTAAAAGAATCATACATGTATCTCACGTCTTTGAGAGTAAACTGAAATTTTTTTTTTACATTATCTCAGTTATTAAGAAACAAAAAGTGACATTCGAGAAAATATGTAAAATGTAATTTGGCACACCCACAGTATTCAAGTCCCTTTTCCACCAACCTTCCCAGGAACTTCAATTACAAAGCATTTTTTTACCTGGGTAAAATGATTCCTGGTTCTATAATATGTAATATATTTAGATGGACAGATTGTTGCAATGCACTAGAGCAAGCTGAATATACTCAAAAGCTCAAGGGCATGTATTTGGTAAATGGACATCGTAGGCCATCCACTGGCCATAGTTCCTCTCCTTTTACTCAATTTTTGAGCCTTATCATCGGAATGTATGTGTTCACAATAGTCACATTGCAGGTCCTCCAATGTAGCAGGCAAATGAACCTGACTTGTTCTCATCTAATTTCGATTTAGGCCCCTGACACACATTGTGCACAGTGATCCGCCAATCACAATTGTTGTTAATCAGTTTACTGAAGCAGCTCATGCCCCTACCAAAAAGAAAAACAATGTCAGTTATTTGGACTTAATTCGGCTACTCGAAGGATGATACTGAAATACGTGTTTCATATGGTGCCGAAATTGCCCTTCACTTGTCGCCACAGCGAGAGGAAACGCAACAAGTTGATCTGGCTGATAGTTATATCCCCCTCAGTATTTTTTCATATTGCAAAATATATCGAAGAGATAAAAAGATTTTTTCCCCCCAGTATCGTGCAGCCCTAATAAAAAAAACAAATGACGTGAAGCCTATAGAAATGGAATAAATAAGTTTGCACCCGTGCACTGGTTTAAACATTGTGAGTGAATATAAGTATGGAATGATGCAAGTGTGTTCCACCAATCGGCATTCTTAAGCACAGAGACCCACCCCCCAGGAATTCTGGAGAATCTGCAAAGTTCTACCCCGCCAACAGGAACTTTTTTCCTGGGAAATTTAGGGTAAAGGGATTTTTTTTTCCAGTGGAAGCACTGCAAAGTTCTTCAAAACCCCATGTAAAATTTAAATCCTTAGTACATTTCCTTTAGCAGAAAAGCAGCTGTAGGTCAAAGTGTCTTTACAGTCACTAAGTTTTTCAGCCTTAAAATCCAATTTAACCACAAGCTCTCACAAAAGTCTTCGCACCATACTTAACAGGAACCAGGCTGGGTTTATCAGCTTTTTGTGTTTTCAGTTCTGAAAGCAAATACCCTGTTATTACAATCATTGCCAAAAGTTTCTGTACTGTGTTTGACATATTTATGAAACTGGATCAACTCTTTTCTGCAAACCTCTGGCAGTAGCAGTGAATGCCGACACAGTCTGTTCCCCTCAGTACAAAGAGCTGGATGACGGCTCTCCCACTTGGTGAGATTTAACATCTCAGTGTAAACTCACACAAACACACACTCCTAGACTGGTTTGGTCACCACCTCGACACCTGCCAAGGACGCCTGCACCGCTGAGGCCAAGTTACAGACGCTGTTAGCTGACATTTTACAGCTGCAGACACTTCTTTTCGTGCACCTGCATCTCTTTTCATGCTTCTTTTTCTTTTAGGTGTATTTTAAAATGTAGGAAACCCTCTAAATGTCATTCAAAAACCAAAACACTGTTGAGAGGGTTTTCCCAAAACAACTTAACAAAATTTGTCAGCCAGTATTGCGCATGAAAGCATGCAAAGGTTAAAAAAACAAAACACTAACATATAAATATTGTAGCCGGTGTTTCAAAATGTCATATCTGATTTTAAACACAAACATTGCATTGGTTTTAAAGGTGACAACAAGTGTCACACTCTTCTAACGCTGCAAGCTTTCTCAAAGTTAAACATCCACATATATTGCATTCAGTTCCAGCTGGCTAAGTACATTTTTTAAAATATATATTAAGTATGTTTTGCATGCCGAAATGAATGCATTCCTCATCATATTTTTAAGCCTTATTAGGAATCTCGTGGTACAGCTGGACTAAAGTCAAGTCCCTGGTGCGCCTCGGAGGTTTGGTTTGAGGGTCTGTGTTTACCCTCTCAGTAATCAGTGCAGTTAGCTAGATGTGTTCCTCAGATAAGTGTTTCCCTTGATGGGGTTTTTACCTGACCACAAACTGTTTATCGCAGGAGACACATGATGACCTTAAATTACCCCCCTTCTTCACTCCTCTGTATTTTGGTGTTGCCCCAGGCCACAGCGGTTTTGCTGTTTGTATGCTGGCCACCATCTGCATACAGCAGTGCAGAGTGTTTGTCCCGACCCACAGTTCCCCAATCAAGTGTCCTATCAGGAGTCAACGTGGGTATATGTTGGTTTAAATTCCCTGTGGTATTACTCTTGAGGAGTATTTTTCCACACACAGAGGGAAAACTTAAACAGGAATCCAAAGAGCATAGCCAGCCACTGATTTGTTTTCCTTTTTTGCTGCAGCAGAGCGACAGTCAAAGGGCTACAAAGACAGGCGTTCGCTTGCTCCTAACATCTTCTCATGCAATATAGAAGTCCTCCTTAACACACACATCAGATGCTATCGAACATGACAACTCGGTGTTCTGAGAGAGTAAAAGAAAAGGGCAAGCTACACAGTGAGGTCTTCATCACTGCAGTCGAGAAAAGATGTCATTCTCATTAAAAAACATTTTTTTCATGTCTTTAGTGCTCATCAGTATTACATCTGTGAAAGCCCACTATTCAATATTTTGTGACCAATTTAAGAGACTCCCTTAAAACTGTCTCACTCGTCCTGTTGTTGGTTCACATAGGGTTGTCCCGATCCGATATTAGGATCAGATCGGCCGCTGATATGAGCAATAAATGCGCATCGGTATCGGATCGGCAGGTGTGGAAAAATTCTGATCCAGACTCCCGATCCATTTTTTTAAAAGAAAATCGTCTCCGGGTTTTCTATCGCTCCGATTTAGATAATCCATTCCAGTTTTTTGCTGTGGTTTCCCTAAAATCCGGTCAGCATTTTCCAGCACACCTTCAGCATTTTATTAAAGGACGACAAAGAAAGAGGTGGAGTGAAAAATATTATTTACACTGATTTTTATAACATTAGTTTACACTTGTTCAAGAGAAGATACTGATACTGAGTTAATAGACTATTCTCCAGATAAGGTTGTTTATGTGCTTTG
>JAPTYR010000012.1:23366130-23378529 GCA_029814505.1 Siphamia roseigaster
GACGGATTTTGATGAAATTTTCAGGGAAGGTCGGAAATGGGGAGATCTGGAAGTGATTAGATTTTGGTGAAGATCCGTTAACATTGCGGTCAATGGGGAATAGCAATGCTTGGCGGAGGTCTGCGCTCTCCGAGTGCTTTTCTAGTTCAATTATGTTTTCATTGCTACCTTATCCATTTCAGAGCACCATAGTAATCCTTAAATTGCCTCTACATTAACTCTGTAATACACTGCCTGAAAAATTGCAAGAAACAAGAGTACACAATACAATACAATACAGTCCAAAAGGCTCAGGCTATATTTAGCTTGGCCATTTTTTTAGGATGGTACAGAAGGTGGAGGTCTTATGCACAACTGTGTCCAAAACTCACAATAAATGTAAAGTGCCTCATGCAGGATACTGTCAACATGACCTGTTTTCTCACAACAAAATGACAATAAGAAACTTTTCACATGTTGAACAAAAGCTGGTGTAAAACACTAGAGGATTAGAGCAGTAAATCTGAAATTGTCTGCACAAAATTGTTCAAAATGTATTAAAAGGGAAGTCATAATATTACATACGTACCATCGTCTGTAGAAATTGTTTGAAGAAACATATTTCCTGTACGTTCAGGTTGCATAGAACTGCACGTGTGTAGTAAAAAAATTACAAACCTCAACAGAATAGCTTAGAAATGGCTAATGTTAACAAATCAGCAGTTAACAGACTTGACACAAATGTCATGTAAGGAGTAGCACATAAGTACAAGGAAATGAATGATACTGAACATTTAAAGGGAAATAATGGTCTAAAAGCAATAACATTCAGGACTGATATTGCAGATTTAATAATGATTCAATGTTTTGCTTTGAATTGTTATTATTATTTTTAAATATTCCTTTCCTAAAAAGGTCAGAGGTCAAATTATATATGGAGTAGCACCCACAGGTTGGTGGAGATTCTACAGGGAAAGATCTAGTGTGAAATCAGGATTAACCTAGTTTAACCGTGATGATACAAAAGGCAGTAGGCAGTCACTATAAACATTCTCTGAGCCGGCTGAATATCAAAGGTTAATGGTTTTACAGCCCTGTGTAGTTAAACATCAGATCCAGTGCTCTGACCAGCTATCTGTAAAGGAGCTGCTTGGAGAACCTTGAACCGAGTGTGCAACACTGATGTAAAACCTTTACAGCCATCCCTGGGTACAATTAAACAGGCAGAAAAAGCCTACGCCCTAAACGTGCTGTAAAGTGTGAAATTAAAGGAGACTATTGCTCAATATCGACCACTGCATACACTGAACTCCAGATGAGTCCAAGGATAACTACAGTCCACAGTACGAGTTGTGTAACTGAATTAAGCAGGTTCTCACTTTATAAAAGAGCAGAGCTAGTGCTAGGTTTGGTCCACATTGAACTGTATTGATAACTGCAGCATCTAGTGATTATCAATTCTCAATATTTAGTTAAATTTATTTCAAGCACCATCCAACATTGTCAACAAAGTTTTCAGCACTCAAAAAGAAGTGGGAAGAAGTTTAACTTATAGACTCCCACACCCTTAAACTAATACTTAAATCAATTCCTTCAATTTCTGCATTTTTTTCTAATAACACAAAGCATCCATACAAACCATTCACATACAATTATTTTTAAATCACCTCACACACAATCCAACTTGCAAAATCAACTATTTTTAATTTAAAATATATTTCTATGCACTTTAAATATTTACAACAAAGACAGTATTTAATAGATGTGATATTTCCTAATAATGATAGTCTGTATAAATTTATTACAATATCTTGTTTAATGCATTCTTCTACATAATAACTAGATATTCACTAACGTTCTATATTTTGTTATTATAGTGGCTTTATACATCCTTTTAAATACACAAACTGAAGAAGACATTTTTAGGTTTTGGTCCAGATAAGAAAAGTTGTGCAACATTTCCTATTTTGAGACAAGAGTTCTCGTCAGATAAATTCAGTTCAGATTAGCATTACTACCACGTATTTTCTGATGACACTTGCCAACTTTGATGCATCTGGATGGGAATTGATTGTTTCTCAAGACACAGGACCAGACAACAGTTGGCGATTCATGTGTTCATTATTTTTAATTCAACGAGCAAACTAAGGCGGGGTACACACCAAAGGATTTTTCAAATCACAAGCAGTTTTTGTATCTGTTCAAGACTCCATACATGAAGACAAAAAAAAAAAAAAGGGGGGGGGGATCAAGCATTGAATGGTTTTGATCATTAGGTGTGTGACGTGCCCTTGATAATCTCAACACAGCACACCACACACATATAGGCTAGATTCTGTCCCAACACCGATCTAGAATCGGGTCCTCCAAGACCGAAATCTCACATGACCCAACATGATCTACCAAAAACGAAAGGGACAGATAAAATAAATAAATAATTTGCAGGTATGGGTAAAATTAAACAAAATGCGGGTGGTTAGAGGACAAGGAAGTGAAAAAATAAAAATTTGTCAATAAAAATAATTGTCAGGACATTTAATGATGATGTTCATCTAATTTGACTGTGGTTGATCCACATAGTTTGTTTTATTTTGGAGGGAGTGTCATATCTGTTTATATCGACATATGTCATTGAGCTGCACATTTAAGGATGGTGTGCATTTTAGGCAGAAATAAAACCCTTAAAATTAGGGCTGCATGATATTGGAAAAAACTGACATTGCGATTTTTTTTAACCCTGCAATATATATTGCGATATGAAAAAAAAGCTGTGTGGTGCTGATGTAAATGGTCAAATAAATTACTCGTTTCCTCTTGTTGTGGCAACAATTTCAAAGCACACAGAACATGTGCTTCAGTATCATCCTTCTTGTAGCCAAAAAAATTCCAAATAACTGATGTTTCTTTTCTTTTTGGCACCAAGTATTCATTGACTGATTTTCTCTTGTTCGTTGCTCAGTTTTCAAGATTGTTAGCAGCAACTCACTCCAAACTGATTAAGAAAGACTGTGATTGATGGATCGCTGCATGCGGTGTGTTTTAGGTACCCCTGAAATTTACATGAGAGCACTTAAGAGTTAATTTGCCTCAGACATTGCAAGACCTGCGATGGAACTATTGCACACGATATATTGTGCAGCTCTACTTAAAACTGACTTACTGTGTAGACAAAGTGTTTAATCACAATTCGGGTTGGATTGTGGGTCTAATGTGCACATTAGACCCACGGGTGGGCGTGGGTTTGGAAAAGTGGACCTGTATTGGACTCTGCTCGGGAGTTGTCTGCTTTCCCCACACACAGAGATTTTTCCATCGGAAATATTGAACAAGTTTAATATTTACGATTGTCGGCTCCGACCTGTTTCAGAACCGATTATTGCAACAAATTCACTCTTAACACACCTCAGAACACAGGATCATCTTATAGGTCAATCTTATAAGACTTAAGATAATCTGGAGTTTGCCATCCTTTGTTGGGAAAGGGGAAAATCAAGACAAAAACAGCTCGACTTCCTTTAAGTGTGTACCCCACCTAAAACCAGAAGATCTCCAATTAGCAACAGAAATAAAAGCCACAAATTATCACATGAAAAGCAGAAACTGTTAAACTTAATCCAAACCACTAACTAATAAATACCAAATATCAACCATCTACCAAAATCAATCCTATCAATGCATGTAAATAATTGGTGTAAAATGCACTTTGTCATTTTTTTATGGTGATCAGCTATGACCTATTTGGATGTTCAGTGGCTCTGTTGACTAACGTTTACTAACAATGTATGTCGTAACGTTTAGCTTTGGGTTTACTGCATGAAGATATCATCTACTTACATAATCAGCGCAAAATGCAATAGCACTGTGGCAACATGAAGTTTTATAGTTATCATCAACTCACTATGACAAAAGCAAACAATGTCGCTTCAGCGCTATGGTAACTTGCTATAAGGACAGGAAGTGGTTTCCTCATAGGTTCCTCCCTCCCGACAGCTAACAGTATAGATGCTCCAACAGGAAGCTGCTTCTGCATGTGTGTGTCTCTACATAGGTTTGTGTTCATGTGTCTGGCCTCCAAATCTGCAACTGAGAAAATTCACACCAAAACCAGTGAGTTTTCTGCAAAGTGCTGACTTTATTAAAGTATGGCAATATGCTGCATATTACGAGCATGCACAACACAAGTGGAAAATGCATATGAACTACGGAGTGTGTGCATAGTAATAGTGTGATACTGGGGCATGCAGACACCTGGAACTCAATATTTGTGGTGAATTAACAACTGTAGTTAAGGCTGATCTCTTGTTTCATGTGACAGGGGTACAACAAATTAAGTAGTAGAGAATGTGGATCTCTGCATCATCATATACAACAGTGTTTTTTTGTCTTTCAACCCGGAGCCCAGAACATTTCGCAAACTTTTGTGGATCCTTAAACACTTGAATCTTGCAGACACATGACATACCAAAAACACTTATACATTTTTAAATAAAAATGAATTCGTGTGGACATAGACTTCTGCACAGTACTGTATGATGAGGCTAAGACCACCTCTGTTATTTTTTTGCAGGTTTTTCATCAAATAAAACAATGGCTGTGGCTCAGCTGGTAGTGGTTCGAATCCCGGCTCTGACTGTCCACATGCTGAGTGTCCTTGGGCCTTAAATTGCTCCCAGTAGGTCTGGCAGCACTGCGTGTGAATGGGTGAATGTGAGGTCTATGTAAACCACTTTGAGCACCATGAAGGTGGAAAAGCCCTATATAAGTGTAGTCTATACCATAAATACATGCACAGCCTTAGAAATACACACAAATAAAAACTAAATTGGTTCTAAATGTTAAAAGTTTCTATTTATTGTGACCCCTGACCCCATTACACAAACAGTTCTAAGTATCCAACCTGTGCTGAATGAAACTTGGCGTAAACATCAGAAATTTAATGTAATAAATCCCATATTGCCTGAACAAAAGGGTAAGACATGTAAATTCCAAAGGGAGGTCATACGACATATTATCACATTGGTTTATATAACCTGTTTATTTCCTTAGTATTCTATTGTTTTGTTTTTACATGATATACATACTTAATATATATCCAGATTGTATTTTAATACAAAAACTGCAAAATGCATACATGTAATGATTAGAACTTTATTAAAAGAACAAACCTAATGTTGGCCTTAGACTTTTACACAGGACTAGAACAACAAAAATTGCAGACAACCAACCTCTATCAAAAGGTTCATCACAAAATATCTACTTAGTCAACTATCCAACGAACTACTTGCACAATATGTCAAAAAGATTTAAGCAAAAGATGCAAGAAAAAGAAATGAAGCTAAGGACAAAAGCAGTAACTGTAATGTTACTACATAGTAGATACAGTCTACTTTCAGAGCAAATTTGTATTTTATTTTAGACCCCGTCTCCTAAACCTTCCCTCTGATTTCCTGCTGACACATCTGTCATTACTGTGTGGTCACGCTGAATTTAGTCTATGCTGACTGATCAGAAGAGAACGGAGACTGAGCCAAAAGCTTAAGGATAAAGCTCTGTATGTCACATACGATGATTGCATTCAGTCTGAGAGGGGGACAGACTTCAATGTCACTTTTCTAATTACTTGCTTCAAAGGCGGTTATAATCCCTAACATGTCAGAGAACCCTGATTAAATCTGGGAGGATCTGAGTTTTATTAGACTGTTTAAGTTTATAGTCCAGTCTGCTTTCATGACAATTTGATACACATCCTACACTGACCTCCAGTCAAAAATAGAAGAATAAGGAGACTGATGTGTCCGTTTTACTCATAATGCGACAGTTTAAGTTTTATACATTTATTCAGACATTGTCATTAAAAAAAAAACAAAAAAACAATGAGTTACTCGGGCTCAGTAAGGTAAGGTCACATGAGACCAACAGCTCTTTTATGGGGTTTGTTTTGGATGTCAGCTCACATAAAGGATCATCTGACTGAAAGTAGTCACTGCAGGCACTGCCGTCAATCATGTAGTTCTGCAAAGATGTTTCTGCAGCACTGGCCAAGGAGAAATGCACTGTTGGATGTAAATTAGGCCCATTTAAACAGGAGCTTCATCCGATGGCAGCTTCAGCCAGCCTCTCTGCATGCTATGTCACAGCAAATCCACAGTGATGATGATAATTATATAATCACAATGGTAGGTGACAGGAAAATTAGCTCAGTGTAAAGATCCTTTTCCATCACAACAGTCCGTTGAAAAGTGCAGATCCAGAAGCCGCACAGAAACATGTCACGCTTATAGACTCTATATAATTAGCAGACCTACGAATCATAAAGTAACCCACTGGTTTTTGAACTGCCACTTTGAAGCCAGTAATTTATCATTTGGATGTCACCATGTTGGGCTTTTTTGGAGCCCAAGTGATCATGTTTGAGCAAAAGTAGTGGAGCTCTAGGACCCAGAGGGGTCTCAAGGAGGCTAATGTGAATTGGTACTTCATTGACTATAGTACAGTTCGCGTCATCAAGCGTTGTGTAGTTCTACACAGTCTTGAGGTGTTTTCACACAGAGTATCCAGATCTGTGCTGTACTTGGATACGATCACACCTTTCCTACAGATGTTGCATTCACAAGCATGCACTCCAGCCCATGCAGGAGTACTAATGGGTGTTACCGGACCGAAAGAGTAGGTGGTAGTGTGGAAGAAATTCTGTCATTATCCAACAAACCCTTACGTCAACCAAGCAACTGTTCTGTTCACAGGCAATACTGTTCTATCTGCTAGCATGTTTGAGGCAAAGAGAAGAGTGACCTTCGTTGACCCTAATATTTCACAGAGTGGTTCAGTCAATAAGGCAAGCCCATGCCGCGCAGATCTGAGGCTTTTACAAGAGACAACTGGAGTGCTGTCTATGGTCTCCTGGTGATTAGGTCACATCTGGTCTCAGACAGGGATTGCTTTCACACTTCATAAACTGAAGTAAAGATATGACAAAAGAAAAAAAACTGGTTTTAGGTAATGAACCCAAATCCCTCTATACTGACCAATGAGATTTAACAGTACCTATGAAGTGCATGTACATTATTTTTAAAATTATTTCTTACAGATACATTTGTTTTTATAAAAAGGTACTGTACTTGATGATAGAAAAATTACCGTGGCTTGATACTGATAACTACTGATTAACCACTAAAAATAAAAACAGGAGCCTTACAATTGTCTTGTCTTTAATGTTGGATGGTTTAAAGAACACAAATTAGATTAGAAATCTGGCACCAAAGTCATCTCATCTACTTTTATGTCAGTGCAGGAACTGTTAATGTTAAAATATGAGAGAACTTTACATTAATGTTAGTTTTCTCAGTGTATTCACTTGATCATAGCAGCTTTACCTACTGGATGACCTGAATGTTGCATTTTTCATACATATCACAACATAACTCGTGATTTTAGCAAGAATTTTATTTTTGCGCTGAATTTTCACTGAAATCGTAGGTCTAACATGCAAAAGTGATTTGTAGGTTAAAGACGTCATTGTAACACCATTCATAATGTTATGACACATTGGTGTCTGTGCTGTGAAAACATGATAAATAAATGTACGTACATACATAATAAATCCATCTGCTGAGTATTTCAGTAACTATATAACAGCTATAATGGCTGTAAACTACCTGATTATTACATTCAATGCAAGTAATACAGAAGTAATGCACATACAAGGCTGCCTTTAACCTGTTACTAGAACTGAAGACATTATATAAAATTGATAAACAAAAGCAACTTCAGCTGTATTGTGAAACATCACTGTAATCTTGATTTATAGCACTCGCCACTCATATATCAAAGTACCAGAGTTACGGTTCTTTCACCGGATCATATGAGCTGAGTGATAAGACATGTTGTGCAACACTACACAAATGATTGCATGGAGAGATGATATGTGATTCAAGGTTTGAGGATCAAAGTCTTCTGGTGAATGAGCACAAGGTGAAGAGCGTCCTTGGAAGACATTCCGGGGTTAATATTTTGTCGTCTTTAAATAAGTAACCTGCAAGATTCTGTATAGCCAACTAACTTTCCCTGCCAAAAAGTCAAAGAGCAGGAACGTAATGGCCCTGTCCCTTTTCATTTTTTGCTCATGATAGCATCAGGTTAAACTTGGTCTCATTCTCTTTCTTTTAGGATCCTGCTAGTCGTCAGTCGTTGGACTGTTCAAGTGTTGTTAAATCCTTGGTCTCACTTCACTTGGGTCCTGCAGACAGTGTGTGTTAAGTGAGGGTGTAGGCATTTCAGGGTCAGCATGGCCTCCTTGTTGAGGCGTGAGAGTCCTCTTTCCTTTCCTCTTCATGCCCAGAAACTTTTCTCCCCATGCAAACACTGTGGACAAAGCCTTATTCTGCTGCTGGGAATCTCTATGGTGACCAACAGACAGCCCACGGTGTAGAAATGATCCACTGGAGGCCAGGATGTTACATTAATATGATGCTAACACAGCTCAGAGAAAGGCTATAAATGCAAAGTAAGTTATCCAAGTCTCCGCTTGGACTGTCGCTATGGAGATTTAATCGTGAACAAGTGCACACATTTACACTCTGGAGACTTTGCCCTGGGCTGCAAGTCTGACCAAACAGAATCACGTGAAAGAGGCTATTGTTTAAAGATGATGGCACTTGGTTAAGCCACCTTCTCATCATCACGGGCCAACCCACTCAAAGTGGGTCCCAGTGGGAGGCTGCCATCCCACAGGCCAGTATCAAGCCCAAAGACAGTCGCTGCCAAGTGTCCCATCAGGCAGGAATGCAGCTGGAGTGGAGCAGCGGCATCTCTGTAAGCCAAGAGAGGATGTTCACTTACCGGAGGTCTGAGTATTAGTGATGGGGCATGAGCCACCTACAGAGACAGAGACCTGAACATCCCATTCACACCATCAGAACATGGCTTAAATAGAGTAAATAGAGCTGCAGGGTTGGCCCATTTTAGAGGCTAACCCAGAAGTTAGCACCGGCCTGGTTCCCTCATCCAAAAGGCAATGGGATTTCCCACTTTATTTTACATAACTGCAGAAACTAACCCTTGTAACAAACCAAAGGATCACTTAGAAGCTTTGTTTTGCAAAAAACCTTCGCAAAAAAAAGCTGTTTCATCATCATTTTCATCAGTTACATAACTGATACTGTGGTTTCAATACCATTTTCACCTTTTAACAACAACAACAAAAATTACAATACACATTTTTCTATTACTCTTTAGTTTCACGTTCAGCTCATCTGGCATTTGTACACTAAAACCAATATAAAGAATAAACCTATTTATGACAGCTTGACAACCAAACATAATTTAGATAATTAAAAGAAATGCAGTATACACTTTAGGTATAGATACATTCAGACATGACATTACAGTCAGGGTGGGAAAACCTGAGGGGGAAAATAATCCTTCTTCCCCACCCACTATAATGTAAAAATGCATAGTTTCAACCTGTTTTGCTAACACTAACAAGTTGGAGGACATCCTTCAAGGTGCTATTCCCTTCTGACAATGACTGATATATTAAAAACTTCAATTCGCTGCGGTTGGATTGTTGTCCATATGTTTTAAAAGAATGGGCAAAAGTTCCAACTAACTGGAATTAAGTGTCATTTACACACATCTGCTGGTACTTAATGAGTCACCTGGTAAGAAATAGAATGAATTAAACTTAGAAATTTAGAACCTGGCATTAAATAGATGAATCAAAGTTAATTAATGTTGTTGGTGGTCCAAAATGGTGCGAGGTTCTTTTAGTTTCGCACAGAAACAGGCAATAGAAATGTCCTTCAGATGGCGAGATTTCATTTTATGCGTAAAGTACATTAGAGCCAGCATTTTTTTTTTCCATATACCCCACTCTGTAAAGAACTTGAATCAGTATTTCTACTTTTACGAAATTCTGTACACCATTATCTGTACTTTTGCTTAGGTACTAAATGCGTACTGTTGTACATGCTGCAAGGAAATCTACACAAATTACAAATGTAGAAAGTTCACTAGCGTTTAAACAGTTCATCCAATATTCCCGATCCCCCTGACATAGTCTACGATGGTTTGGAAATTGTTCACATACATTAAACTGACCTGAATGAAGTGCTAACTGCAGATATACACATTTTGTTGTTGTTGGTCCATAATCTGCTAAATTTTTTTGTCCTTTATGGTTCCATTTTATATTCGGTAAAATGTAAAACTTTAATCAGTGATTTTTATTTTTTGTTTATTTGCAGTGCAAAAGGGCGCACAGCAATATTTCAAGTGTTATGGTTAATGGCAAAGACCAGTTTGTTTTCCCCCGCAGCTCTAACTGGATGTGATGTTTGTGGGCATTCCTGTTGTTGTTGACTGTATCTATACCAGGTACTTGCAAGGTGTACCTAATGAAGTGGCCAGTGAGTGTCAAAATTATTTGTTTGTACTACATTTGCGCTAATTAGATTTACTCTTCGGGTAGAACGCTACCGGACAAAACCAATAGTAATTTTAATAATCTGTGTCATAAAAGTGCTGACGTTTTGTACCCAGTTATACATTCATGTAAATGACATAGGTAGTTTAAATGTCACCATGTCCATGGTTCCGGTCAGAAAATGTTAGCGTTATTATCAAGTCATTATCTTATGCTGTATTGACTTAGTAACCAGCAATAAAAACATAAACAGTGAATCATCACACTTATATTACACACATGCGCTATATTAAGCCAAAAAATAAGAAGCCATCCTTATGAAGTACCCAGACCTCCACAATAAGGCGATTTCACCCTGGTCTTACACAACATTTAAAAACCAGCATCCAGACTTTGCACTGGCTAAAAATAGTTACAGACTGCAAAACATTCACATATTTGGCACACATGAGTTTCATAACCTAGTCTTTCAAAGAAGTAGGATTAACAGTAAACTTCAAAGTGGAAGTGCTTTGCTTTTCTCAGGGATCCCATTGTGCTAAGTCACATTTTTGCCCTATGTAATGAAAGAATTAAAAAAAGAAGTCATTATCTGTCTTGCTAGCATGAATAAATATGGTAATACTTCTCGTCCGACAAGCCAAACCTGCCGGGGAATTCAAGACGGGAAGCGGAGAAACTGACAGACATTTCTGTGACAAAGACTCCGTTCAGCAGGAATGAGTAAAGGCCTGGCACACTTCACTGTGCTGTGTCACCTCTATGTCCCAGCTTAGAGCCTCTCACTGGCAAAGGAAGTGGCTTTTTAACAGGAGGATCCATTTCCATGTAACCTTTGCAGCTCGCACCCAAGCCTGGCCTTGGATCAGACTGGAAAAATGACGGCTTTTGCAGAATCAATTATGCTGACACTTTACCACTTTTAGATAAAAATGCATAAAAGTGATGTGACAAAAGAAAATCTTGCCTGGATGTGGGTATCTTATAGCGCTCTGACCATAAAACTGGCCTCCAGGTGGTTTCTAAATCAACCTGGCAACTTCAACGCAATATTTGAAATTAAATTGCATAAAAGTCTACAACACAAATAATTTTATGCTGACCATTTGACCTGAGAATGGTCCAGCTCAAGAAATGTAATGCCCTATATCAACGGCATCTATAACATGATCAGAGGAGGCAAAAGAACACACTTTTTTTAAGTGAAAACTGAGTCTGTTTTTCACCATATTCTATCTTGCTGAGGAAGAGCTCAGATCACTTGTTCCATCCCTCTTGTAGTTTTCATCTCATTTTATGTGACACAAGGGATGCACTTTTTTTATGTGTTTCCATTTCCTTTGGTTTGAGAAATGTTAAATGAATGATTTTTTGATATGTATGGTTAGGGCTGATCTTGATTTACAAAAAATACAATCGAATTAAGAGCAGAAAAATAAAACTATATATAATATTTATAATAAAAGCAGTCACACACATCGCACAGGCCACAGTCTCAGACTCAGAACACCCTCTGTACATTCACTTTGTCCTGCTGCCAGTATGCCACAGGTTCAGAACTGAGGTGGAGGCGAGCACGCTTCAGCAGAAGCTTTGTCCCCTCTGCCATAGCTGCATTAAATCACCTGTCATGTTTGTGTGCTCCACCATGTATATGTTATGTGTATGTTATTGTTGTTGCTGTGCGTCTTTTGGCTGTGAAAACAAATTTCCCTTCTGTGGGACAATAAAGGTCTGTCTATCTATGCATTTAGGTACACATGGAGACAGATTCTAACACTTGTGAACACTTGACCTAGCGCCAAAAATAATAATGCAAATTAACCACTGTTGGAGGAAATCACTGGCATATGCCAGGGTGCAAAAATCAAATTATATGTGACCTAATTTATATGTAGTATTAGCAGTGTTGGGCAAGTCACTCAAAAACTGTAATACACTACTTATTACTTGTTACTGTCATTTTAAAGTAATGCCTTACTTTACAATATTACTCT
>JAPTYR010000012.1:24370395-24380503 GCA_029814505.1 Siphamia roseigaster
AAATCAAAAGGAAGTTTAGGAAACACAACTCAATCATTAAAAATAAAACTGTTACCATGCTATTTGTGCAGTTAACTGGCAACGATTACCCTGAAGGTCAATTGGGAGGCGGTGCTGGCTACAGATTGAAGCTCCACACACGAACACCTACGCACACATAAACACTAACACCATGCAACTATTTCACGCTCAGCCAATTACAAGGAATCTCTAATGGTTGTAACCTGATCAAACTTTCCCTGTTGCTGTTTTGGCAGCTATTAAATAGAATTATTTGCGAAGTGGCCACTTTGATTTTAATTTTTTATAATTCACCTCTGGTGCTGCAAACAGCTGAACTCATGTCAGAGAGTGCAGTGATAAACACAAACACTCTGTGAAAAGATGCTACCTTGTCAGCGGCCACTGTCAACAATGCCCCAAATTGATGTCAGATTCTATTCATCAGCTGCCAGCCCTTCTGATGTTCTTCTTTGACTCACGACTGCTTATGTGAAAGGAGGCCAAAGAAGGGAGAAGCGCTGACAGGGGAATGAGCAAAGATGCTGCTGCTGACACCAATTTATATGAGGCAAGACTATGGACAAAGGAGGAAAAAAAAAAGTCCAACGCTCTGCCCAAATGTCGAGCAGTGTTTTTCAGAATGTGTGTATGTATCTGTTTGCATCTGCATAAATCAGTGTGAAGTTGCAAATTTCACCCCAATTTGTGCTCTGCCAACTGCAGAAAATCATGTTCTGTCAGAGTAATATGTGTTCAGTCAATGCATATTTTCTCTCTCTCTCTCTCTCTCTCACACACACACACACCACCATTATTGTCACCTGAGCCAAATGATAACACTGTTACGCAATAGTGCACAAAGTTAGCCTGTTCTCTTGTTGAAGCCAAGCTGAAAGTAAGATTGACAGTGGGTCGTGGAGGATGAAACACACACACACATCCCTGACATACACTAGAAATATACACACACACATGCACACACATATACTGGGCAGCTGAACTAAAACAGCTCTCAGCAGTGCAGCTTGGCAGACCTGCAGGTGTGCCTACTCAGGCATCAAACTAAATAGAGAGGGAAAAGGTAGAAGCACGGCCGGGCCACAGAAGCCACCCTGTGTGGCAAAACACAAACAAACCCTGGCTGCTTTTGTGCACAGACTGTAGTGGTGCATTAGCTGCAGAGAAGACACATTTATATGTCGCGTTACAGTTACACAAGCCTCGCAAGAAAAGGGAGGGGAAGTAAACAGTTAATGCTTCAATAACAAAAAGACTTTTTCCTTTCCGACACAAATTTCCTCGACTAACATGAGCACCTGCAAATGCTACAGATGATTTGTTATCCAGGTAGTGTGTTTTCGAATCCTGTACAAGACAAAAAGTTAACAGACTGCATTAATGCCTGTTCATGTCTAAATCTGAAGTTACTGTGAAAAATCACTTTGACTAATTCATAGCCAGATGACTACCAAGCGCAGAGAGTATGTAAAGGAAATGGGCAGAGTTAATTTCACTGTTGCCATTTTGGCTTTTAGGGCCAGGCTGGCACAAAGCTACCACTATCGCCATAAAAAAAAAAGAATTAAATATTTCGTCTGTTTTCTAAACTGGTGCTTTTATGATACTGGGTTTGTTTTTGTATCCAGTACTTTGCCTGCTTTTTTAAACCCAATAATAAAATAGAAATTTAAACAAGATTCCTCCCAGGATCCCATTCCATCCATAAAATATTGGGGCCAAAAACAAGATCAAAATTGGGACAGAAAAAGCTTCAAAGGAGTCAATGTATTTGATCTGGAAAACATGGCTTGGAATGGTCTTATTTACCATAAATAAATAAATAAAGACGCTGTTAAATTTAAGGACCCTAGTAGTTTTTCTAATCAAGACATGCAGGTTTTTCATGAATCGGCACTCTCATGAAATAAAAATATGTTTGACAAAATAGTGCCCAATTTTTGTTTCCTTTTTATCATGTTACATGGAGATTTTTGAATAAAAACAATGGAAAAATGTCTTGTCTCGAAAACTTATCTTTTATCTCAGGAAGTATATATACATACATACACACATATACACATACATAAATACATTTTTTTAATTAATTAATTTATTTATTTTTTAAATACACCCAAAGTTCTTTCAAACTTGCTGCATAACATTAATCGACATCTTCTTTGAATGTTTAGACCCCATATCCTGTTTTTAGGACCAGATTCATAGAAGTCCCCAAATGCAACTTGTCAACCACAATTACGCGTATCTGTTAGAAAAACCAAACTACATATATGATTCATTGAAACAAAGCTATTGAACTAAAATAACCAAACATGCATTTGTTAGATGCTCCAAATACGGTGAAAACGTATTAATTCTATATAGAACCTCACTAGTCAATTACAGCTAATATCTCCTGCCATCAGATCTATATACACCCACAATGGCTTCAGTTTCAATCATTTCCCACTGGTAAAGTGACATGAACTGCCTACAAGCACTGTAACACCTTATTATTACTAAGTATTCCCTACAGATTTTCTTAACATTTAATCTGACATATAAGACAGAAAGCCTGACATTCTGATGATTTAATGGAATGAAAGTATTAATTTGCAAACGTTTCAATTAAATTCCTACACTTTGAATATAACTGTTCTTTTTATGGAATGTCCTGTTGAATTTGCTTTGCAGCTGTGGAGTGAGCAATTAATGTGTGAAGCTAAGGCAGTTTGACATAACCATGTGTCACATGCCTTATGGGTAAAAGGTCTGAGATGTGACCTCTTTCTATTCCCTCTCTCTGAACCTAATTCATCCTGTCATTCCTGCCAAGTAATGCCATGGTACACCACCTCAATCTTCCACTTTGTTTTTATTTTTTTCTCCTTTGAACCTTCTATGCAGATCAATAGAAATCCAAACAAAATTCATTGTGTAAGAGCCTTGCATGCTTTTGTGCTTATCTGAATCTTGCCCTGGGGTCTCTTTTGTGCAGAGAATCAGACATTTGTTGATGTTAGCTAACTCAATTTTGAAGGTAATGATAGCTTGTGTTCCCACTGTTGTGGAGCAGAATAGAAGCTCAGAGCAAACATAAGGATTTTTGGAGAAAAAAATAATGGAGGCTTCCATATAGACCTAAGAGTTCAGGCTGTTATAATGGATGTGAAAAGGAATTTTCTAGAGTCAACAAACAACAAGCTCCCAGTACACAGAAGACTCCACCACAAACTTAATATGTATTTCACATTTGTGTTTTATTCATCAGCACTTTATCTGTGCTGTCAAGTTCAGGAGAGGGTAAATAAACTAAATGTTTAAAAAATACATAGAGCTGAATGCAAAGTGAAGCAATGCACTACAGTAGGGAAATCAAAGAGTAATAACATTGCCATTGGCTGCAGGTAAAAATGCTGCATAAAATGTTACAGTAATTACTATATTTGAGGTAGGTAACTGAAGTCAGACCAGTAAAATATTATATTAGTTTCTTTTTATGCATTTTATTTAACCAGGAAAACCACTGAGATTAAAAATCTCTTTTCCAAGAGTGTCCTGGCCAAGAAAGACAGCAGTACAATAATAGTTACAGACATTCATTCAGAAAAATAACATCAATGTACACACAATCAAGATAAAACATTGAGTCAAAAATACACAAAATGTTAATATATCGGCCAAAACATCTGCAGCCAGGGGCGGACTGGCCATCGGGAGTACCAGGAGTTTTACCGGTGGGCTGCTGAGTTTAGTGGGACATTGTTCGCCAGGTAAGAGAAAAAAAACTAAATAAAACTGCTGTTACTGGTGTCTCGACAGCCTACAAGTTTGTGTACAGTGGCCCACACCAGGGTGACGATTGGTGTAGTTGGGCCAGTGGGTGGTCTTTAAACTGATTCCCAGTGTTTTATAGGCTGGTGTAACCCAGTATCCCTGTAGTTTTTTTTCCGCTTTCTGCAGTCAAAAACTTGCGGTACCTCCACGACTTCTCACGAGAAAGTCACCCTGGCCTCTCTGGCCAATCAGTACTTGCCATTAGGCAACGTCATGTAGCCACATGACATGGAACACCCTATCGTATTTCCCATATTAGGGCTTGGCTTAGTGTTACATTGTGGAACGTGGTGGCTTTGTTGGGAGTCTCACGATTGTAAAACAAACCATAGAACCACTACAGAAGTGAATGGAGAGTAAACACTCTAGAAGAAGTTTGCCAAATATATATTGTTAACATCTCGTATAGGATGTGGGATATACCAGGACACATTAAATAGGGAAGCGGGGGAGTGGTATATGGAGAAAATGGGAATTATACAGAGTTTGGATCCACTTGAAGTTCTAATAAAAGAGTGGAGCACTGACTATGACCATTACTGCAGTTCTTCATTTCCTCTGTTTTCACCTCCTTTGTTTGATGTGCGAGTTGCTACACTTCTGACCAGTTAACAACTGATTAGCCGTTGGAGTCTCATGTGCAGTTCACAAATGGATGGGTTTAGGACAGGGGTCACCAATCCCGGTCCTCAAAAGTCCACGGTCCTGCATGTTTTTGATGTTTCCCCCTTCCAACACACCTGATTCAAGTGATCAGACTGTCAGCCAGCTCTGCAGAAGACTGATAATGACCGTCAGGTGTGCTGAAAGAGGGAAACATCTAAAACATGCAAGATAGCGGACCTCGAGGACCAGGATTGGTGACCCCTGGTTTCTGAAATGCATATCATAAAGCTAAAGTACCAATAACATACCAATACCTTTTCCCTCCATACAAACTCTGTTGCACTTTCTGGGCGCATTTATGGACACTTCCATAAAATACCCAGTGTGGGCACTGAAGTGGGCAGACCAACTCAATCCTTTGTTTAGTCAAAACAGTGATTGAATGCAAATTGAAATATTGTGTTGAATTCTGTGTTGAGTAGAATTTCTGAACCATTGTTTTGAATTGCCATTCATTGATGCACCATTTGTTACATGTTACCATTTGTCTTACTTTCAATATAGTACCAATTTAAAACCAAAGGTTCAGTGTGTGCCTCTCTGAGCTGATCCTAGTCTTCTGGTCACTAGCCTTTCACCGTGTCATTACTGTTATATTACATAGACCTTTAATAGTATTCACACACACATGTTTACATTTATAATGCGCTACACTAGTTTCATTAGTGACAGGACATAACTATGGTTTGGAGTGCACTGGTCAGGCACAAATTCCCGAACTGCTGTTTGCCCCAGATCGCCCCTGCTCAATACCTGGTAGGCCGATCTCGGCTCAAAATTCCGGGGCCAATTTTTTTGTCCCAGTCCACCCCTGTCTGCAGCCACATGTCTCCAACTCTAGGTCAGCTAGCATCCTTTTAAAAGTGTCCAGTGAGACCAACTCATTAAGTTTCCAACTTTTTTTGCAGCTCGTTCCAGATGAACGGAGTAGCAAACTGGAAAGCCTTTTTCCCTACTTCTGTTTGAACTGTGAGAATATTCCCACAGTCTCCAGAAGGACTGTGACTGGGATGCTATATGTTATGCAAGTGTTTTCTGTACCATAACTTGTGTTTCACCAAAGATGGAACTGTAGTGCTCAAGCATTCAAGCTGTGCCATTGTTGACTGTTTAGAACCAGATACTAAGTCAGAGTTCGTGAAATATTTCTCTGTGAATAAACTCTCTCAGTTTAGAGAGCTGTTTCTATATAGCACTTCAGTCAATTGTGACAGACAATACAGCATAATTTTAAGATTCAGCCATTAATCATAAATATTTCAGCCCCAGCGGAGTTAACAGCTGCCATTTACTGTGAAAAAGAATTTCTGCTGATTGTATTATAGACGTAAAACACAGGGGAGGCAAAAGTAGTAATATGCATTTAACCTGGTTTGTGATTGAGGATGTGTCACTCTTTAAGATGTGCAATTAGATATTTTTATCGTATTAATGTACCATTCTGGGACAAATGTGAGCTGAACTTTAGAAAAGAAAAACGGGAAAAAAGAGTTTGCAGTGACGTTATTAGGACCATATCTTTTGTGAATAAACAGAATTGTAAATAGATAAATATTTCAGAAATGGCTACTGCCACAGTACTATTGCATGAAATATTGGTTTGTCTGTTGCCATAGTCAGTCAAATGTGAGCATGTGTACTGTGACAATAAGCAGTAATAACATTTTGTTGCCACAGACCCAGTCATGGATACTGTTCCATAAACTGCCACTAAACGATATGTGGCCTATATGCCCCATACACACCACAACCAAATGATGTCAATTTCCACACAAGTTCAATAATGTTTTGGCCTCCTGTCCACATGACAATGGCGTTGTCGGTGTCCTGAAGCAGTATTTTTGGAGATTGGCTTCCGCGGTGGTAAAATCTCAGTGCCACCCTTGTTTTGCAATATGAACAGGCATAACACCAAAGAGGAAACAATGTCACCATAGACCATGACCAGAAGAAGGAAACCCCAGACATATCATACTCACTGAATTCTTCTGTCGCTCTTGTCTGTGTACAGCACCACATATAGGTGTGGCATACATATTACATTGTTTCCTTTTTCCACCTGAAGGCAGATATTTCGAACACCAAACTGTTAGAATCTGAAAAATTAAAATACCATGAGTGTTATTGTCTGGACATGCCAGTACCATAATATTTTCCTATAACTGGACTGACACATGGCATGTGGAATGCTTATTATCACAGTCCTGTGGAAGCAGGGGGATAGGCTACCAGTCCATACATGATCGAATGTGGGATTGGTTCTGTGATAATAGACTAATGAGAAAGTTAGTTCCATACTGTGGCAATAGACATTTAAAATGCAACACACTTTGAAGCTGAACCTCTGCTTTGAACTCAGACAATGCAGACAATGAGTACAGAGTTCCCTTTTCTGCTGTAGAATTTCCCTGCCAGTTGAGGGAATCAAGCTGGTGACCCTTTGGTCACAAGCCACTTCTCCCACCTCCAAGGCCACGGCTGACCCCACACTATGGTCAATTAATGCACATTTAATTATTGACTTATTTCCTATGAGTTGTGCTTTTTCAGCATGTCTTATATTCTACAAAAGTATTTCTATACATTAAATTGCTCATTATCCTGTATCCTTAACCAGTGCCTTGCTGATGTAAATCACGGTTCATGACCAAGTCGGTGGTCACCTCTGACACTGAATGCTCGATTGATCATCTCTAAACCAACCCATCCCACTCTGTGACCTGCTTAGAAGTCTCAGCTGCACCATGAAGGCATTTATAACAGTCACAAACTGTACTTTAACAGCTCCTGCCAAAACCTGTGACTCTATAATGTTTTGATGGGGTCACAAAAGCTGATGGCTGTCAAACCACAAACCATCTCAGCCAGTGTTGTTTGAGACTGGAGCAGCCAGATGCCAATAACTGACCAAAGGGCCTCACTTTCTTTTTTCTACTCCCATTATCGAAGGGATTAAACAAAAGCACAGTCGTCTGATACAAACCCTGCTTTGAGTGTGTGTTATTGATTAGTATTTATACTTTGTATCAGATTAAGTTCTCATTTTTTCAGACTCATGATACCATTTTTTTTTATTTTTCAAGCAAAAAAAAAACAAAACAAAAATAAAGCAGTAATAAAACATTAGGAGTCCATAGTGTTGGGTACTCTTCTCACGTCACAGTATTGAACCACAGGTTAAAGGGCATCCGACTGCCCACACCTCCTACCAACACCTGCTTTTTCCTGAAAGACGAACAAGTTAGGAAAGTGTTCACCTCAACCATAAATAATTGTTAAAGGAAAACTTTTGCAGTTGTGAGTCATAGTCAATAAATTAGCATTAATAGCCGTTATTGTAATTACAGGTATTAGGGACTCCCACAATGTAACACCAGCTGCTGTCTCTACACAGCAGCTGGTTACCTCACTGCATGTTTTTTTTTTTTTTTTTTTTTTATTCATACAAATGTCAGAGTAATATGTAAAATAATGAAATAACTGATTAATCAGAAAAGAAAGGTGTAATGTGTAGGATTTAGGGGGATATCGTCTTGTCCATTTGATATGTAATATTCATTTCAATTAGTGCATAATCACCTGATATTTAAATGTACCTTTAAATGAGCCTTAATATATACATAGGATATGTAGTTTAAGATGTGCCACAAAGGGTTTACGCAGAATAAGGGTTATAGTTTCAAGTACAATCC
This sequence comes from Siphamia roseigaster, assembly GCA_029814505.1. Taxonomy (NCBI): domain Eukaryota; kingdom Metazoa; phylum Chordata; class Actinopteri; order Kurtiformes; family Apogonidae; genus Siphamia; species Siphamia roseigaster. Next base: position 24,378,591 of record JAPTYR010000012.1, read on the forward strand.
TTGTCTTATGTATTTAAGAGGAAAATATCAGAAGTATATCTGACAATACAAAAGCCAAAACTAGACTTCAGATTACAGCGTTTTCTCCCGAGCTGTAGAAGACTAACTTTAGAGCAGTAAAATGTTCCTCAGCGTCTGATGATTAAAGACTAACTTCTTGAAAAACACAGTAACCTCATTAGTCTCTTTGTGTTGACAGATATAAGCCCCTTAAGCCTCTTTTTTAATAAAGCTACACATAACAAAGAGGCTAAATATAATTAATCTAAGAAGTGATAGATGATACAGACCCAGCTCCTCTGTCTCTGTTCTTAACTATTGCGTAACTGAGGGCATGGCAAATTGTTTTAAAAAATGTTTCATAGTTTGGCTGTAAAATAACGTTTTAAACTTGGACTCATTTCCGTAGTGGGATGATGCCTTCATTTCACCTTCAGTGTATGACTACACCACCAACAGGTTTGACAGATTGAGCAAAAACCTGTGTGATTGACCTTTTATCATCGAACACCAGCTCTGCAGAACCCCTTTAATCTCGGTAAATTGATTCTGATAGTCAACTGAAATCGTGTGGAATGAGTGAGCCCCTGGGTGGAAAGACCAACCTGTTCCAAGCCCAGTTTATATAAAAGACAGTACGCAGCTTTATGATCTACGGCAGCGGTTTGTGGATTTAATTCTCAAGTACAGATTTGGTTATCATCTCGACTTTATGGAGTCTGAAGTAACCATATTTGCACAAAAAGGGGAAATTAGTTGTAACGGGTGAGTATTGCTAAGATAATGCTACTGCTAACTTTGTGAAAATTAATTATTCTTATCATTAATATCAATAAAAGCTGCAGTATCGTGAGTTAATCCTATAATGTCAAATGTATCATATTTGAGATGTGACTTTTGAAGGCCTCTACATGATCAGTGTTTTTTTCTTGAAAAACCAGATGTATACAATTCGATACATGCAATCCAGGATTAATCCACCAGGGGGAGGAATTGGTTCACCAGAGGCTTTTCCACTGACGAGAGGAAGGAGGCAGAACTTTGTCAATTTTGAAAATTAGCTACCATTTCTTCTACATATGTTCATATTAGATTATGTTTTTGTTTGTTCAAGAATAATAATATTTGGCCATTGAGACCCAATGTATCAAATACATTAACAAATTGAAACTCATACATGGACACTGATATTTGGGGGATAAAAAACAAGTTCTGTTTTATTGTTCAGAAGGGCCAATAAAGGCTCCAGTTTCAAAGAACTGGAATTTTTTTTCAGTGGTTTAATGGTTCAGACTTTACAGAGTTAATGCACCTGTTACAGCCCCTACAAATGCGACTGTTCAGTGCTCGTCCTTCCACCTTTTGAAATACTGAATTCAACATACATGAATATGTGCATATCTTACATCCAAAACTTTATGAAACGTCATGAAACAGCTGATAAAGCAGACAAAATTATCTGGGTTTCTTGTTTGTGTGACTAAAGTGCAACTATAATAGGATTGTTTTGTTAGTAAGCAGAATTCCCAGCACTTGGAGGAATACAGTAGTCAGATTGTTCAGAATACAGTCAGATTGTTCACACAAAAGTCAATGACAGAAGAATAACATCTGTAGACGTATATGCAACTTCCTATTCATAAAGAACAGTTTAGTTTATTTCAGTGGAAAGTTCAGTGGAACCCAGTGGGTGTGGCATTTAATTAAACACAAACATATGAGCATGTACATTTTTGAGCTGATATTGCAGAAAACCATGTTATCTTTCACAGAAAGGGAGTTGACATAAATGTCAGAAGTCTATGCTCTTTACTCAAGCCATCTACATCGATAGAGCAGGGTCTCTGCACATTTCTGACGAGCAGATATAATGCTTTTTAAGACCATTTTAAGACCTCTGAGGATAAAATGTA
>JAPTYR010000012.1:24540399-24551925 GCA_029814505.1 Siphamia roseigaster
TGCATAAATCAGAATCAATATTTTGACAAATAAAAAAAAAAAGAAAAACAGACATCTGGCTAGTAAATTTTAGATAAGGGACGGGACCAAATCAGATGATATACATTTTCTTCTGCACGTATTGGGTGTAATGGTAACTGTCTGGCAATGACACATCTAAATTCATTATATCCTAATACTATTGTCCATTCAATTATTTTAATTTCTATCAGTGAAATAAACAAATTTGAAGTTTCTGCTTTTCACGTTCCAAATTTAGGCCTTCTCTGACTAGAGTGTTTTCAGCTCAGACATGTGAAATATTAATTAATTAAATCAGGTGTTTCCTGAGCAACTTAAATGGCAGCTCACTGCTCCTAATACTAATGCTAATGCAAGGTGCTGTGTGTTCCTTTTAAAATAATGAAAATAAAATACAATTTCAGGCAAAATGGACTTCGATTTTCATGGTGGACAAGAATAAAATGGTCATGCCCTATACTACAACAATGAATTTTGTTGTTAGATTTGATAGGTATTCTTTCATCCATCCTTTTCAGCTTCTATAGAGGGGTAACATCCCACCCCTTCTGCTGCAGGACATAAAATGGGACATAAAAGATGTCAAACTCACTACAAGCCTGGTCATGTTGAAACTGCAGAGCAGCATCAATGAATTCACTGTGGAGACACAGTTACAATATGATGATTTATATTTGTCTGATGCTTCAACAGTTTCACAAAAAAACAACCTTGAATTGTAAAAAAATACATCTTGAACTTACAAAATCATTTGCAAATAATGGTGTATGGTTATCAAAATGGTTTTGAAACAAAAAAATAAAATAAAATTCTATAGCTGTTGACCACCCTACCATGAAGTAGTATCATGGAGCACGACTGTGTCTTTTTCGAAATCGAGGCTTTCCTCTAAAAAAAATAACAATACAAAACCCCAAAACAAAACAAAAGTAAACTAAAAACAATCTCATTTAAAAAATAAAATATAACCAAACTCAAAAACAAAACAAAAAAATAATAATAATAATGAGTAATGAAAATTAAAAATAGAATAATTGATAATTTAGTCATTCTTGCTGTCCTTTTATCTGTATTCCAAAAAAGGGAAAAAAATAAAATAAATACAAAGTTCCAGCTTTGTTGCTCCATTAAAGGATACCTGTAGTGGTTTGTAATTTATTGCTATTTAAAAACTTGATATATGATACTTATTCCGTCAGGTTACATTGTGCATGAGTCCATGATAAGTATGTGCGAGTTTTAAATCACTGCTCCGTCCACCAGCCATGGTCAGCACCATTTTGCCTCCTACATGGGCTGTTGCAGCAGCAGCAGTGACGCACGGTCATTGATTTGTGCCATTGTCTGGGCTGCAGTGGACTGGTGACTGAGCCTTTGCTGCACACACCAGTCTAAAATAGAAATATAATTTCATATTCTGATAAACAATATACAAATAACTAATGGTAAATGGATCTATAACATATATATTACAACCAATAAATAACAGGATAGGTATGTGGGGGTAGAGCTGGACCCAGGTCTAGCTGGATCAGGTGGGGTCTGGGTCCCTGGTCCGGTTCACCAGTTCCCAGACCCGAACAATCCGGGGCTGTGAAACCATGGCCGTGACACTCAGCCCACCTTGATTGTCTACAGCTGATTTTTATTTCATCCAATTTTCTTTCTTTTTTTCTGCCTCAACTTTTTTCAGTTTCCCCCACCGGTGCGCGCACACACATACTGTACCTCCATAAATCTCCAGTTGCATTTTCCTCCTATGGATCCTCGCCAGCCTCCCCCTCCCTCTCTGGTTCGTACATATACCCATTTACACAGACATAATCCAAATGACAGACCATGGTTTTGGTTCTTAAATGCTGTTTTCAGCTGGTTGTTAATCCACTGAGCAACTGCAGAACACATTGTTTACTCGTACGCGTTAACCCAGAATCAACGATTGTACATCACTTTGGGTCAGTAATGGCGGTTCCCCTCGGTTCTGTCCAAGCAGTAATTAATGTGATAAAAATATTCAATATACTACTTTTACGGTATTATTTTTACTTATACTTACTCTTTTGTTTATGAGTAATAAATAAAGAACGATCAATGTTGTTATTGTGACCAGAACAGGTACACTTTAATTTTCATTCAAATCTACACCAGTATCACCTTCTTTACAATTAGCTTTCTTTGCTTTCAGAAAGAGTAAACATAAAGTGACAAATGACCCTTCTATATAACTTGTGTTAACTTATTGGCCATGGCAATCAGGCCAAAAGCATACCCTGTAGGGTACTAATCCACTTCAAAGTGAAAGTGATGAGTAAAAACAGTCATCAGTGTCTAAAACATATCAGTGTTTATTGTATAATGGCCCAGCCTTAGAGGGAGTCAAAGTTCTAAACAGAGTAAAAGCCATTTCTTCTGACAAGTGCATATCTCGGGGTGAGGCTTGTTCAGCATTTCTTTAAATTATGAATTCATAAACCTGTGTTCGGGAAAGAGGGGTTTGCCCTTTTGAATTCCAGTGTTGCTGCATATACAGAGACATAGTCAGACCCAATGGACTGTGGGAGTGTGGGCTCATCATAACCACAATCCCAAAACAATGTATGTTATATTACAGTAATGATTCTCAGCCATGTAATAATCCCCTGTAGGCAGGCGGAGGCTGGAGAGATCTACAGGCTTCATAAAACTTGAGTGCTGAATCCAGCGAAAAATTATACTTTTTCATCTCTGTTAGTGAACATAGAAACCTGCTGTTACCCATAGCATGCAGTGCAGTGATAGATAGACCCGACAGGTGTGTTTAGGTGCTACTGATTGCATATGCGTAGCCTCACCCTAATAAACCAGGGTGGATTTAGATAAACACTTGCTGTCTGCCTCAAAAAACCTGGAATCGCTCATTTGCCTTCGTGTAGGAGCAATTTGAGGCAATAAACCAACCTTTTTGCTGGTGAGAAATCTGTGTCAACATCATTTTATATTTGCCACAATTCTGCAAAACAGTTTCGCACTCACACAGGCAGTGAGATCTGCCTCTAAAAGAAAAATAATGAGACAGTATTACAATCCATTAGAGCACAAACAACATCCTGCTTCACATTTTCTCCGAATGATGTGCCCTGCCCTGTTTTACGAACAAGAAAGAGCAGAACGTTAAGGCATTGCCAATTATGCCCCATCCTCGGCATGCTGCGCCTGCATGCCCTCGGAGGCCTTCATAGTAAGAAGGCAACCGCAGAGCAACACTGTGACAACACACACGCACTCACAGTTAACAAGCTTTCTAGAGTGGTGTGAACAGCACTTAACTGTCAATAGTTTCATCTTCCTGAATAACACAGTGAGAGAGAATGAGAGAAAAAAAGGCAGTTTAATCCTGGCTTTAAGCACCGATAAAAATAGGACTGGGAGTAGAACGCAAGAGATTAGGCCAAGGGATTAACTCCCCATTTGTGTTCTAAGAGCATCCACTGCTGGAGGTGTAGGGGAGGAGAGGTTAATATCTGCAGTTATGTTTGATCAAATCAATTTCAGTTTTATGTTTTTTTAAAAACCAGGGATGTCAATGAGATATGATCTCAAGAAGTTAGTCCAATAAAATAATAGCAAAATAATCTGTAATGTCAACTCCAAATTTTTCCCTATGTTTTAGAATGACAAAATGTCAATGAGATTCTGAAAGTGTTTGATTATACAAATTAACATTAAAAAAAAGGGGGGGGGGGTGAATAACATTAACAACCTGAGATTTCTTGATTAAAACAAATGCAAGTACAACAGTATTATGCCTCAGCTTATCATTGATTAATGTGTTTTACAGCTTGCAGATCATAGTCATTCTTCAAAGGCACTAAACATTTAGTAACAGGCAATAATTGCACTTACTATAATAAAGAATTGTCACTTGAGATAGAAATGGACAATAGGAGGATGGATGAAATGTAATGAAATTGCTGAAGTATCAGACTGAAAATGCATAAATAAATAAAACTATCTCAAAGTCCTGTCCAGACTGTTAGTGTTTTTAAGGTTTTAATGATTTTTCCACCTCCTTGTTTTTGTTAAACTCATATCATTTAGAACTCCTGATTCTCAGCACCCCCAAACACAATATGTTGTAAGGTAATCATGACTACGCTGAAGACAAAACTGTAAACTACTACTGTAAAAGCTTGTTTTGAACCAGGTTATAAACCTATATTAGTAGCATATGTCGACAATAAACTATAAAATTTAAACATGGGGGTATGTGGAGGTTTAGCGGAAGGCTGCCAACAGTATCGTTAAATCTTTAATATTTGTATTGAATGACTCCAGGCAACAATGAAACATGAATGAACTTGAGCTCTGAGAACTTTTGAGAGTGTATGTGTGTCCCGCTGGATATCTCACTTAAGGGATTGTTGCTGGTGGTGTCAGCCTGAGCTTTGTGTAATTCTCCTCTTCATCTTCCACTCTTGTAATAATCAGTGCTAAAAGCACAGGGGCAGCACCGCCGCAATATGTGGGAAAACATTCCACTCAGCCTGCAGGAGGACACATTTTATCTGTGGGTCTCTCTCACTGCTGTTATCTCAGTATTCATTAAAATCACTGGCAGCCTGCCGTGGAAGGAAAAGGTAAAATCGTAATGTTTCAGAACAGATTTAGTCTCTGGAGGAGATTCCATTTGGGCTCATCCACCCCATAATTTAGGCCCAGAAAAATTCCATTAATCTATATTGAGTAAAGTGAGTGATTTGGGAATAATGCTTATGAGAAAGGTAAAGCTCTTGGCGGTTTTGCTATCACACACTGCATTCATCGTTAATGTTATACAATGGCCTGTGGGCTCATGGCAGCTATGTGACTCGCACATTAAAATCCATAAGCTTTAGATCAATCTTTATAATTCCCTTTAAAAGCTCCTCATCGTATAAGCTTGTAGAATGTAATCTATAATGTGTGTGCAAACATGCATGCATAAAAAAATGCATACAGTGCATTACCTTATCATGATAGCATCAGTAAGCAGGATTTCTAGATTATATACTTGTAAAAGAGATTGGGTATTCAATAACTGAGCTAAAAACAAAGTATATCCTCATCATATGAATATAAAGCAACTAAAAGTAGACTAAGGCAAAAGTTTTTTGCCTATGTTCAGAGCATTCAAATCATTCCCTTAGTAAAAGTACTCACAGTCATTTCATAAAGTTTTAATAGAATGCAAGGGAAAGGAAAACACAAAATTTAAGCACCAGGTGACAGTTTAAAATAGAATGGAATCAGCTTCAAGGCATTCTCTATTTCTTCCAAATATTTAATTCTCAAAGTTTTCTTAATTAATCCCACATAGATGTAGGGATGATTTAGTCATCTGTCCTCTTTTTTTCACTTTGGTTTGTGAAAGTAACAACTTTAAATGTACATGTAACACCTATTTATGGAAAGATGAATGATTTTTTTTGTATTTCACTCAGAAACCTCAATTGTAATTAGTCATATGAGTTTTGAGCAATATTATCTGGGCCTTTAAGACACATAGCCACCTATAAATATTTTAGGGTGATTTTGTGAATGTCTAACATACTGCTATTGTGACTATAACTCAGCTGAATTGAAGTATTGATCAACACTGTTTCAACCTGTTTTGTGGATATTCATGTTTAGGGCAAAATAATTAGTTTTCCTTTAAGTAGTGGAGAAAAAATACATCATTACTGGAATTATTGTTATTATAGTTCGACCTGAATGTTATTTATTGTAAGCCTCATTGCTGGACTAAAAATAATGGTGTCAGGTAAATGTCATTAAACATTTATTTGCAGTTGTGCTTTTAATAATGTTTAATTATCGCAATTCTAAATCATTAGGTGTTTGTTTAGACTGAAAATGGATAGAGATAAGCATGATGAACTGACCTAAAATAAGGAAATTAAATATTTCATATTCAATATCTAATAATAAAAGAGGAAAAATAAACAATGCATATTACTCAAGGGGTGGGCCATCAAATACACAGAAATATGCTTATCATTGTATGGTAAATAGAAAAAGAGTAAGAAGACTGAGAACATTTAAAATACCTCGTGGATAGTAGCTTATAAAAAAAACAAACAGAAAAAAAATAAAACAGAAAAGCGTTTATAAGATAGGAATACCATTCACAAATCAACAAATAGGTTGATAAAGATGTCAATGCACAGGAAACAAACAACAATATATTTTAGAGTAACAATAATTACCTATAATAAACTTTTAAGATTAGTGTACAGAAATGGTCCAGCAGTGACTGAAAATAGGTCACAAATTCTCGCCATAAATCTCGCGAGATTACCTCGTATACGTGGCGTTCTCAGCATGGTTATGGAGATGACTTTTGCCTCCACCGTGTTGCCGTCGTTCCGCCTCCACGGATAAAACTCACCCGCGCAGGCTCTGTCGGTCTTCTCCCACATTAAGCCGGAGCAGCTACTGTCTGTCATCCAACCGGAGTGTCATTGTCAAGGTAGTACAACGTCCTTTCCCTTTTTTGCTGCTTAGAATCTATCTTCTCAACCAACTATAGCTAATCTGTATACGCTGTTGCTAGCACTGTGCGGTTTTATGCTAACATCCAGACTTTTTAAGGGGAAGTAATTTTACCGGCATGTCTGGAGTAACTTAGCTTGACTACAGATAAACGTGGAAGCTAGCTGATATTTATTTAAATTCCAGGACTACATGTTTTTTTTTTTAGAAAGTACCCACACACTGAGGCGTTTCCTCCGGTCGTGCCTCAGACATCTCTAATGTGGAGTTTTTTTCTTTTTCCGTAGCAGTGTGTGAACAAAAGACCATGTGGTTGTGAAGGCCACATAAGAGGCCTATCCCGGCAGCTCCCTATCCCCGCTTTCCCGTGGTTAGTTTTGACTATAATTGGCGTGTGGATAATATTCAGTAATGCGGTTCGTTTCTGATGAGGTGTAATTTGTTCCCAGAGGCTTAAATATGCCTGTCAGCTGCAGCCGGCTCCTCTAATGTCAGCCACATCCAGAGCTAAAGAGCAGGGCGCCACTTTAGGATCACATGTGCAGTCAAACGCCTTTGTGATAATGGGGAAGTCACAGGGTGTTATCTGGATACCGTGCAGAGGAGAATAAGCTGCAACAGGATGGATTTCAAAGTGAACACAGGAGACGGCTATAGGGTGTTTCCCGAGTGTGTTGCATTAAAAGAAGTGAGGAAATTAAACGTCAGCATTTAAAGGTCTGCAGTGGTGAGTCTGCACAAAGCTGCTGTAGTGGTGCATGCTGGGGGGTGGGGGGCATGTTAGTTTCCTTAAGGGAACAAATTAAGATCATCCACTCTACGTCTGTTGGAATATTAAATTGCATCTGATTTTAAAATTGACATTTTGCACAACTTGCACCTACGGTCGTGAAAATATTATTCCACAATCTTGTCATCAGTGTGATCAAGTACTAGCTTGTGTGTATTATATGACTAAAGCATAAACACAAAACATCTAATACCTAAAAACACTGTTTTTGTCAGTACAATGCCATAAATGTTTGTGCAAACACTGAGGTGGTTTTGGTCATTATCAAGAAAACCTTGGAAAATGACTAGCTCGGTATGGGTTCTTAAATTAAACTCATATGAGCTTTTTTTTGTTACTGTACATGTCCAAACAAATGTACCTTTAGTTATACCAGGCATTAAAATGATTAAGAAATTGAAGGTGGGTCTTGTAATTTGTGTCTGATTGTACTACTAGGTGACTTCCTGACACTTCCCATGTGTTGCTTCCAAATCATCCTTTGGCATTAAGTGAGTGTAACATTAGCTCATGTTGCTGCATGGACAGCACCCATCAGGAGTCTGCCAGTTGCGAAACTGAGCTGTTGTGAAAGTGCTACTCATGAGATCATCTTTGACACAATGGCTTGTATCCTCCGGAACTGTAATCACCTGCCTCTTTATCATTTGATACTTGTTCAGGTGCATCAATGACTGAAACTTGATACATTTTCTTTCACAATCCTTTTATTGCCTTTCCGTGTGAAAGCCCAAGATTTTGTACTATGTATCAACTGTTGGGCAACAATTCAGTCTTTAAGGTTGTACACTGAAGTAATTTTTTATTTGAGTTTATTATTTATTTGTTTATTTATTTATTATGGAAATTAGCACTTGTGCTAAAATCTGGCACATTTACATGTATGTGTATATATATGTTCAATGTGCACTGTCCTGAAACATTAAAATAAAATAAATTTTTCATTATTTGAGTTTTAGTGCGACACGTTGTCACAACTATACTACTTTTACAACCCAAGTGCATGGTAAATTATTTGGGTTTTTAGACCATTTCCATATTGATGTGAACATATTGCCATAGAAGGCTGCGTTCAGGTTTTAGGAGGAATCGAGCTTTTCTATTTTTGTCAGTAGAGCTTCATCTTGTTCCCTTTTTTGAGTAGTTAAACATCTCAATCACTTCTGTATAGGGCTGTAGAAGTGATCCAACATCTGTCATTGTCACAATGCACAGTACCTTTAAAGGTCCAGATGAGTCTGGATTGTCTGAATATTTGAGTGACACGTAACAGAAGAGAAATTTGTGTGCAGTTTCTAATTTTTTTTTTTTTAATCACCGCTCATTTGGACTGGAATTAAGATCAATATTTTAAGTGTTTTATATGCTCCTAGTTGTGTGGAAAATGTACCCTGAAATGGAAAGTTGGATTGCCTGACTGATTCAAAATTGGGTCTTCCTCCCAGAAGTGCGATTAATTTGTGGTATTGGAGATTTTTGTTTCGTAAATTGTCCAAGTACAGATTAGATAATGGCTGACGGACAGCTCCATGTTAGTTCAGTGCCCCATAGTAAAGTGACGGTACAGTCTTTACTCTGTAGGCGGAGCAGCTGCTCAAGGTTCACTAGTCCACTTCTGACTGTCCCATTGCTGAGTCTACACTTAACAAGAGCCAAGTCGTCAATGTACTTTCTACTGCAATGGGGTCGGGGCCCTCGGCAGCCGGCCCCCCTGCCAGTTGTGCCACTTGCAAGCAGGCATCAAAGCAGTGAGTGTCTTGGCTGGTAACTCCTGAAGGTTTTGACTTCTTTCTGTCCTTCATCCTATTCTGTCTGTTTCAGAGTCATGGCTGAGGTCAAGGAACGCACATTCATCGCCGTCAAGCCTGATGGTGTGCAAAGGGGCATCATCGGGGAGGTCATCAAGAGGTTTGAGAACAAGGGCTTCAAACTTGTCGGCCTGAAAATGATCCATGTAAGTCTATGTTTGAACATATTGAGCACAAATGTTTCTAACAAGTTTCAGGTACTTGTTATTTTTAGTCTGTTAACATGAGGTCGGTGTTCAGTTGGTTAAGACCTCCGGTGAGCTGATCAGCTTGCGTGTCTATTCCTGACAGTTTAACAGATTAGCAGTTACTGTGGCAGCCTCATCATGCCTTACCCTGTGATCTGTGGTAGTGGGCTTCTGCGTGGCCTAACGACAACGGTTTAAACTTGGATCTACATTATTCAAGGCTTGATATTAGAAACGTGTGTGACTGTCTCATTCAAGCAAACTGAGGTCAAGTGGATTAATTCGGTCAGACAAATTAAACTCCAGTGTCTGATTGTGGTTAATCAGCAAATGGGGTCACAAAGAACTAATTTACTTGGGAGTTGGCAGTGGGTTATAGTAGAGTACATTGAAAAGCATTACTGTGTGTGTGTGTGTATATGCATCTCAAATGTGATGTTTACTAGTAATTGTCTCTATTGAGCAAATCAACTCTGTTTAATGTCATTTTTAAAATTTGCAAATGCTTATCAGTACTTTCCTGAATTGTTCCATTGGTGCAGCGATGGAACTTTACTGGGTTGACAATCAATATCTCCAACCCTCCCCCAGTGCCATGACATTACAGCTTTCACTGTAAGAAAAATTCAATACAACTTTTTTTTTGGCTACATGTGCAGTTGATGAATTAGCCCATCACTTTCATTGCAGCTGCAGTTTGCCTCATGACAACTCAAATGTCCTTTTGAAGGATGTGTAGGTCTAAGTAAAAAATACTGCTGAATGTCATACTGCACATACTAGGACATACTGAGATGAGTGCCTGCTTGTGCCCTTCAGCGTTTTTATCCATCATGATAAATACAGTAACTATTCTCTGAAATCTTTAGAGACCCTTTCATTGCTGTGCGGTGACCTCGCAACAAAAGTGGATAAAAGATTATTGTAAACATTCATAAATGACTGCATGTACTCAAATGGTACAGTATAGACATCACGCTACATAAATGGTAATGCTGTCAGTATAGTGTTCAGTATTCACAAGTTTTGCCTTACAATTCTTGTCTCCCTGTATGACGAACACTACACTTAAATTTGAGTGAAATACACTTTACTCAGTATTTACACCTTTAAAAAAGAAAACTAGTATTGTTAGTACTTGAGTAACACATTTTATCACTGAAAGTGCATGCTGTAAAATAAAATGAGGTTTTAAAGGACATTTCTACCAACTGATTCTGTACAAAATTACGCAACCTAAACAATAACATTAATATGTCGGTCTCTTAAACTATTGTAACATACAAAATAAATGGTATAAAATTGGAATAAAGCACTTTATCTGTGGCCCATTATGGAGCTCAGGGTTCAGTGTTAGCGACTAGAGAAAAGGTTTCAGGTTTCTAATTCAGTCTGATTTTTTCAGGTCTTCTTACCTTATTGTCGGATGAAAACTCTGACTAGTTTCTTTATTTTGAAATCACATCCAGCCTTACAAATTTTAAATTGCATCATGTTACGGGTCTTACTGTGATTTCTGCTTTATTTTGGTGTTTTCTTGGTAAAATGTAGAAAATACAAGATGTAAAAGATGAATAGATGCAGCTTTTTAATTGTACGAAGACTAATGTGCCCACTTTCTTAAAAACAGGCCTCTGAAGACCTCCTCAGGGAGCACTACATCGACCTGAAGCAGAAACCATTCTTTCCTTCCCTCATTGAGTACATGAGCTCCGGTCCAGTGGTTGCCATGGTGAGAAAGGACAACACAGATTAAGACCGACATGTCTGAACCTGAGAGGCTGGAAACTGTTCTGTAGAGAGTGAATACAAATGAATGCGATTTCCTCCATGCGCCAGTGATAATGAAACGACAAAATGAAGTAACGGCAATCAATCTGTAGATCCTTGAACCATGAAATGTATAATATATTAGGGCTTGGAAGTGATCAGTCTCCCAAATGCTCCGGTTCTATGTTGTAATATTGAATTGTGGATGTCGTGCAGGTTTTCTGACAGTGAGTTTTATATTGTGCGTGAATTAAAATAAAACTAAAATGTACTACCGGTACAATAGCCTCTTGCAGCATGATATTGTCTGGCACTTGACTTTTGAGTCAAATCTGTTTATAACCAAAATGATAAATGGCTTTTGAGTTACGAATCTTAGCCATACATGTAAATGCAGTTTGCTCACCTTTTTAGTAGCAATGGATTTTCATTTGTTTTT
>JAPTYR010000012.1:24562799-24573644 GCA_029814505.1 Siphamia roseigaster
TATATATATTCGTTTATCTATTTATTTATTTATTATGTGTCTGCTGTGTTATCAGAATTGTTATTATTGTATTATTACACTGTGATGTATTTTGTTTGTATGATGTTCTATGTATGGCATTGTAGCCCCATGCATTATTGCCTACAACAAATTTCACTCGGGGATAATAAAGTGTATGTTATCTTATTTTTATCTAAACTTTACTACACCTGGTATAAGTTGACAAACTTATTTCCCTTTTTCCTATCTTTGTTATTCTTCTCTCATTTCTTTCTATTCATGTATAAAGTACATTTTTCATGCTGTTAAAGTGTCAGGATGATACCAGTATCATCACTTTTAAACTCATTGAGATTTGTTTCACTTTGGACCACCAACCACAGCAGGTTACTGCCTTATTATTTATTTATTTATTCCCCCAGTGGCTGTAATCCTTTTCCATAGAAAACAAAAGTACATATTTCGAACATTTTATTAATCTTAAGAAATCGTTTTGTATTAGTTTGCTTCTGAAATACTCTTCTAACTATTCCAATATCTACAATGAGTCAGTTACCATAATGCTTTGTAGTAATGTGATTTAATTACAATTTAATTTGAGAGAAGAAAATAGCCAAAAAATAAGAAATAAGACATATATCCCAGGAACCATAAGCCAACAGTATGCTGATTTTGAAACCATTATGCCTTAGCGTAAAGACTGTGCATGTAGAAGTTTTTGCCACATTGTTCGAGTGGTTTAAAATACTATTCTTGCCGTACAAGTGAATGCAACATAACAATAGCTAGGTAGCCGGCTAACTGTTGGCTAACGATGTACACGTCTAAAGAATTTCGCACTTTAAATTTATGCTATAAACAAACCTGTGGGCATTATTCAAAAATTCAGAAACGCTTCGTGGCTCGGGTTAAAGCTAATTGTTTATGTGGGGACGCCAGTGTCGCTACAGTAGGCTGTTATCGATATAAAAACTTGTGGAGGCTAAGCTAGTTGATGCTAGCTAGCTTAACAGGGCAGCTAGCTAAAGTGAATGATTCAAGGTAATTTCTGCCTGTAGTGAATTAAGACGTTGAGAGCGAAGAAACATGGGCACTGCAACACATGATTGTTGGACAGTCTCAGGTAACTTGAGAAAAATCAACAATGCGTAATCAGTTTTGTATGTTCTGTGAAGTTTTAAACTGTTAACTCAAACGCAACATATTCCTTAAGCTGATTTTATATTCCTTTAGGTAGCGCGTCAGTCTAATAAATTAGCTTTTAGCTTGATTATTATATCAAAATACAAAACGCGTGTTTTTTTCCCATCCACAATAAGTTGGTGTGATGTTAAACGTGGAACATCGTTGATATTTTCATAACAGGGGAAAATGTAAATTGTAAAGTTTGCTATGATCAGTGGACATGAGCCTCTGAAACAATAGATAGAAAATAAAACCTGGGTTAAGGGTTACTGTTTCCATCCTCAATATTTTTCCTTTTTATTATCATCACTTACCTTCCCTGTGCTTTACACCCCATAAAGAAAGAGGAGGGAAGATACAATGTTCTGATTCAGTTAAAGGTGTGTTTCTGTTAGGTTATGATTTCCTCTGCTGTCCTTAAATAATTCATTAGAGGAGAATGGAGACTAGAATTACAAAAAAAACCCACCCTACCCAGATTGTAATGCCACTGCTAACAGTTAATCATAAGAATATGTGCCGTGCGTGTATTTGTTAAACAGCTGTGTGTCATCTTTAAATGCTGGTTAGTTAATAAGCAAACAATAAAGGTGTAAGGAAGGGCACGTGATAACATTTGGCTGTTTAGCTTAACATTCTATAAAATTGCTGCTGTATTTATACCTCCTCTTTCATTTCCTTAAAGTATATTATGGTTGTCTTCCGGTATCGGATAAGATGTCTTGGCTAATCACACGGGACTAGATCAAGAATATGGAACTTGACAGCCACATTTGTGTTTCTCTTTCCCCTTTTTGGCCTGTTTTGTTTTCCTTTCCTTGAAAATTTCGTCACCTTTGGCATACGTCCAGAACATTCCCCCAGCTGGTTTTCTGGATTTGATCCCAGTTTTTTCTTGTGCTGTTCGTCTTTCATTCTCCTGGCGTCATGTCAGATAATAAGATCGACTCCGTGTTCTTCTTCACTGAAAAGAAAACAAACCACTGTTAAGTCTCATAATTACTTTGCTTTTGTAGTGAGGTGTGACCATTTCCAGGAATATGAGAGTGTGCCACTATGTGGCAAACAACAGAGCTCTATCAGATGGTTACATTCAGTTTCGTTTCTGCGTTGTTTTGCTTAGAATGGAAAATAGTTTAAACGGAAGGGAGGGTAGGAGTGAGATTTAAAAGCCAAAAGAGGACGGATTGTGGTTTATTTACAGGTTAACTGAGGGAGAAGAAGGAGGATAAATCATATCATTCCTGAAACTGGTAGGACACATTCGATATCTACTCTGTTTGCATAGGGATATTTACTATATTGTGGTGTTAGACCATTGTTTGTCTGATGTGGTACTAGTTTCATTCATATGCTGTTTGCAATGGGATAGATAAGCAAACAAAAGCAAGCAACAATGTCAACAATATAATTTTTCTTTTAAGTGAAATGTAAGACTTATTTATCATAACCAAGGCTCGTATATTACATGGTTCAAATTAAATTTTTGAAGTGTGTTTAAAAAAATAAACAGTACAGGCTATGGTTACGGCAGCCGTAACTGTCTCTCCCAAGGCTATAGTTATGGCACTACCTGAATCAGTACCCTAATCCTAACGGCTCAGGTTACCAGCTGCCGTAACCCTACCCTGTAAAAAATGGAAGGGGAAAAAATTATATATATAGCTGCACTGGGAGATTAGTAAGAGATTAATTACATGTTAATGTATTAATTTATGATAAACAGCATTTTAATCATTTTCTGCTATTTTTAATATATTTATTTTGATGATACAAGCAGTGTAATGTGTTTCTTATATGAAGGAATATGCTAGTGTTCTTCTGATCAAATGATATGTAAACCTATGGAGATGAAATTAGTTAGCGCCAGAGTTTCTTGAATATGAAATATAGATGAAACTTCTTCTACTTCTAACTTCTTCTACTTCTTTTACTGTACTGTACTTTAACATCTTTCTACTGTATGTAGCTTCACTAGTGGTATTTATCCCCTAACGATGGTTTTCTGTTTCTCTCTCCAGCACAACTGAAAATGGAGAAGGTTATGGAGGATATAGTTTCCATGGTGAAGCAGAATCCTGCTGGGATCCCCTTGAAAAAGTTGTCTATACACTATAGTCAGACTTATCACAAGAACTTGACATTATCCACCTTGGGCTTTGACTCCATGTCCAGCCTAATTGCGTCGATGAACAAAGATCTGATTGTAAGGGGTCAACTGGTATTTCACAAGACCAACCTGCCTTGTACCCCTCGGGCTGGAGCTGAGAAGTCCACAAAAGTTAAGGACAGTAACAACGTGGATGTTCTGAAAAAAGTAACAGCCATGATGAAAGAACATCCAGATGGGGTTCCATTGAATAAAGTAGCTGTAGCTTACAGCCAGAAATATCACCACAATCTGTCTTTAGCTTCTCTGGGCTTTAAAACAATTTCTTGCCTGGTGGAGTCTTTGAATAGTGACCTGTGTGTGGAAGGGGAAGTCGTGTTTCACAAAATACACAAACCGGAAATACAGTGTGGAAACAGGACATTGGCAAAGTCTACAGACAACAGTAGACCTTCAACACCCCAGAAAACCGAATCTTCTACTGTAAGTACTAATGCCACAACCAGTGGGGAAACATCACAGGGAACTATGAGCTCTAGCTATGCGTGCCCTTCTCCGGCAGCAGTATCCCTTGTCGGTCTTCCTCTCTCCACTGCATCCGCGTTGTCCACTTATTGTGTTCCTGTGAATCCAATCCTAACTGTACCCAAGCCCGCTGAGAAACTGAACCATCAGCAGCTGTACCAAAGGGTTTTAGAGGTCAGTTTTATAACGTGCTTATTGTGCAACACTTATTTGTTCGCTTTTAATTGGCATAAGAGTTTAAGTTTAGTTCAGCATAGGTCTAGTAATTATGTCTTTCATTTTAATGTCAAATGTTCAAATCACTTTATTTCTTTATTAAAGAATGACATGCTTTTTGACCACACAGTTGTGGAAAAAATAATTAGACCACCCTTATTTTCTTCAATTATTTTGTTAGTTTTAATTGCTGATACTACTAAAGGTACATTTTTTTGGACAAATATAACGATAACAAGAATAGCTCATAGGAGTTTAATTTCACAGCTGATACCTATTCATTTGTACTGACAAAAACAGTGCTTTTAGGCATTCTGTGTTTTAGTTTGTGTCTGCTTTAGTCACGCAATACACTGAAGTTAGTACTTGATTGCATGACTGATGATTATTGATGGTCTAATAATTTTTTTTACATGACTGTAAATGCAAGGTTTTCTGCATTATTTTAAGACTTTGGGTCAGTTTCTAAGTCATTATAGGAACCAACATATGAATATAAAATCAATGTGATGACAAGCGTTAGAAATGTACTTTTTCTACATCTAATGGATGTGGTTAGTATTCAGTAGATTTGTTGAGCAAGAACATTTGCACACAGATGTGGTAATGAAAATGGTCCAGAATTATATCTCATTAAATATTTTTGATTGCACATTGTACAATTTCCATCCACAGCATCCACAAACATGTTACTCATATACTCTTCTACAAACCTGTGGGAAAGGCTCACTTGATATACACACACTTTTAGTGCAATACGTGTTGCTAACTTTCCTTCACAAATATGTGAGGATGAAGAAATGCAGTTGAATGATAGAAAACCTGTTCAGTGAAATGTTCCTGGTGTGTTGCAGGTGATACACCACTATCAACTGACTGCTCCAACAATGCAACAGCTCAAGACTGGCTATTCACAGCATTATGGTGAAGAGTTTCCTCTCGCGCTATACATGTCTATGTATGACAGTTTGGGAACTTCGTGCACTGAACCTAAGCCCACTCCTCTGCTTCAAACACCATCAACAGGTAAACAAAAATTATGTGCAGTTTCATGCAAAAAATATGTGAGAGGAATGAAGATCCATGCTCATGTAGCAAATATCTGTCCTTTCCAGTATCACAGAATATTATACAAGAGCCTGAAAAAGAGGTGGTGCAACAGGCTGCTGCATCCAGTGTCCTCTCTGAGTCTGACTTTCCAGCATTGAGGGCAGATACGAACCAGAAGAGCAAAGTCAAAGCAGAAACACAAAGAGAAAGCAGCGCTGCCATCTTTAGGGATGCCTACCATGCCCAACTGAGAGAAGTCCATGGGTCTAATGTGCGAGCATTAGAAGCCCTAGAAGAGGATAAGGATGACCTTACGGGAAGGAGAAGGAAAATAGTGGATCACAACACAGTCAACAGCCTCATGGCAGACGTGATACGAGACA
This sequence comes from Siphamia roseigaster, assembly GCA_029814505.1. Taxonomy (NCBI): domain Eukaryota; kingdom Metazoa; phylum Chordata; class Actinopteri; order Kurtiformes; family Apogonidae; genus Siphamia; species Siphamia roseigaster. Next base: position 24,568,269 of record JAPTYR010000012.1, read on the forward strand.
TTGCATCAGAGGGAGAGCTGGTTACTAAAGAGAAGGTGAGGAGGCAGTAGTCACATTTGGTGAAGTGTAGTGTTACTCTCTCCAACTGTTTGTCAGTGGAATTACATAAAAGCATAGGCAATTAAATAATCAGAAGATTTAGCCATAGTCATATAAATACAATAGACTAAGATACAATCAACAATAGTTGATATTTAGAGTAGATAGCATCAACAAAATCTAATACAAGTTTATTTTGATGAGTTTTCACAGTTACATTTGTTAAAGGATTGATTTTTTTTTTTTAAATGGAATTATGCCCTTTAAAATAGTTCCATGTGGTCCATATAAAACATAAATCCTATGTTTGGGTCATAAGTCTTCATTAATTCAACTCCACAGGACCATCTTAAGCCCTATACCTGACTTATTACATGAATGGTAATTTTGAGCACTGGTCCTTTAAATGCATGAGTCATTTTACGCCCCACCCACTGTGGGGTGTTGACCGCTGCCCTGTGCCTTTCTGTAACTTATGTTCATTAATACAACCAACAACTGAATATTTTAGGTAATTGGGTTGAAGTTTGGACATATTTTCAGTTTTTTTTCTACAACCGTTGCTGCTGACAAACAATTATGCCATACTTGGAGAAATGTTCATCAGAAGTCTTGACCTTATATGTGCAAATGTTGTGTTGTAACTAGTTATACATGCAAAAAAACTAAGCAGGAATTAAAATGGGTTGGAGAAAGCCACGCAATTTTGTCAAAATGAATATAAAGATAGCTTTGCAAGACATGGAGGGTTCAAATTAATTTTTTTTGAACTATTAGCATCCCCAAATACAATAATAAATGTACCAAATGTACAGCGAAGTATGACCCCTTTAAAATGAGTAATCCAAGATTTAGTTTGTTTTGGATTTTATTTGTTCCTAACTAACATCATTGTTTTATTTGTTGTGTTATTGGGGTGGCTGTGGCTCAGTTGGTAGAGTGGGTTGTCCTGTGACCAAAGGGATGGGGGTTCCCCAGGTTCCCAGGTCCAACTTTCCACATGTCAAAGTGTCCTTGGGCAAGACACTGAACCCCACATAGGGACAGACAGCACCTTGCGTGGCTGCAGCGCCTACTGTTGTGTGTGGAAAAATTACTGTAAAACACTTTGTGACCCATTGTCTGTGAGAAGTGCTACATAAATAAAGATTACATTTCCAACCCACATTAAAATGACAACCATTTTTAAATATAGGTTTAAAGTTTGTCACAAGTACAATTAGACTTTTAAGATAATTTCAAAGTGATGTCTGGAAATTCTGCAATGTGTATTGTTCAGTATTGCAGTGATGATATGACTCCCACTTAATAAAACTCAAACTAAGCTTACCATCGCCATCAAATCGATCCCAACAGACGCTGAAAGCGAGTTGGGGTTTTATCATTAAATGCTTGCATAATTTGTATGAATGCATAATGCAGGCACTACAAACCCCACCCCTCACAAACATTTTACCTCATTTGCTATATCTCTTGTCATTGTGAAAACATATTTTTGGTGACCTACATTCACCAAAATGTATTGGGATGCATTCTGGATCACCTCGCCGCGCACCTTTCCTGAAAATTTCATGGAGATTGGTCCAGTCCAAACAAAAAAATGAACCAAGAACGATACTCTTGCCTCCCTTTTGAAGGGCAGAGTAAAAATGACAGTCTTTGCACTACAACACTACCAGCAGTGAAAATTTTATGTTTCAGATAGTGGTTGTTTGCTGGAAAAATAATTTGATGTTAAGCAGCTATTTAATCTCATGTAAAAATAATCAAATGACTTTCATTATATATTTATCACATATCACTTTCTGTTTAATCTTTAAACATATCATTTCTTTCCTCTGAATCCAGGTGATTTCCAAGGTTTGTCAGCTGCTCCAAATTCCATCTTTGGAATCAGTGAGGGTAAAACACTGGCAAATTCAGGCTTTGAAAGACCTCCAATACATGATTAGAGAGGTCAACATGTTCCTAGAGGTTAGTATAAAGGCCTTTTCAATAACTTGTTTTCAGTTTGATATTTGGTTAAATCCTTTGTGCCCTCTCTTCTCTTTTTGTCACAGTCTGCTGAAGCGGTGTCATCCATCTGTACTCTGTATGAGCTGGGTCGCTCACTGGCAGCACTGAAGGACAAGAAGCATTATGAAGAGCTGAATCTGGGGCCTCTTTGCAAACTTCCACTCATACACCGTATGTTTAAGATCGACAGTAACACCAAGGATGATGAAATCCACCAGATCGAGACAGTAGACATCTTAAAGGTACATCACAAAAAAACACTATGAAACGTAATTTTTTGTGTTGAGCACATTGATTTTCCTAGAAATACAACTCCAGGCTTAGCATTTGCTGTTGATCTAGTTATTTAACTTTTGGTGTCTCATTTTTTTTTTCTTAATTTAGCAACTTCGCATGTTTAGGAAGAAGCAGACAAAAGTGAAGGTAGACCTGGCAGAGTTTATGAAGTACCTGGCCGACCACTACAACTGCGAATCTCCCTATGAACTCGGTATCAGAATTCACAGCGTCGGCCTACCTATAGCTGTAAGTGAACAGCCTGCCTCAAATGATGTGTTGAATGTTCACCTATTAAGTACCAGATACACACAAATACCTACAGCTCTGGGAAAAAAAGACACCACTGAAAAATCATCACTTTCTCTGATTTTACCATTTATAGATATGTGTTTGAGTGTAATGGACTTTTTTGTTTTATTCTCTAAATTACCAAAAATCTTTCTTCCAAATTTCAAATAAAAATATTGTTATTTGGAGCATGTACAGAACACAACGCATGGTGAAAATAACAAAAATATGTAGGTGTTGTCAGAGCGCAAATAATGCAAAGAAAACCAGTTCCTAGTGATTTCTAAACAATACAAAACTAATGCTGCAACTTGGTACATTCAAAAATCAATATTTGGTGGAATAACTCTGATTTTCAATGGCAACTTTCATGTGTCTTGGCTCTCTTCCATTGCTGTTGGATGACTTTATGCAGCTCCTGGCAGAGAAATTCAAGAAGCTCAGCAATGTTGGATGGCCTATGACCATCCATTTTCCTCCAGAAGTTTTCAAAGTGGGTTCAGGTCTGAAGATTATTCTCGCCATAACCGGGTCTTCATCTGGTGTTCCATGAGCCACACCTTTATTGACCTAGCTGAGGCCAGGAGTATTGTCCAGATAGAAAATCCATTCCTCAGAGTTTGAGAACATTGTCAGAACAGAAGTCCAGTACTTTTCGATAGTTATTTTCGGATTCCAGTTACAATTTAATAGTACCAATTTTGCTTATTACAAGAAGATATTGATGGCCACAGTACTTTTTCTAAAATAAGACATAGTTCAGGTGTTTATTCAGTAGAATAAGATGTGTACACAGGAATGGAATTCTTGTCATACATGCAAACATGCTGATTTCAGAGGAAATTACAGTGGTATCTGAATTTTTTCCAGAGCTGTATATGAATGGAACCTTTTAGAGCTTTTTGTTTCCCCTCAGACCTTAATGAAGGTGAGTCGTAATGAGCACACCATGTTGGAGCAAGCCAGGGAGGTGATTCAGAAGGAGCTGGAGGAGGAGACCCAGGAGCACCTCAGAAAGATAAAGAAGAATGTGCTGGAGGCTGTTCAGGTCCCAGGTTCCTTTTCCTCCACACCTAACTTGGACCTCAGGAAAAAGTATGCATTCTTACCAGCAGCTGAGGTAGTGCTAGCTGTCCTCACAAATGCAGAAGGCCTGTTCAACCCCAGGATGACCAAGGTATGTGTCAGACACTGATGGACTTACACTTATGATGAGAGTGGTCCATATAAAGATGCTCTATTGTGGATCATCAGTGGTTCTTTTCCCAGAATTGTGCGGACATTAATAAAATGTCCCCCTTCATAGTGTTTTAATTTTAACATTACATTTCTGACTTATCTTAGTATATGCCTACGTCTACAAGTTATTTATTTTTGTATTTTAGACAACTATCATTCTTATCTGTAATCTATAACACAACAGCAGTTTGAAACTCCACCTAAAGCTTAGCACACACTTGCCAACTGTTAGGCCAGTCATGAATCTGATTTAGATGTGACAACTGATCAAACCCAGACGGACCAAGTTTGTTCCGGTTGGTGACCCCAATTTCAGATAAAATCGTGTGATGCATGCTGTGCAAAAGAATCCAGTCGCAAGTCTTTTTGTTGCTTGTGTTTCTCACAATTATATATATTTTTTAAAAACGTGCAATGGTTGAAATGCCATAAGCAATTCCAACCTGCATTTCTAATTTATCATGTGATTTTGATGGTTGCCATATCTGTGATCAATTTTTTATTTTATTTTTTTTTTTTATGCAGCACGTCCAGGCCTTCCTGCTGCAGGTGTCCAGTGACCGGCTAGCGAAGGCTCTATTTCAGCTGGCCATCTGTGGAGGCTCCCTAGCTGTACCACAGGACCTGGTGCTGAAAGACAAAGCATCCAAAAGTCCTGACCAAATGAAAAAGGAGGAAAAACCCACCAAATCCCTGCCCAGTGAAGGTATTAATGCTGGACTTAGTGCTCCAGCTCCTCTGATGATGTCCACTGGGGGTACATGAGGTGCACAGTGACTTAACATTTGTGCTCTGTCTTTCTCAGCTGTGTTGAAGCAGTACCTTAAAGACAGCCTCTCATCTCAAAGTTCAGCCATCACTTTAGCTCACATTGCTTCGCTGGAGAAGAAAGTGACCAAACAGTTTCATGTCAAAGATTTCCTATCCTTGGAACACGGCAGCTTCTTGGAGTTCCTGGTCAAACACATTCAGGTATAAGTTTTACTTTTTCAGTTCTCAAACATTTTACTTTGTTCATATACACATCAAAGGCTGGATAGTAATTAGATCCATTCCCTTTTCTCTCCGGTGGTATGTAGCTGCTGCAGGAATCAGTGGGCTCAGCTTTGATTCTGAGCAGCAGCAGCATGGACTTTGCGGGCAGTGGGTTCAGACCCACCAGACAGGACGTGTTTGAATTCATCAAGCAGTGTGGAGACATAAACACTTCTGATCCAGAGCAAGTGAGTCTGAATTGATAAAACTATCACCTCTTTTTCTTTTTTCTGGAAAAAGTCTGACATTCTTGATATATTTGTAAGATAGCTGAAAACTGGATGGCTCCAGAAGATACCAGGAACAACATCAGAGATCAGTGTCCAAAAGAGCGCAATTCTAGGAACAGCTAAGATCCTGCACAGAACCCTCAGACTCTCAGGACTCTGGTAGAGGACCCGAGTCTGCTTTGCCGTCTGACTGTATAAATTAATTATTCAATTACTGTAGTTTGTATTGTACATTTTCTTTTCATGGACT
>JAPTYR010000012.1:24575127-24600422 GCA_029814505.1 Siphamia roseigaster
GTGACCCCCAAGCTGGGAGGATGGCTCCAGAAGATACCAGGAACAACATCAGAGATCAGTGTCCAAAAGAGCGCAATTCTAGGAACAGCTAAGATCCTGCACAGAACCCTCAGACTCTCAGGCCTCTGGTAGAGGACCCGAGTCTGCTTTTCAGTCTGACTGTATAAATTAATTATTCAATTAATGTAGTTTGTATTGTAAATTTTCTTTTCATGGACTGAAAGATGGATCTGTGGACTGTTCTTCAGACTGAAATATAAATAAATAAAATGCCTGAAAAAGGCTGAGAGAAACAAGGCTGACAAGGCCAATAAAGCTATTCTATAGGGCATCTTTTTCATCTGCTTAAGGTTGTTACAGTAATGGGTAACTTTTAAGTGAAATTACTGCCTCCTATATTTATTTTTGGATGTTGTTCAAGATGCCTTTCCCAAATTTAGGGTCCAGACCCAATTGGAAATGTGTTTTTCATTTATTATCAACCACACAAGTTTTCCTGTTGTGCAACAAACTGAGAGTACATGCTTATTAATGTGATAGAGAGGCTTTAATAGCCATGCTCCTTCATCCATAGGTCTCACAGATTGAGTCAGCTCTGAGGTCCCACTACAAGGTGCGAGACAGTCGGGACCTCGGTTTTGGTACTCTGCAAAGACTAGCAGTCCTGGTCCAACGGCAGAAAGAGCTGGGTGGAGGAGGACTGAGCCAGGTCTACTACGAGTCTGCCCTGTTTGCAAAACTCAAGTCAAGGTTGTTCTAAAGTCTTTTCAAAATCATGGAAATACCAGAAATCAGTAATTTTAAGCACTGTGTTTCAATATCACTTGCCTCTCTTCACTTTCATTTTCATTATTTTGTCCTATATCTGTCCCGATGACAGTGCTGAAGAGGAATGTGCATCAGTGGGACGTCTTGGTGAGATGTCCAAAGCCCAAGCTCTGGCCAGTTTACTCTCCTGTCCTCTCCTGGAGGATTTAAGCGAGTGGAGCCAGTGGGACCTAATTTTTAAACCCCTACATGGGCCCCTAAAAGATTTCATTGAAAGAAATGCAGGTACATCTGAATTTCTGTAAAAAGTGTATTTTGTATCCCCTCCTGAAATACACAGGAACTGTTTTTGGGTTGGGTTTTTTTGTTTGTTTTGTTTTGTTTTTCAAAATTGTAATCTAACCTCTTTTTTTTAATCACAGCTAATACAGGTCTGGCTGCAGTTGAAGTGACTCCAGGTTTGCTACTGAGGATCACCACAAACACTGGAGACAAATGTTTCTGTAGTGCAGCAATGAACCTTGACCCTGTGGGCACATCTGGGCATCTTGTATCCATGGTGATTGCTGACGGCATCATCAACGCACCCACAGCTCTTCTGGCCAATCATATGCAGACCTCCTTGGCAGCAGCTGTGGCCAGAGAAGGTATTTATGGACTTTTTTGATGTAATGCTTTGAGTTTTAATCTGAAGTTCCATATTCCTTTCAAAAAGAGATTCATAACAGTGAATCACAGCTGGAATATTGTACTGTATTTCAACCGCACCATGCGTCATTGTTACTAAAAAAGGCTTTGTGTTCGTCAGATCTGTCCCAGGCTGAGGATAACGTCTCATGTTACAGCACTGTGGCCAAGTTCCTTTTGTCTTGTTTGACACGAATCCCAATCAGAACCTGCAAAGCTCTGCTGCAGCAGGTCAGTGGCAATGGATATTATGTGATTTTTGTTCAGAGTATAGGGTTTCTTTTTTTTTTTTTTTTTTTATTGTCCCCTAAATTCTTAAATCAACAGGCTCATATAGAAACAGGCTAAGAAGAAATTTTAAATGCTACTGAAAAATATTTTTCTCTTAGAGTTTTGTGATTTCAAAATGATGACACTAGGAGGCGAACTTTAGCTCTGAACCCTAGTAGTATGCTCATGCTATACTGAGCATCAGCATTTAACTAATATATTTACAAGAACCCTTATTTAAAAAAGCAAAACAACAAAAAAAAAAAACAATAATAATAAATCATGTTATGTTAGCTTTAGCTATTTTGTAAATTACCTGTTTAAAGACATCTTTCCCAACAGACTTCTGGGCTACAAAACAATGATGGCAAATTTAATAATATAGTTATATATTGTGATAAACATTATTGCATTGTATTTATTTGTTATGTTTAAATTTGCTTCCAAAATACCTCACAGGTGTCATTTTGTTAATTTCTCCCTACAATGTTTTTTTTCCCATTACTATGATTGTAAATGTTAAATCCTAACCCTCATCTAACTATCCACTTTCTTCATATCTCACTTAAGAAGAAAAAAATAATGTCAATCAGCATGAACAGGATACATTTTGAGCCGTAGCCATGATGTGTCCCATAATTTTTGTCCATATTTTATAAACATCAGAATTTACTTAAAGTTTAATTGGTTTAATATATATTCAAAAACATGTATTTTTAACCACCAAAACATGCTACCATGTGAATGTATATGCTGTATTTTCCTAGTATTGGTGTAAAGACACCCTTCAAATTGCCCTGGAAACCAGAAAATATGTCAGATCAGGGCTCTACAGTGCGCACATTTCACTCGCATTTACGAGCAAAATTTTAGACATGCGAACGGAAAAAGAAAACACTCATACTCATTCAAGTGCTTCTTGCGAGACAATTTAGGAAAGCACTGAGCACAGATATGATTTTAATATTCTAAAATGTATCAAACACGGCTCTACACTAACTTTTAGTCTAACCTACATCGAACAGACACACTATCCATGACTTTACGCTTTGAACATAATAATGAGCACATCAGCGGCAGCTCGTTGGTAAATGGAAACAGTTTTGACTCTCTGAAGTGTCGTAGTAGCGGTGTGTGGGTAGAAAAGGGTAGAGTAGACATCCTGAAAATATGCACAGTTATGGTGCATCATTTACAGATGTTGTGTCGCCCTATGAACAGAAGACTTTATTCTCACTAACTGAAGTTTATACTAAGCAACATGACAATGTGCACTGTGCATCTCCTCGCATGAAGTGCACATGACAGGCACAGAACAAACTAGAAATGCACTCAGAGAGTGCAAACCTCTGCCAGGGCAGCTCACGCTGTTGAATGACAGTGTAGGGCATATTGCTTTCCATCAACGTTGTCCTCGGGCGGCCTCGCACACACCCTTGTGGCAGGCCACGAAGATGCAGCAGTTAACGAACGAATGAACGAACACACCAACAAACTCAGTTGATCACATAACCTCCTGGTGGAGGTAATAAATTAAAAAGGAAAAGGCACAACCTCTGAGATACAAAGAGCGGGCCAACACTGTTAAAAGTAAACAATAGGCACGAAGGATGAAATGACTACAGTAAACATGGATGGACATTTCAAACCATAAACCAAGATAACTGAATACCTACACACAAAAGGGTGTCATGAGGTAGCCTCTATTTTCTATCCATCCGTGTTTGCATTTATGGAACTCTTGTGGAAAGAAATAAACTCTTTCACGAGGGCAGTGGCTTCCAATTATTAGAAAGACAACCAACTTTCAGTCACCATTAATAATTTGTCGGCCAATGAGTGGTTTAGGTAATTATGATCCCATATCTTCTTGCATAGTTATGAATTATGGGGCATTAGCCAACTCGGGGCATAAATAGTGTGCACACTTAGTCCACTGTCTCAATGTAGCAAAGGAAAACTTTCTAATCCTGGTCCCCAAATTTATATCCAAGAATAGCAAGAGCTAACAACAAGCAGCTAGCAAAGGCTTAGCATAGCCCAACTAGCTGCACAAAACTTCAACAGTGTTGTTTAACTTTGTTCGTTCATTCATCCCTTCATATGTGCATTCATCCATTCGTTAGTTCGTTTCTTCATCCATTCTCAATTCAATGTTATGTTTTATGTGTTGGGTTGTGCAAGGTTGGCATTGCAATAAATCTTTAAAACGAAAACCTACTTGTGCCTCCATTTTTTTCCTGTGCTCCTAAAATTTTTGACTTCGGGGCACATGTGCTCCTCGGAAAGAAAGTTAGCGTAGGGCCCTGTGTCAGATGTTATTTATAGCATTAGTAAAATCTGTTTTTTTGTAAGATTTTACCCATGCCTCTAGAGGCTTAATTTGCAAGATTTGTATATGACTAATCAAATAGACTTAAGCCTGGACTAACACTGCCGCAGAGGAGGTGGTAGTCACTTTAAATTTACCACAGTTCTTGCTAGCAAAATACATTAACATAACATTTTACTATTTGTGGGTTTACCTCAACATGCAGGTATTTTTGGAGCCTTTTTCGAGAGTACTGGGCCAGGCCAAGTCTAAACATGTCCTGATCACAGTGGCCCAGTCTGACCCAAAGCACATGAACTGTCTACACCGACTAGGCATCCTCCTGGGCATCACAGACTGGATAAAAGACTACCAGAAGAAGTTGAGCCCACCACAGATCCAAAACGGTTTCACAGCACCAGTAGAAGCAGCCAAGGTCAGAAAGAATAGAATACGGACCAATTTATTTCTGTGCTTGTCAACCTACTGTAGATTCAGTTATATTATATTTAAGAAGCATTTTTGTCATATATTTCTGATGTTTTTGGCTATTAATTTTTGTTTTCTTTCACGCCTTCAGGCTAATTACGTAGATTCAGAGAGCAGCAGTTTGTCCGCACTGAACACGAGTGAAGATGAGGATCCTGACATCTTGAACAGCAGCTTTTCCTCCTCACATTTCAACCTACAACAAGGTGATTGAAAGTTCTGCACCATGCACAGTCTAATTCATACTTTTTTGGGTAACTTTTACGAAATGTCTTTATGCAGTCAATGGTGAACAAGAAGCAGAGGTTGACGAGGAAATAGATGAAGAGGAGCTGTATGAGTTGGCGTCTCTGTCTAATGAAGAGACCTCAGACATAAGCAGTGAAGCTGAAAAAAGCCAGGAGGAAGAACAGGCAGAAATCCCTGATGCTAATGAAAATAATGCTGCTGATCGCCAAACAGAGAACACATTAGAGCTTCAAAGAGCTGTGATTGAAGACATCAGGTTTGTGCTCAATATGTTCACTCATATTCATATTATCTCTGTCAAGGTTTCTTTTTGCTATTCTGATATCTGAAAAAGACTGTATTTGACAGAAAAAAATGTCAGTTCAGAACAGAAAAGAACAGTTGTCACTTCTTGGTCGGAGTAGACGGTGAACATTATGCGGCTACTGGACATTTTGACCAGTTAGCTTTTAATTTTAATGAGTGTTTCTTCTCACTTTCACCAGATAATCATCAAATAATAGAATACTGTGCAGAATCTCACGTCGTGTCGTAATAACGTTGTGCCCAAAATGACTAAAAAAGAAATTATTCTACTTGAATCATCTCTTTATTACAGGAAAAGTGAGTTTGGCATAGGGGTGGAGTTGACAGCAGAAGGTCAGAAGCTTATGAAGGTCCACCAGGACAGACTGGGCCGAAGCCTGGACCGCCTCTCCACTGAACTCTACAGCAAAGACACTCACTTTGTTCTGGAACTTATTCAGGTGGGTAGTATTGGATTTCCATGCTGATACACAGGGGTTTTTTTAAGCACTACACTCTTGATTGTTTCTCTTTGATTCAGTAACATCACATTTCTGCTTGACCTTCATTTCCATTGCTCAGAATGCTGATGATAATAGTTATCCATCGGAGACTGGTGTCGTTCCAGCGCTGGCATTTGTGGTGACAAGGGACTGCATCACTGTTCTCAACAACGAGAGTGGCTTTCAGGAGAAGAACATTAGGGCCATCTGTGATGTGGGCCGCAGCACAAAGGGAAAACACAAATATGGATACATAGGTGTGTAGAACAGAGGATGTGATTATTACAATTATTATTAGAGATTATTAAAAATAGCACCTTTAAATAGTATTCCATTACTATAAGGGTCCTTCTAGACCAGGTAACTTAGTTCTCCTGCTTCTTCTTATTTAAATATGCAAAATGTAAAAATGTTTGATTAGACACTGGACATAAATGTTCTACTGCAAATGATTCTTTGGAGTTCTTGAACATTTTCGACAAATTTCACTACAATCCAGTAAAAATATACACTGATGAGTCATAAATTTATAGACGCAGACTAAATTTAGGTTTATGGGTTTTGATTTGTTACCTACGAATATAATAAAATTCATGACATGTACTGGCAGCTTGTGATCAGTTTAGTCGAGAGTGGAATATGAATATAGGTAGTTTAACAGGAATCAGTACTAAGAAATAAGAAACTTGATTTATTTTTGCATTTTCCTAATTTAAACATGGCAATTTTGAATATGGATAACATTAGAACCATGATGTCTCTGCTTCATACAGGACAAAAGGGCATCGGCTTCAAGTCAGTGTTTAAGGTCACAGACCGTCCTGAGATTCACTCTAATGGCTTCCACTTGTACTTTGAGAAGAACTGTGGCCCCATGGGGTACATCCTGCCCCACTGGACTGAAGACGAGAGACCTCTGGGCACAGAGCTGAAGGATATAAATGAGCACAGGTTGACTGAGAAACCAAAGACCCTTTTTCCTGCATTCGTTTATCAATTTATGTCATGTTCTAAATTTTATATTCGTTCCTCAGCTGGACCACAAAGATCTGCCTCCCTCTGCGCTCAGAGAGCCACCAGACTAGAAACCTGTTTCACGATGTGCACCCTTCCCTACTGCTCTTTCTGCATCGCCTTCGTTCTATTACCATCTACAATCAGGTAAATGACAGCTATTCCTTTTTTTATTCTTTTTACTGTGGCCTCACATTAATTTGCTTTGCTATGTCAATTTGTCCCTTTCTCCTTTTGCACAACCGTTTCTTTCTGCAGAATGAGAAGAGGCTTGTGACAATGGCACGTAAAGACCTGAGTCACAATGTGCTAGAGGTGGAGCACACTGATGGTACTGAGCGCTGGCTTGTAGTCAAAACCACACTGAAGCCAAGGAAGGTAATGTATAGAAACAAACATTCACTTCTCACTTTGTTACCTCAGTTCTAGGCTTACTAAACACAATATATATGTGAAAACCATAAACAATCACAAAAAAAAAAAAATTCAGCTAGTCTCTCCTGGAATCCCTTTCCTTATTTACTGTCATCCCTCCAGTTTTTGTGCAAACTCTTATCTTTTCCAGCAGTTTTCAAATAAAAAAGCTCATTAGGCAGGCTTGTGGTTCAATACGAAGCAGAAATATATGGTAAAAAAGATCCTGACACGCACCAGCACATAAACTCCACCAAACAGATTTTAATGATCCCGACAGCCTGAAAGGACACTTTGATCCCTGCTGCTCTTTCTTCTCCTGTTATCCTCCTCCTTCTATTTCCCAGAGGCAGCTACCCGTTACCTGCAGTCAGGTTACGTAAGAAGAAATGAGTATGAGAAAGACATTTTGTGCCCCAGTTTAGATTTGAACTGACACAGTGTTCATTTTGCATGTACCAAAATCTGTTTCTCTACAATGTTTGCCTCAAAGATCAATCATTTCTGCTTCAGATCAAAGATGACGTTGAGTCAACAGAACTAGCTCTGGCTTTCCAGCTCAATAGTGACTTCACATGTCAGCCTCAGAAACAGCCTGTATTTGCCTACCTGCCCCTTCGCAGTTTTGGCTTCCGTTTCATCGTACAAGGTGAGAGTTCAATCACGGACACATCCTTTGTGTTTTGAAGAGGAAATTTTCTCTGCACGGTCACTAATGCTGGCCTTTGTTTTCCAGCTGACTTCGATATCCCATCTTCTCGTGAAGATGTGGACAGAGACAGCTCATGGAACCAGTGGCTTCGCTCCGAGATCCCACAGCTGTTTCTTCATGCCATGGATACCTTTACTGTACGACAATATCCATAGCGTTTTGGAGGGGGGGGAAATCAATATAGTTTTTTTTAGATTAAATAGTTACATTTCATTGCATAGAAAATGGTGAAATAAATTGCTGCCTATTTTCATACTATAGATTCCTTATCACTCCCTAAAACCACAACAGCCATTTCTAAACAAAGACAGGTTGCTTATCTTTTATTACAAGGGCATGTTTCTGTGCAATTGTCAAGGGAATTTGAAGCATCTCAAACACAACAGCAGTACCTGATGGAAGAAGAAGTGTTTTTTCCTGAACTTAAAACAACTCAACATTCTTGTCTTTCTCCAGTTTAAGCACATTCTGTCATTGTTAAAAATGACAGCAAAATAGCTCATTCTGGTGTAAGGACAGTATTTGGTGAAGTTGTAAATTTCTGATTCTCCCTAAAAAATAAATTGATTGAAACATGGCTCATGTCAGCTGAGATATTTTAGATGTTACTCACATTTAAGGACTTAATATTGTTCTAATATGTGTTTGCTCCTGGTTGCAGGATCACCCAGAGTTCAAAGGACTCAAGGGCCTTTGCCATTTCCTACAGTTTGTCCCATTGCCCGATGAGGTCCTGGACTTCTTCAAGCCTGTTGCTGGGCAGATTATTCAGCTATTCAAGGGCAAGGCCTTTCTGCCTACACTGAGCTCAGGTATTACTCATCCAACTTTAAAGGTTTTTCCACAGCAACCAAGAAAAATATTTCTAAAATAACTGCAAAGTCGACACTCATTTTTCAACTCCACTCAGCAAAGCATGAGTCCTGTCTGTCATATCTGTTTTATCTCATGTCATGGTGTATTGAAACCCTGTTATCAAATTGTTCACACTCCTCCATGCTTTCTCTTCCAGATGGCAAGGTTGTGTACAAGCTGCCATCCCAAGTGGCCGTCTGTCAGGACGCTGTGATCCGAGACGTGATTGGTGCAGAAGAGCTGGAGAGGCATCTGTCTCTGTCCTACCTCCATCCTGGTCTGAACCCTGCCCCACCCACCTCCCTGCTCACTCACCTGGGAGTTCAATACCTGCGGGGATCAGATGTTACCACGGTAACCACAGCCATGGCCAAGGAGCTGATGAGAGCAGAAGGCATTCAGTCAGGTGTGTGCAGTGATTTTACTGGAGCTCAGCTCCTCATGAACCAAATTATTTGGATGAAAGAGTATAATTTTTGGGAAAAACATGTCTGAAAAATGGGGAGAACTCACAGTTCCGCAGACGCTCTTAACTGGTGCCCAAAGCATGTTAGTGCCTAAACCACAGAACTTTTTAACTTTCTGCATTTTAAAGTGTATTTTATAACAGACAGATCAGGAGAAATTTTATTTTGTTTAGACAGAAATTCTGGTGTCCTCCTTTGAACGACTTTTAGTGGGCAATAACCACTGCAAATTGAGATGATTCAACCAGACCTGCAGTTTTGGAAATGCTCTGACCCAGCAATTTAGCATCACAGTGTGGCTCACACAAAGGTCATGTCTGCTGCCAATTCTCCTGTTTCCACCATCTCAATTTCATCAACTAAAGCATATTTATGTCTTTGTCTTTGCATATTCTCCTACCAGAAGAACAAGATTCTTAGTTCCAAGAAATTCAGCCAAGCAAAATTTGCTTTTCTCATTTGCTGATTTTTTTTTTCTATTTCTTTTTCTCATGCATGCATATGTTACATGTTTTTGGTTTTATTTTAACAGCACTAGTTGCAGTGTAGTGCATCCTCTTGTCCAAATGCCAAACTCAAGACTTCAGATTGATTGTCCACAAACCAAAGGGGGACATCACTGTGGTTTTTCCACTGTGGCTGAATCCACTTCTTTTATCCACTCAATGTATCTAAAGTGCATCTTCCTGTTTTGTTTTTTTCTCACAGATAGTGGCCTCCGTCAGCTGGCCAGACTGTTGGTCTGCAACTTCCGAGCTTTGGAACATGGTTATGGGGAGGCAGATTCCGTCTTACAGACCCTTAGGGACCTACCCATAATCCCCCTGGCTGATGGACGTGTTGTGGCATTAAATGGTGAAGGAGTGTTTTTCCCAATGGAAGAGATAAAGACCAAGACTAAGAAGAAGAAGGCTCAAGCTCAGACTGGTGGTAAATATTTTGCTCTAGTATATTCACAATTTGTTTGTAATATTTAGTGATGCTATTTGTAGTTGTGAAATGCACCTGTCTCATATTATCCTCACTTGGAAAGCTCCTTAGTACTAGGAGTCTGTGATATAAGCTTTCATTTAATGGTAAACTGTGACTTTGTTTGTCTCCAGCCAAAAAAAAAACAAATTCTGTTTTCTTATTTCATGACAGAAAGGTGTAACTTCATCTCACCAATATTTGCAGGTATTTTGATAATATGTTAGAAAGCACAAAGTTATACTGAAGCCACTATGAGAGTAACAACAAATGTGGAAAAGATATGATACAAAAGAAGAAGAAAAAAAACACTATTACGGGGCAGAACAATTTCACAGATTTCCATTTTGCCAAAAAAGTGAACAACTGCTATATGAAAAATAAAAAAAAATATGTAGCACCACCAAAATAGTGAGAAATGCACATGAAATACACCATCTGTGCAGAGTGGGAGATAATGATGTGGTGCAAAATAAGGTACAGAAAAATAGCACTTGGGTTTATCTGGCTTCATGTGCATCAAGGTATTCATATAAACTGGCATCGTAACTCAGGATGGTTTAGAACTCTTCTTCCCCATCATCTGAGTAGTCATGGAAACAGAACCTTTGTTATGTATCAAACACCCGTAACCCTCAGACATCAATGGCTGCTGTTCTTTTAGAAGTCAGCACAGACATTCAGGACAGGAGTATGACAAGCCTTACCTCTCTAACAATAAGCAGACAAGCAGTCACAAAAGTGCGTCATCACATTCAATAAAACTGCCAAAAGCAAAAGTTTTAGAATGGCGAGCATGAATAATTGATTGTCAAACAGTGACGCAAGTATCCTCCTTCTGCAGTGTGCTGCTGTCTGATAATCACATAATGAAAGTGCTTTGGTGTCTTTAGAAGTGTCTCAGAATGCTCATGGGATTCTGTGTTAGTTCTGCTTTACTTTTAAAATATATATATTTTAGCTTTTCGCTCTCTAGTACCTCTTCACAGTGCGTTTTATGAGCAGGACAGATCAGGATTTTTTTTTTTTTCTTCTTTTTTGAGCTTCATGGCTGGGGTCATTCAGTATTAAATCCATTATTCAGTCCATATCTGTTGCACACTGTGTCTGAGTGAGCTGACTTAATACCCCCTATGAATGAGAAATCCCAGAACAGAACCAAAGGCAAGGTCTTTTCATACATTTGACAGCCACTGTAGAGGAGTCAATGCAGACATGAGGTATTTGTTGGCTACAGTTTACAGCATCACCAGTAGATGCCACTAAAGCTTACACAATGAACAAAAAAAAAGGATTCAACCAATTTTCCACTTATGACTGAGATTTTTTTCACCAGGAAGAGCTCTGAAATCATTTAGGAAAAGGAAAAATAGCGTTGCACCGACAGCAATGTCTGTGCGTTGGTGGTTCAGTGGTAGAATTGTTGCCTGCCACGCGGGAGGCCTGGGTTCGGTTCCCAGCCAGTGCACTGTGAACTTGTAAGTTGCTTTGGATAAAAGTGTCTGCCAAATGCATAAAATTAATTTCTGTGATTTTCCCAATTTGGGGTAAATCAAGTACATGTCTTCAGGCTTTATTTCCATATGGAAAAAAAGCCTGAATTCTGCAGTTCAGAACCATGGACAGTACTAGACAAGGTTTTATTTCCATTTAGGTGATTTTGGATTTAAAAAAAAAAAAGTTTTACCCAATGCTGTAGTCTCTAGAAGTCAGGATTCAATGATGATGTGTCAGAATTCTATGGTGCAGTACAATAAAAGAGTTCTAATTTTTGTATCGAGTTAGGTCATGCCATAGGTCTGTTCTTGTTTGTGTTTTGTTTTTTGTTTTTTTTAAGTTAAATTAAATTTTATTGTTTTTTATTTCTTCAGTTCGTGTATTTACCCATAGTGATAAAAATTCTCCCATAATGCCACTCTGTGAGCAATTTAGTCTTGTTTATACAAGTTTTCACCTGAAAATACAAAATTATTTACTTTGCTTTGTTAAATTTACACAACAGTTCTGAAAGGCTTAAAAATGTAATAATATGTATGCATGGCCAGTAGCCAGTAATGTAGCTTTGTAGTGACGCACACAATGTGACTATTACATGTTTTTCTACAGAGCCAAATACATACAGCCAGCAATTATTCTTGTTGTCCGCTTCGTACATTGCCGTTTGAATGAAAGTGTAATGCACCTGCTCAAAGTGGAACACCTGCACAGAAAATGCCTCATTCTTCAGTCTCTTCTTGGTCAGCATTACCATTCTGTTTCCTAATAGAAATGCGTTCAAAAACAAACTTATCTTGTGTATGTTTGGTAGGCAACAGCAAGTCCTGAGTTCTCAGATTGAAAATATGAGACTCAGTTTTTCTTTATTGTGATCCTTCATTACTAGACGTAGAAGAGGAAATGGTATAAAAATAAATATCAACTTAAATATGTAGCAGTGAAGCGTAAACTCTAGTGCTTTTCAGGTCAGTGAGTGTTGGCACAGCAGGCCTTAGAGGCAGCCTCTAAAACCAACCTCAGGCTGTGCTTATAGGTGAAGTCAAGTGGACAGGAATGTGTGTGATAGCTTCAAAGAAACAGCCCAGTTGAACAGTGTTCTGCTGAAATATTGAACAGCACAGTGATCAGCAGGGAGATGTTCTCCAATGTTAGTATGAGAAGGAGGAAAATGGGTCACTGGAGGTGTTTAGTTAATCATAGATGCTTTTTTAGGGTGATTATGACAATAATCCTTTACTAAATTGCAATTTAAAGCCCCTATGATACAGCTAATGAGAAATATTGTAAATTGTGACTCAAGGAAAAGGCAACTTTATATCTTGCAAAAAATTATGTTTTATTAAAATTTAAAAGCTTCCAGCTCAGTAAAGACCCCTCATGGCGTTACTCAACATTGAAAGTAACATACAGTATGTGTGAGTGTCAGGCAGAATGAGCCTATGAATCAAATCTAACAGTTCTAGAGAAAAATAAAACATTTTGAAACTCAAAAGCCAAGATACTGAGAATATAGTAGAGGGGTATTAGATTTAAATTAGATTTGTTTCTGTTTCATTGTGTAACGATACTGAAAAAGACAAATGATATAAGAACTAATAACAATAGTAGCAAATAATAGAATTCTACAGGCTGTATACATATTTACATAAGAGTAGAATTGCAACATAGGAGCAGAATTTTAACATTAAAAAATTTTTGGATATGATTCACTTGAAGCTAATGTGGCACAATTTCTCTCAGTCTATAGAAGACTCAAGATCACTGAGGGGGGTTGATTGTCCTCCAAAAATATTTGGCAACATATTAGAACTATTAAAGACAAGTGATTTTTGTTAGTTTTGATGTGTTCCACATTGATGTTTTGTTACATTTTGGTTAGACACTGCCGCAGATGGTTGGTTGTTCCACCTAAGCCATCTAAATGCAGGGAAAACCTTTTGATAGTCTTGTAATCATAACACTATGTGTTTTCCTCTCACTTCCTGTTTATTTCGCAGGGCCGCTGTCTGCGCTGTACAAAGATGTAAATGTGGTTCATCCCACTCTGCTGAGTTGTGTGGAGCCTCTGGAGAGTGAGCAGGTGCGAGAGCTACTAAAAAGACTTGGAGTTCATGAGCTCGAGCCCCAAGAGCTTCTCGAGCAGCACATCTACCCAACAATAAGAAGCAACAAATGGAAGGTAACTTATTTGTCAGCTACATTTTCATTTGCAACAGTCGTGATTTTTAATGATCTTCTGAGATAATTTGTTGCCTGTGGTGATGTTTTGCATCCAATCTCTGCTCTTGTCTCTTTCCATTATTCTTCTTAATTCCACCATCAGTCAAAGCCAGAGCCGGTGGTTGTGAGTTACTTGGTTTTCATCAAGCAGCATTCGTCGTCCTGCCAGGAGCTTTCAAACACTGCAGTACCAGTTCTCACTAACAGGGGTCTGCTGTGCCCAGCACAGGAGAGAGTACACTTCTCTCAGGAGTATGGCAACATCGACCTGGAAAAGAAACTGCCAGGTAAAGCTGAAGAATTCATATTCAACAGAAAACGAAACCTTGTCCTTCTCCTATTATTCAGGCTGCATGTTGCCCCTAGAAACAAACTGAAATATGCAAAACAGTCACATCTGCTGCTTTGTCTTTCATCTACTAAAATATTTGGATATCAGCTGTCTGTCTGTGTTGGAGTATTCTTTTGTGTGAGCAAAGCAGTTATCTATTGTTAAGGTTAAAAAAAACTAAAATTCCTAGGAATAGTTCATGTATGTGTTATGTAGAGTGGTCAACATTTTATGGAAAATTGATGAAAACATTCAGCCTTTTGAATGAAAAAAGACACAACCATCACATAGTGCTGCCTCAGATGTAATGCAACAATTTTGTATCTTTTTTCCGATTAACTTTAGTGGGGGTTTGTAACACATCAAATGCATATTCAACTCCTTAAGCGCTCTTAAAAATACATAACTATCAACTACAGAAACTCAGCTTTTCCTGATTTTGTGATTGATACAGTGGTCACATTTTCATGCTCACAATGTTCCACTTTTTCATTCCAAAATAAGACAATATCTCTACTTTGGCTGATGAATTATGAGAAAATCTGTGAGGTACAGTTATGCTGTTCAATGTTAAAGTAATGTCATGGCCTGTAATAAACAAACTAATACCATAGTCATCACTAAAGGAGCACTGATCATTAGCTGGGACATCATCTGATGGGCTAAATACTGATATGCTAAGTTCACTGTGATTCGAAGATGTATTTTACTATATGTTTATTGTGTACATTTATGAAAAAGTATTATAAAAATGCTTTTTTCATCACCTGTTTCAACAATATTCCCTTAATGTTCCCATATACAGACATGCTTGACTTATGTTAACATGGTTTTCTTCCATTCAGAATGACCAAATGGAATATACTGTTACATGTATTGAATGTGGAATATTTTCATACTGTTTGTCTGTGGCCTTAAGGGTGCAGCTTCTCTGTTAAATTTCTTCAGCGTGTTCCCTCTAATCTGTCTACCTTTCCATCTCTCCACCAGGCTATGATTGGATCTTGCTGAGCCCATGTTATGTGCAGTCTGACAGTGATATTGCAGGATGGAGGGAGCTGTTCAGCCGACTTGGAGTCCGAGACGGTCTCATTATTCACAAAGAAAGGCGAACGCTCACTGCTAAAGAACTGGTGAGAACACCCCACAGACTATTACCTCTGCTATTTAGGGATCACAATCAAATCTCCCTTTAAAGATTCTACTCTGTCAGCAGTAGACTAAACCACCTGTGAGCACAGCAGATAAAGGGCTAAGCATGTGTTATGTAAGGACACAATATTTGCTGGTTGCATGGACACCAAAGGCAGTGCAGAATCTTCCTGAAACACTGCGTATTACAAACAAACTCTGACTCATCCTGATGAATAAGGTTGTGATTAAAGGATACAAACTGTTGTGAGTCGCACTAAGACTGTAGAGATCAACGTCTGCTTTGAGGATGAGCAGAAAAAGCAGGTGAGTGCTGGATGTGTCAGGGACAGAGTTGAAGCTGTGCAGTTCATACATTGTTGGTTCCTGTTTTAGCCTGGACCACAGCCAGAAGGGATAATGCACAGTACTGTCATGATGCCATCAATCACTGAGCGGCTGATGCTGCATTTGTTCAATATGGCAAAAATGTAGTTACTCAGTCCTTAAAATACAACATCAGGTGCAAATACTTAAGATTTAACAACAAAACCTTCTATCATAATATAATATAAGTTTGATTATTTATTTATTTATTTATTTTGGGATGTGACATAGTAATGTTTTGTTTAAAGGGGTCATATTTATCTAAACCCACTTTTATTAGTCCTTGGTTCAGTTATTTTTGTATTTGGACCCTAATAGTTCAAAAAGTTTGAATATGAACCCCCCAGGTGCTGCAAAGCTATCTTTATATTTATTAATTAATTAATTTGTTTCATCTATAACTAGTTATGTCATGACATTTGCACACATAAGGTCAAGACTTCTGACAAACATTTCTCTGAGCATGACATAATTGTTTGCTCGCAGCAGCGGTTGTTTTCCATGTTGAAAATATGTCCAAATTTCAAGCCAAACCTAAAATGTTCAGTTGTGAGCAGCACAGCCAACAACCTGGAAGGGGTGGGGTATAAAGTGGCTTATTTGCAGTTAAAGGGCCAGTGTTCAAAATGACCTTTCTACCGTCATTATTCAAAAATTGAGTTGAAGATGGAATATTTAAATATTGAAGAATCCAGGCCCAAGCATAGCATATACAGTTTATGCAGACCACAGGGAAATGTTTGAAAATGCATAATTCCATTTTTTAAAAAAAAAGCAAAATAGCACTCCTTTAATATTAAGTCCAAAAATGATTCTGCATTTGTGAATACGTTCATCAAAAGCTTGATCTAAAATGCATTAAAGCCTTCAAGGGTCTCAACATGCTTCCCAAAATGCAGTTGCTACCAGTGCCAATCAAAACTACCTCATGTGACTCAGGCAAACATAATCTTTGTAGACAGTGTGATTATGATTACAGCTGTATTCGTCAGAACCTGAAAATGATATTCCATTTTGTAATTTCATGTCATTTCATTCTAATAAAAGATCTGTAACGACACTAAAACACCTGAAAAATTACACCTGGCCAGAAAAATGTCCCCACCTGGATTTTATCAAATTGGACAATTACTGCAGTGATTTATATGTTTCAGCCCCTACAAGTTATTGAACGGTAACTTATGTGGTGAACAGCTTCTCGTTTCTTAAACATCCATCATTTTGTAAGAGAGCATTAAGATTGGACAGTGCCAGGATTCTTGAGGTTCATCTGTCATGTGAAAGAGTGGTTTCAGCAGCATGAGGCATTATTTTTACCCATGGATTAACCTCTACAGAGTCCTTACCTGAGCCCCATTAAGAATCATTGTGTTGTGATGGGAAAGACTCTCCCATCATCAATACAATATCAAAGAGATAATGCAAGTTTAATGCAAGTATGGCTGGAAATAAATTTATTTATTGGAGCATTTCATAAATATTGTGTTGTATATATGATGCCACAGTGAATAAGTCCTGCTAAAGAACAGCCAAGGAAATATGTGTGGAAATATTAGCTAAGCAGTGTTTAAGTGCACAAGTTAACAAAATATATAATTTAGGTTTTAGAAATTTTGATACAGATGCTTATTACTGCTTTATATGGTGAAACAATTGGTATCTGAAACCTTAAAAGCACAGCCATCTGACTAAAATAAACTCTGGTGCAGAATCAAACAGTGGTTTTCTAATAAGCCCCTTCCATCTCTCCTCTAGGCCTCCAGCCCATGGGCGGTGGAAAGTGCAATGTGGCATCAGAATCCAGAGGAGGGCTGTGTGCTTGATGACTACCCTTGTGAAGAGTTCCATGCTTTGGCCACAGCTCAGCTGCCGGGCTCTGTGCTCTTACAGCAGAGACTGACATTACTGGAACTGCTGGCAACTAACTGGGACACTGGGTAATACATGGAAACACACACAGGTCCTTCTGCACCATTATATGTTTACCGGACGTGGATCCACTTGATAGGCACGTGCATTTACTGGGCGGTTGTTATTTTTAGGAATTCTAATAGCTGGAGATAAGCTAGGATAAAGAATCTAATGGCTTTCAGGGTTAATATGGGTTACTTACTAATTCCCATCCCTTCCCGCCTGCCCATTAAGTGATTACTGATGTAAAATAGGGACATTGTTTGACACCTGACCAGTTTTTTAACGCTGAACAAAAGGCAGTCTTTTGTTTTGGGTCTGACGCCAGTAAGAGATGAGTCTGGGGATGAATTAATCTGGATTTAGCTGGTTATACCTCGGGTCCCATATTACAGATGTCTGTGAGGTTAGAACAGCAGGAGGAGGTCACACTGCCAGTTCAGGTTCATTGAATAGGTCCAAGAACGTTCTACATCTGTTTATTATTCAGGACACATGACAGTTTTATTTATTTATTTATTTATTTTTGTGATACCTATGTCTGCACCTGTGATAGCCAGAGGAATGTGTTTTAGGGTTGTCTTTCTGTTGCACTAAGCACTTGATTCTTGAGAAACAACTTGACAGAATTTCTATGAATTTGGCAAATTGTCACGCGAACTCAAGGCTGGCTAGATTACGTTTAATGGAAAATGTTACTCTACAAAGCACTTTGGTGTCTAATTTAACAATAAAAATAGTAATTATGACAATAGATGTCACAAGATAAAATAGTAACTCAATGACATTTTATAACCAACTGATCAGCTTCACTGTGACATGATTTTGTGCAAAAAATGTTTACATCTATTATTCAACACAGTATTCCATCTTACAGTCAGGTTCTAAGTTACTAAAAAAATACTTAACTTGATCTTTTACATCCAATTCTTTATTATATACATGTTATAACACTGATTCGCAGAAGTATACAACTGTAGAGTGCTATTTCTAGTTTTAGTCTTAATTTCTGTTAACTATAATCACCCCGTAATCACAGTTGGATGCATAATTAAAGGAGCACTACACTGCTTTTACATTCATTATTTATACTTACATTATACATGAGTGCAGTCTGCTTTGGAATTGGTTGGTAGTAAAAATGAACGAGCTTTAAGGCTGGTGCAGTGTTTTAGAAATGCACTGAGATCCGTTAGCAGTTCCAGAACAACCTCCATTCTGCATTTTCTCTATTTCCTAATGGGTTTAAGTTTCATCATAATATATTGAAATAATGTCAGCGGGTTTGCAATGTTGAATCTAAAAATATACGCAAACTGACAAAGTAAGGATTAGGTTAATATTACTGAATGTGCAAAACATTGAGTATGAAGTTACCATGTAGGTATAAGGACCAGCATCAGCAGAGCTTTAGGTTAAGATTAGAAAGCACTAAACAAACATTTCTTTAACCGTTGCCGTATATGCACACATGGACTGAGACTGTCATCTATTATAGTAGGCAGTTTGACATGAACTAATTTTTCTTTACAGCACAGATAAGAATTTCTCAGCTCATTTAACTCTTATCTTTAGACACGTGCAGTGCTGCTGAGCGTTGTATATTCTGCACAGGGATGTAGGTCACATAGTTCTGCCACTTTGGTGAACTGTCAGAAGTTGCATCAAGATCACTGAGCTCGAGATGAAAAGGTTGTTATCCATGCATTATAATCCCAGGATCCCTGTAAATACATAACCATATATTATAAATATATCTTGTGGTCACTGTGTGTTAGCATCTCTCTTGTAATTAAAGTTTGCGTCAAAGTCCTAATGGTTTCTTGTTCTTTCAGACATTGTTACTCTCAATACCTCAATGCCCAGGTGATTGACAGTGATGGACAGCCAATCAAACCCACCAGGTCATCCTTCTACTACTTTCTATGTCGTCTTGAATGGCTGCCAGCCTATCGACCAACAGAAAACGGGCAGCAAGAAAGGAGGTACCTCTGTCCCAACTCGGTTTACCTGTCCTCACCTGAGGTCAGGAGTCTGTTGGGGACTCATGTCTCTTATGTGGACATCGACTCCAGCGAGTTCAGCAGAGCTCTAGGTACCAGACTCATAACAGATTCCCAGTAGCCGTCTTTGCGGTCTGTTAGTATTGTGGCAAACTTGTTAAAGAAATCGTCTCTTTTCCCTCTTTTAGGAATGAGGAACACCATTTCAGTGGACGTTTTGATCGATTACCTGAAGGAGTGGTGTATCAAACCAAAATCAGATGACCAGGAGTCAGAGGATGAATCACAGGGGGCGGACTTCACGTCCACTGTTGAGCACATCCACAACGTTTACACCTACCTGCATAAGAACTGTTCCCATGGCAGCCTGAAGGAACTGTTCCAGCATACCCCCGCTGTATTCGTACTGCTTAACAGGTGTTATTAGCAAACCGATCCATAAATATCTTTAAATATGCTTGAGTGGGATTGATAGCGGTCTAAATGAAAATCCCTTTACCTCTCCAGACATAACGATGAGTGGTGTTCAGGACGCTTCTACCACCTGAAAGACGTGTGCTGGAGTGACCCGACAGCGATGTTCCAGCGCTACAAACTACTGACCAACAAACCAGACAGTCCAGTCCAGCAGCCCAGAGTCTTAGCTCCTTTCTACAGCCAACTGGAAGGAATGAAAGAATTCTTCACCAGGGTACACTATCAATCACCATGTAGAGCAAATCAGTTGTTTACACTGAGCTGCACCCATTGTTGTCATTTACTGTTCTGTTACAATTGTTCTAACAAGTAGGTTGCACCAAGAAATCTACAGATTTATTTGCAATTGTAACATGTTTTAATTCAAGGAGTGGTATTTTGCTTTTTTTAAGTGGAATTATGTATTTTAAAACATTTCCCTGTGGTCTATATAATCTACAAATGCTAAATAATAATAACAATTATATCAGTTTTATATAGCGCTTTTCTAAGTTCTCAAAGACACTTTACATGAAACAGTCTGGGGACAAGCACACAGAGAACAGGTACAGATAGTGCTATGCTATACGTGGGTCTGAATTCTTCCTTAATTAAACTCCACAGGCCCATATTCAACCCTATTTCTGAGTAATGACACCAGAAAATGTGTTTTGAGCGCCGGCCCTTTAAATGCACATGACTCCACCCCCTCCAGTTGTTGAACATGCTCATCTGTCCTGTTCAGGCACTTGTGTTTATTAATACAACCAACAACTGAACATTTTTGGTAATTGGTTTGAAGTTTGGATATATTTTCAGTTTGCACTACAACCACTGCTGCTGATAAACAGTACCCAGAGAAATGTTCATCAGAAGTCTTGACCTTATATGTGCAAATGCTGTGACGTAACGAGTTATAGATGTAACAAATTAAGAAGGAATTAAAACGGGTTGTACAGATCCTCTCAATTTTTGCCAAAAATTAATATTAAGATAGTTTCGCAGCACCTGGAGAGTTCATATTCCAACTTTTCGAACTATTAGGTTCCAAATACACAAATAAAAAAACCAACGACTAATAAAAGTGGGTTTAGCAAAATATGACCCCATTAATGAAGAGTTCATGATAAAGGTCCATTTCTTTTTTTGCTGTGAATTATTCAGATCAGAACACTCATCCTCAAATGGTATCTTGAAAGAAACTCAACAGTGTCAGTAGAATTCAATCTGTCCATTAACTTTCCTCAAGAAACTTGATGATTTTTCTTAAAAAGATTAAGCTTTTGCATCGATTGGTGCTTTAAGTTTCAAGATCTAAAGTAAAATGAGAGGATAAATGTTATTTTAAGTGTGGTTTAAGGAGCTGAGACACATCAATTTGAATCTAAACCATACTTTGCTGTGGTTTCTGCAACCTGATCTTCATGATAAGATGACTATCAGTATAAGATGACTGTATCAGTATATATTCACGGAAAAAATGATTAGACTAAAAGTCATCTGAAACAATAGTTACGCAATCAAGTACAAACTCCTGTGTGTATCATGTGCCTAAAACAGTCAGAAGAAAAAAACACGGAATGAATAAAAGCACTGTTTTTGTCAGTACAATGACATAGCAATTGATGTAAGAACTGAAGTGATTTTGATTATTATCAAGAAAACCATGGAAAATGGGTAGATATCAACTCTGAAATTAAAATCTTATGTGCTATTCTTGTTGTTATTATATTTGTCCAAACAAATTTACCCTTTGTTGTACCAGGCATTAAAATGAACAAGAAATTTAAGGAACTGGTCTAATAATTTTTTTTGTACGACTGTATTTTTCATCTATATCTAACCATTTGTCTGTAATGTACATTTTGTGCTCAGCTGCTGAACGTGGATCTCAGCCCCATCATGAAGCAGTATGTGGGTTTGTTGGAACTGATATGCTCATCATTTCCCATACCAACTGCTGAACTGCTGCAGGATGCGTCGGTGCTCTATGCCAAACTCGGTAAGGATGTCTACGATGCCAATGTTTTGTTTCTGGAGGTTGTTTTGTATTTATTTCTGTCGTCTGTATGTCCCATCTGTCTGCGGCTCATTTCTGTCAGTAACTGTAGAGTCTTTCTGTAGATGATTCTAGTACTATGCACCAGCTCTGTTTCCAGACTTTAAATATTATGATGTATCTTTAACAGCTCAAAAGTGTAAAACCCAACTATCTGCCGACCAGGAAAGCGTATATCAGCCTTACTGCTCTACTTTAAAAGGTAAGGAACATACAACCATACAAACACAACCTGCCTTTCATTACCTCTGCATTTTCTGTGTCTTTTATCTCTGTTTCTTTACTCTAGCCATTAGCTGTAAACAAACTTCACCCACCTCCTGTCAGTGTGGCACAACTTAAAAAGCTACTGGAAATAATTTTCTGCGGTATTCTAGAATTATTGTGCCCTCAGGACTAAAGAGAAGTCACAGAGATATATGTAACATCTGCAATAGCAGTGCTCGGAGACATAGCAATAGGAGAAGAAATTATGCCAACTGTTCAAAAAAGACCCTGTAGAACCGTGTGAGTTAGGTCTCATCCTCCTAATACTCCTATATGTAGGCCATTGTTTCAGATTATTCTAAAAGGGCCCTAAAACTGCATATACACCAGGAGCTGAGGCATAACATTTTGGTGCAATACAAAGCCAAGACTGATCAGGTTGTTCTATAGGCATATGAGAGTAAGCTTGTTCATAAATATTTTGGACACTGACCAACTTTATCATACTTTTTTGATTTTTCTGGTTTTATTACAGTGATTTTTGCTGTCTCAAACCATTACTTGACTAAATTCGTTGATGTCTATTTTCTCCCTGAATTCAGGATTTATACATAACATTAGATTCTACGAGTTTGTATTTTTGGGCACAGAGCCTACAAACAGAAATGTGAATAATGGATGTAATAATATAATGTTTTAAAAATGCTGAATTATGCAACGCCTTTTTATTCTTTGCAACCCTAAATCATTTATACTATACATGGGGAATAGGAAAACTAAGCTAGTTTCCATTGTAGTTCTTAATCTAATCATTGTTTTATGCTAGTTGTAGTTTTTGTTTTGTTTTGGGGTTTTTTTTGTTTGTTTTCTGTTTTTGTTTTTTATGGGGGCGGATTTTAGTAACTCTGGTGTTGTCTTAAATTTGCAATCAGTTATAATAGCAGAAAACGCTTAACACCGTCCTTTATATCCGGATGACAGGTATGGTGTCTGATAAGCGGGTTTTCCCTACCAAGGACAACAACTGGGTGACTCTGGCTCGTAAGCCCATGATCGCTGACAACAAAGAACTGGAGAAGATCTTTAAAACTCACAAGGAAGTCTGCCTCCTTAACCTGCCATCAGCAGAGAAGAAAACTGCACCAAGGAGTAAAACTGGTACACTCCTGATATATTACTACTGTGCACTTTCAATGTTGAAATTATTATCCTTACTTTTCAGGGTCATTAAAAAGCATGAAAAGTCACCAAACAGATTTTGTGGAAAATTAAGGCCTGAAATGGCATTAAAAAGCACAATTTATCTTGATTATATAAACGTGTCATATGATTGGAAGCATAGTATGATGATTGACAGCCAGGACCCTCTAATTGGCTATTATTTATGGCCAATACACAATGTGTTTTCAGCAAAACTATATCTATTACTGTATCTGCTTGTTGGACATGGGCATTACATTTGTTTAAAGTGGCATTAAAAAGTATTAAATTAGAGTTGTTGACACCTGCAGAAACCCTGCTTTTGCTACATATTTATATATTGAGAAAGTCTATTTATCCTAATGGTTAATAAAGTTCATCTTAATATTGGATGGTTTAAGTTTGTGTTGTTGTGTCATTGTTTTGCCAGGTCAATCATCTTCAGGAGATCGACCTGCCTTCAGAGAGGAGGACCGGGATTTGTTTTTAGAAATCTGCGGTATCCAGCATCTGTCCCACTGTGTCAAAACTGAGCCCCTGACTGAGAATCTGAGGCCTTGTGTGGCAATGCAGTCCATGGTGCGCTCCATGATCCCCCACATCCAAAGATTCCTCTACCACCACGAGGACATGGCTGATCTCTATTCAGACTTGATTGACAATAACATTGCAGAGAAAGTCAAGCGACTCCAATTTGCACAGGTCAGAAAATCATCCTGTTGGTCGCTTTGTTTGACACTATGTCATACAAGCTCAAACAACCTGTGACCTATCGATTAGTCTTAAATATATAGATTCTTCTTTGTTATTATGTAACAAA
Organism: Siphamia roseigaster; assembly: GCA_029814505.1. Lineage (NCBI taxonomy): Eukaryota > Metazoa > Chordata > Actinopteri > Kurtiformes > Apogonidae > Siphamia > Siphamia roseigaster. Next base: position 24,599,343 of record JAPTYR010000012.1, read on the forward strand.
CTTATGTGAGCGACGGGGATTATTTTAAAGGAACGCAAACAACAAGCACAATGTAATCTAATGCCTGATCGAGTGTCTGAGTTATTGTCCTTCTATGTGCAGGTGGGTAAGTTATACATTCGCTACCAGCTGGACGTGGCGGACAGTGAAGAAGCTGTGGTGGAGTTGCAGGATGTCATCTGTCTGCTGAAGGACAATAAGGAGCTCTACATCCAGAAGGATCATCTCTCGTCCAAACTGGACATCTGCAGGTTTGTGTGCAACGGAAACTGATCCAACAGTCCCTTTGTCATCAGATGGATTCCTAATTGTCTGCAGACAGTGTTCCGACAATTCAGCAAAGCTAAACAGAGAATATGAGCCTCACAATGCCTCGCTTCACCTTTGAACAATGTGGCACAAACACATTTCTCTATTGATCACATATTTATTGACATTAAGATCAGTGCTCACATGGATTATATTTCCCCTCAAATCAGTCAAGACCTTTTACCATGATGCTTGGAAAATAATAATATAATCTCAACTATTTAATGCTTTAGAACTGTGGACATTTACATTATAACCAAGGAACTTAACAACATATTACAGCCTCTGTTGTGCGTTTCTAGTAAATGAGTCGCACATCAAGACTGGCATTTCTAAAAGTTCTACATAATAAATCTTTTGATGCGTTACAATGCCAGCTGGGAAAATGCCACAAAACATTAGACTCAAGTGAACAGTAAATGTAACATTACACAGCAACAGCCTGATGAGAATAAAGTGACAAAACCAATTTTGTACTCAATCCTGTATGGGTCTAATCAAGTGAAAGTGAGCGTCAACATGAAATAGTAAATTTGCGCACATCGTTTGTCAAATGGGTTAAATTTTAACTAAACTAATTTTAACGAAAGATCTTTATTTTATCGAACTCTTATCCTTTTTAAAATACCACATACACAGTACAGGAGATGTTCCGAACCCTCTGTTGGGCTTCATTAAATTCACAAAAAGACATACAAAACTCTAACCTGATTGTCATCATCTGGCTGCGATCGCTAACCTACACGCTAGAGGGCGTTCCGGGTACCTCAC
>JAPTYR010000012.1:24663389-24674142 GCA_029814505.1 Siphamia roseigaster
CCGACACAGTTTGCACACCGCGTTTGTTCTGTCCAACTCATCTTTGTCCTCGTAGCTTCTGAATCCAAAATGTTCCCAAACATCTGCCTTCAATCCAGGTGGTGTTTTTAGTGATGCCGCTGATTCAGCCATTGCCTTCTTAAGTTTCGATTTCGTTTTGCCGGCACTCGCTTTCTATAGTGCGCCTCCGCGTAAAAGAAAATAGTGCCAGCCAGTCGCCTGGGGAAGATCGATCCACACATTTTCGGATCGATATCGTGTTTTTTGAGTGTGAATCGATATTGGATCGTGGATCGATTTTTTGAACACAGCCCTAGTAATTAGGAACTCTTACACACACAAGTTTTTGTCATTTTTAAGTGAAAAAAATGTAACCTCATTGATGAGACAATTAAATACATAAGTAGATGAATAGATTATAGTGAGAATAGTTATGAAACAGATTTATTAAATTCTAGAATCACTCACTGAGATTCAGACACATTATTTTAGGCTGTATAGACAATGTTACTACTTTTGTCCAACAGGGGGTGATATGACTTTGAACTGAGCTGAACTGAAGTCCACACAGGTCTCAGCGATACAGATACTTTGATATATTTAAAAACAAAATCCTTCAGTCAGGGCAACTGGAATACCTGTGGAACAACTGGCAACAATTTCAGTTGACCTTCACAGTCAACTCATTGCCTTCTCTTAAACGCTGAAACACACTCACTGTGAAGAACTGCAGAATAAACTAACAATATTTAACCCTTTAACCCCTGTTGTGTCAGTGCTGAATGGATAGTTTAGTTTAAATATACAAAACACAAACAACTGTTTTTTTAAAACTGTTTTTACTGAGTTTTGTTGAGAGAACTGGTGTATGCGATAAACAGGCATCAAAAGAAATTGATTTAGAAAAAGACTAAACTAAAATTACTGGAACCAAATTACAGTATTAGTTATTTCCTTTTTTCTTTTAACTTCATTTTAGATTTTTTATTTTGCAATTTTTTTCTACTTATTGTTTTGTAAATATTAATTTTTGTCCATTTTATTGCTTATTATGTTTATTTGTCTACATTTTGTTTGATTTCATTACTTATCCTTTTTTGACTGTGGAAATGCTAAAGTCTCAGTCGGTAAAGGGTTAAAAACAAAAAATAATAATACAATAGCTAAACTTAGAAATGTAATAATTAAAATGAATGTATATTGAAGGTAGTAAAGATGTATTAAGTGCTGTTAAGATCCAATTATAAGCGTAAATAAAAAAATAATCCAATATTAGATTGCAATTGAAGTACAATTTCAATTCTTATGAATCATGTTGCATCAGCACCAGAGTATTGTGACAATATAAAATCAGGAGACTTGGGGACTTAATGGACTTAAAGTGCATGCTCTAGACCCCGAGGACCTGGAGGAAGAATATCAACATCGTAAAGAGCACATGCACAAACGCCTAAAATGCTATGGCAATTGAGGGAAATCTGTCTCCAGGTTTATTTTTAGTCCTTTTTGTATGATTGACACATCTTGAAATCTTACAAGCACGCATTTATTATTTAAATGAATTTAACTGAATTTTGTTCTAAGCCTTTTTAGATCAGTTATCATGATATAGTACAGCTCCAATGGGACCCAAGTTTCAAGAGAACCATGAAGAAGAAAAAATGTTGACTTATATAGATCATTATGACCAACAGGGTTTTTTTTACTAGACAGAGTAAGAAAAAAGAACAGAGGAAGAAAAGGAAGAAGAAGAAAAATGACAATAAAATCTGTCATTTATTAATTAATCTGTCATTTAATAATAATAATAATAGAAAATGCAAGCCTCTATAATAATGGGTCTGGTGATTTTTAACATGTTGAAGCACAGCATTTCTCACTGTTTATAAATCAATTTACTATAGCCCTAAACTTTAAAATTGTGGAGCATCGCAACTTCATAGATAAACTGAAAAAAAAAAAAATAAATATATATATATATATATTAAATTGCCCATTTGTATCACCACATTAACAGAGGAAGACATATGTTTAATATAACACAACTTTAGAGTGTATATAATTGAAACTATATACAGGAGACCAAATACATTCATAAAGGCAGATATGACAAACATCTATGCCCATCCGCTGAAAGAGGGAAACATCTAAAACATGCAGGATAGTAGCTCTGCAGGGCCAGGGTTGGCCTGTTAACTCTGCCCAAATGTGTTTATTTGGTCTCAATTTACAAGAACGTGTTTTCCTTTTCTTTTCTTTTTAATTTACGTTAATGACTTGGCGTTAGTTTCAAAGAAATTATTCTAGTATATTATTTGCAGACGATATAAACGTATTTATGTCCCACAAAAAAGTTGACACCTTGACATCTATTAATAATGAATTGCACAATGTGAATCAGTGGTTCAATGCAAATAAACTGTCTCTTAATATCAAGAAAACTAATTTCATTGTCTTTGCAAGGAAGACAATAAAGAGAAGGCTAAAATATTCTTAAATGATAAATCTATCAATCAGGTAACTCACACTTGTTTTTTTTAGGTATAGCTACTGATAGATGAAAAACTTTCTTGGAAAAAACACATTAGCTTTATTTGCAAGAAAATTTCAAAAACAGAAATCATAAGAAAAGTCAAATTTGTGCTCACGCAAGACATAGTTATGACTCTTTACTACAGTTTGATTTATCCATAGTTGACATATTGCAATATTATTATTTGGGCTAGTACACACACATCTATCAAACAACTCTATCAACTACAAAAGCACTTTGTCAGAATCATAGCCAATGCTTCCTTCACAGCACACTCCGCAGGTCTGTTTCATGACTTAAAAGTTATGACTGTGTATGACATCAACAAATTACAGATTGCCTCATTAGTCCATAAAATTGTCAATAACAGCACATGTTTACCTAATCAATACAAAAACTTCTTCCAGTTGAAATCAGACATCCATCATCATGGTACAAGACAGCAGAATCTACTGTGACCGATTATGACAAAGTCCACTCTGAAACAATTTACAATACTGTATAGGGGCCCCATCATATGGAATAATTTAAGTTAGTTACTGCAAACCTGTGTGTTCTTCCCCGGGTTAAAAAAAAATCTTAAAATTGGATTTCACAGATCACCCAAGCACTACTTTCACCTGATCCGTGTGTTTTTTTTCTTGATTGAATTACCTTTTGTTTTTTTATATATAATTTGTTTTATAGTTTTATCAATTCTTATTTATTTCCACATGCACTAGTTACAACGGATATAGTTTCCTCATACCTTCAATTAGTTAATTTTGTTTGCTTATGATTGTACATTATTACCAGACATTGCAAGTACTTTATTTCATGTTTGGGGCGGCCCTCGATAAACTAGTCTGGTTTCTTGCTTTCCCCTGCACGTTTTTTATCGTGTTGTATTATTACAGTATGTTGTATACATGCTAATAAACAAACAATTACAAGTGCATACTACCATTTGTGATTTATTTGGTTTACTTGTTCAAATACAAGTGATAAAAAAATGGCAAATGCCAGGTTGTAAAGGGGAAGACCTCTTGTAGTATGTATTGCAATAATTTGTCATTTCTAAAATTTGACTCTACCGGAAAAAAAATAAAAATTTTAAATTTTTAAATTAGGAGACACAGTTCTAGAGCATTTTACACAACTGTGAATTGAGAACAGATGATGCATTTGTTGTTGACTGTTTTTTTCCCTTCTCGTTATAGTGACCAAAGACCAAGGCATTTAGTGAAGATGCGCTATTGTTCATTCTAGCTATTCACAATGGATTTAGTGTAACCAAAGAAGTTATACTCACAAGAACTGAAAGTCAATAGTTTCCACCACAACAGAATCCGTGAAAACATTTTCCTCACCATTTTAGACTGAAAGCAGTTCTCAAAACCATGAAATATAGCTTCTCTTAATATTTTTTATCTACTGTCAAATAACTTCTATTGATAAGAATTGAAAAATAATTGTTTGCTGCTATGCACCGATATGAACTATGGATCAGAGCTACACTTTCAGCACATTGGACTGAACGCAGGTGCCAAAAAATGCACCGGTTTCACCAATTTGCTTACATACTCTTTCCTATTAACACTGGAGACGGTCTTTGAACATCCTTTCATATCAAATCACCTCTTATCACATGACTCAAGTCCCATTCTTTGCCATCTCCATGACAACTGAGCAAATTCCATTTGCTGAGGAAGGGGAAAAAAAGAAGAAAAGCTACTAAGAGACACTACTAGTTATGTTTTGTGTGATTTACAGAAGACAGTAAAACAAGGAAAATACCAAAGTAAAATCTTCAAACAATTATGATGCCTTTTTGATCTAAATTAGAAAACTTGCAGTATAACAGCCAAGCAATATTTTCATAAAGTGTAAATTACAAATGGTGTCCATTTCACATGCCTCCCTTTACAAGTTATGATGGTGTTTTGGATATCCTCGAGGCCAATAATACAGGAACAGTATAGTATTTGGAAATAATTTAACTACACACTTAAGGTTTAGATGAAAGTATCAAACCAGACCCTGATGGTAGATGTGTTAAATAAACCAACCCCTACAATACTATTTTTGCTTTGTTTATTTTTTTGCATTCTTAATAATTTTGGTTTATATATAATTTACATTTTAAAGTGGTTATAAAATTCTTATTCATCATTTGTTTATTTTCTTCCTACATGTCTTTCTTATCTGTTCTTTGAGATCTATGTTGATGCAGCTGACATTTAATATGCTACTAAAAGTTATATATCCTGTAATATTTTCTTCAATACATTAACATTTCTTTGAACTGAGATTACGTTCTTGCTTAGATTCAGTTTACAAAAACTTTTAAAGCAATTTTTCCAAGTTTCAGCTCGGTACATCTCGGCATATCAAATGATTTAAGTTTGTGGAATTATGCACATAAAAGTACATTCAAGCCATCTCTGAAACATTACGACAAAATTATTGTTCTGATTTACCGTCTCAAGGGCCACTTTGACAGCCTCTTCCAGCCCGTAGACTCTGCCCTTCACAAGGAACAGGCCTGCCGACCAGATGCCACAGTCTTCATGGAGCCAGTACTCGCAGGGCTCCAGAGGGAGCACAGGTGGGCTGTACCAGTCCTCAACATCCGCACAGCTAGCCTCTGAGCGAGCCCGCTTTGCTGCAGGGCTGCCAGTCCCATCAGTCCACTGGTGGCTCTCAAGGCGTTTTTTTGGCTTCAGCTGAGCTCCTTGCCTAAGAGACCATGAAGCTGGTGGGGCAGCACACTTCCTCCTCCTGCCTCGGATACTGCAAGATGAGGAGTCTGAATCACTGTAGTCATCCTCGTCTTCTTTGAGTCCTGATGTGCTGGCTTGTGTTTTGCTGCTTGGTTGGTACCCTTCAGGATAATAGGGGCCGTGGAGGTCACCCAGGTCCATGGCATTGGCCGACTGTCCACACAAGCAGCAGACAAGCGGGCGCTGGTGTTGACTGTGTGTGGATGGTCGGCCAAGCTGTAGACAGGAAGTGCTAGGAACAACTGCTGAAACAAAGCCACTGGAGTGACCCTGCTGCTGCTGGCCCTTCTTGGGTTGCGTTCTCACCTCTTCGAGGTAGTTGATGACAGTGCACAGTGATGGTGATGACTCTTTCCTTTCCACACGGATGAATGGTGAAAAGTTGCCAAACCTTGTTTCCCTTCGCTCCTCTTTATAGTTCACATACTTCAGCTTGATCTCGGGCTCCTTAGGAGAGAACATACATGAAGACGGTACACGTTTGAGCTTCTTTTTACTTCTCTTGGGGGTCCGAGCTGCCTTCGTCTTGGCAGCAGGAGACGCTTTCCTCGTCGTCGCTTTGCCTTTGGCTTTGCCCTGGCTCTTCTTTGGAGATTTTGAAGGAGAAATTCTTGCCACATGAACTTTCAGTGAATTTTCTGAACGAGGAGAATTTTGTGGGTTCTTGGAGTTTTCATGAACCCCAAACTGAAGACCTGATTCTGCTGTGGATTTTCTTTTTAATCTAATAGGGGTTTTCTGCAATGAGTGTCCCTGCTGTGAACCATCCTTAGTTTTTTCCTTTGACTGCGGTGGTTTCAGCCGTTTTGGAGGCCTTTTAGATTTATTAATTATTTCAGAATCAGAGGTAGAGTCTTTGCAGCTGTCAGTGTTGAGATTATTAGTTTTGCCCTTTTTCAGCCCGTTTTTTTGTTTTAACTTTTTCTCTGAGAAAGAAGCTTTTGCTGTGATCTTTCGTTTTCCTTGAGTTGGGGTGCCATTTTTCTGTGGACTTTTTGCGATAGAATCACTTGTTTTAGTTGGAGAGGATTTCTTATTGGTTCGTATACATCCTGACACTTGATACCGGCTGGAGTTAATGTTCATAACAATAGAATCTAATCGTGTCCCTCTGCCAGTGCGCACTGGCAGCCTCTTTTCTTTTAAAGTCCTCTGCAGTGCCCTTGCATTTCCATTTACATGAATTGTTTTCTTGAGATTTTCCTCCAAGACATCAGACATACACGCATCCTCGGTCAAGTCAATGAGAGGCTCCAACACCGCTTTCCGCTTATTTCTGTCACTTGAATGTAACACTGGAACACTATTCCCAATTGTAGAAATTTGCTCAATGGCCTCATGCGTTCTCAAGCCATCACCCTCATCAGCTGTGTCTAGAAAAGAGTTATCAGCGCTGGGAGAACTGGAGGCCTGTGGCAGAATGAACACATCCTCCACGTCATCCATTGAGGTAGCAGAGGGGGACACAGGGTCCTCCAGAGGACTGATAAACTCCCTGCCCAGTGAACAAATGTCTCTAGAACCCTCATTACGAGGGATAACCAATGCATTTTGCTTTGTAGACATAAGAAAGAGCACATCAGAATTCTCACTTTCTGTATTTTCCTTTGTGTCAGTGTTGGGGGTCTCTGGTGGGGATTCAGCACACACACCTGAACTTGACCAGCTGTCACCTTGTCCATTCTGTAAACTATCAAGGTTATGTACTTCATCAGATCCCACATCTGCCCCATTGAACTCATTAAGCTTCTGTACATTGTCCTCTGGTCCCACCTGAGCCTGAGACAATGACTGAAAAAATTCTGTCTGAGTAGCAAGGTCCATCGGCTTGTCCACATGTTCCAAATAATGCTGGTTCGGTGCATAGCCAGACTCCTCAATCCCTTTTTCTGAGTCACTAGGTGAAGGGTGCAGGGAGAATTTGCTAATAGACTGTATGCCATACAAAGGCGAATGCCCGGACAGGGAGTCATGAGTGGTAAACACGTGAGACCTGCTCACATAGGAGAGGGTGACTGTCGTGTGGGAGAAGGCATTGTCTGGTTGAATTTGATCCCCTGATTGGATGTTTGATGAGCCAGTTTCTGAGAAGGGTAATCCAGTGCTGCTGGTCGCACAGTTTGAGTACCAGCCGGGGCTCTTGACCATTTTCACGGCATCGAGAGACATGGCGTTGAGGACACATTCCTCACTTTCCCTTGTTAAGTCGATTACAGAGGGGAGGCTGGAGGTGGAGAGGTCCTGAGGTTGTAGTTCATCTAAGCTGCCGGGTGGCTGCTCCATAACAACTAAGCATGGACATGTAAAAAGAGACCAGTGTAAGTCATAAGTATCTGTTGTTAACATCAGTTAACAGCACTTTTCATTTAACCAAAGGACATTTATTCGTGGAATTTGAAAACACAGATAACTGCTATATCCAATTAAATTACATCATCATCAACATAATTTGTGAATTGGAGTGTCAGCTGGTCTTTAAAAGTTTGTTTTTGATTATTCTTTCAAAATCATAAAGTAAAAAAATTATGCATGTACTGCTTTTGGACATTATGATAACTGCTAGAAAACTGACGTATGCTTGAATATAATTAACATTGAGGTATATGCCAGGAATACCTCATCTCACAATTTTTATTTTGGCATATTGCCAATATATCTTTAAATACCCCTTCTCCTTAACGTCAAGTAGAGATGATAAATAAATAATGTATTTCGAGACAGTCGATTTACTATTTGTCATGTACATGACAGGTCAATGCTGCTAACGATACTTAGCTTAGTCACTGCTAACATCAGCTAGCTAGGCCTGTTTAGCTCCAATAATGTCCCGTAAGTCAAACTCCATATGATTTCCACTATTTAAAGGGATTTATCGTTTGATGCTAAGTTGTATGACGATGGATATATTCATAGATTTCCTAACGATTAACAGCTATCAAAAACTTAAATTCGGCGCTGTTTAAAACCTAATGAAAATGATAGTTTTGTTAAAAGGAGAACTTTAATTTCTTAGTGATCCACACAAGTATTGGTTATGGCTCTGGGCAACTTTATCACAGGATCAACGGCCGAGGCGGGTGTGCAAATGTTACATTTTATTAATATTACTGCAGTTTTTCTGTGTTATGTTAACTCCGAATTATAGAGGAGATCCCAACGGACCAAATTAGGGTTCTCAGTTTTTTTACTTGACGTCCTAAGTCGATAGAAAGCGAGGTTTTACTGGTTTAAAGTTTGCCTTTAATGGAGTGTGGCAACACGTTCTAACAGTTGAAGGGAACGGCAAGCATCGGGGCAAGGCCCGGCTGGATGAAACAAAGACAGAGCGGAGGCAACTGCGCTCTGCCGCTGCTCAAAACTTACCCGGACAGGAGGAATCGTTGCGTTTTAAGATTTAGATTAAAAGAATCGATCAAGCCGTCATCACTTTCAACATGAACCCATCTTATCTGTCCAATCCTAATAAAAGTAATAGAAAAGAAACCCCAAATTAAATAAAGATCCACACACTTTCCAGGAACACACTATTTCTGATAGCAGCACTGTGAAGTTGTTTAGATTAGCCATCTCACTTCCGGAATCTGTCTTCACAATAAAACCATTACAGCAGGTTTCTAAATTGATTATTTTATTTTACGTAGCCCGGTATAAATAAACACTAATGCTACACAACAACTAAAAGAAATATTAAAACATTTCTAAGCAGGCAATGTGACGACATTTTTAAACAGGCATCCCATTGGTCAGCTATTATCATTAGCCGGTGGTCTTGGGTGCTGACTCAAAGTTCCAAATAAATAAATAAATAAATAAATACATACATACATACATACATACATACATACATACATACATACATACATACATACATACACAGTAAAAATCACTGGTGTTAATTTCACACTTAAAGGGTTAATTTTAACACTACCACAGTGAACATATGGTCCTTATGTACAGAGTGTAAAATTTACACTTTAATGAACCCAGTTATATTTTTAGAGCCAAATTTACACTAGTAAGAGTTAATATTTTACATTAATTAGTATCAAACAAGTTTTACACTATGTGCGAAATAACACCCATAGTGTTATTGACATTCAACACTGAAGGGCTTATTGTTAATAAATAACTTTTCTGGTGTTAAATGTACTCAACATTACAGTCATAAATAAATTACTCCAAAGATTGTTGATTTTTAACTCTTTGAAAACACCACATAATTTTATTTGTGTACAGATTCTGTTTGAATGGGGGAAAAACAAAACAAAAAATAAAACAAAAACAAGAGTTTATTTTTAATTTTATTTAATTAAAAAAAAATCATTTATTTATTTATTGAGAGTTTATTTAGAGAAAACTTACCACAGTTTTTCAATGTCTGTTTGAGCTCAGCAGGTCGGTGGGCGGGGCTTTTCAGGGTCTTTTTTTTTTTAACACTGAAAGGTATCTTGTTCTTATCAGTGTTAAATTAATTCTGAGAGATTCAGTCAACTTTAACACTGAATATATGACACTTACAGTGTAAAACCTCTGTTCACTCCAATTATTTTCACTAACATTGGAAGTTATCAGGTTAAATTTGACTCTGTCGGTTTTTAGAATAACTCTGAAAGAATTCAAATACTTTGACACTGCATTTTCAACACTGGTGGATTTACTGTGAGAATGCGTCAGCGTTGACGCGTCAGGGGTTAAAGGGTTAACTTATCCCACCATAAAAGGCAATGACTTGGTCTAGACTTTACTCTGTTTGTCCAACCAGCCCACACTCAGGCCACAGCAAACACCTTCTGTTTTCTCTTTCTTCCATCTGAAATGTTTTGCAACTTTGGAAAATCCCTCTCTAAATAAAAGTATTAAAGGAAAACTACAGGTTTTTTTTTTGCAATTGGGGCCTAAATTATGATGTAAACTGAACTGTACTACTCACCCATGGTCATTTTTGGTGATTTGGAGCTCTACCGCAGATATTTGGTTATATCGTAAAACACCATAGATGTTCCAAACAGCAAACAACGAGAGTCAACGGGGCTTATGTTTGCAGACGTTAAATTAGTTATTTATTAATGTGGACATTTAGATACAGTAGTGTTAATTCCGTTAACACTACTGTATCTAAATGTCAACATTAACAATATAATATAATATCTGCAGTAGAGCTCCAAATTGCCAAAAACTACCATGGGTGTGTACTGTGTAGTACAGTTCAGTTTACATCATAATTTAGGCCCCAATTACAAAAAAAAACTGTAGTTTTCCTTTAAAGGGGAACTGCAGTATTTTGGACATTAAGCCCCATTTCTGAGTTGTCTGCAATGTCATTGAGTCAATTTCACTGTTTATTTTTTTTATCTTTATGTTTGTCTCTGATATTTGGATTATTTGGAATACTCTCAGGCCGTTTTCACACCTAATAGTCCACTAGACTAGGTTCGATTGGGGAACAAAATGTAACAAA
>JAPTYR010000012.1:24690169-24723927 GCA_029814505.1 Siphamia roseigaster
TTGAACGGCCCCTTGTCGGCAATCTAGAAATGGTAAATCATCCAAAATCAAATCAGTTCTTCCTCTGCATTATATCCATCCAAATGCAAAAGGATCAAATTTATCAAAAAAACACAAATAATTTTCAAGTTATCGCATTAACACCAACAGTATCCAGAGCCAGCAGTTGGACCAAAACCATAATATCGCCGAATAACAATAATAATAATAATAATAATACAAAACATAATATCGACTCCGTTCAGTGATATAATTAGGACCCTCCTAGTCCTTCCCCTCAAACCCTCACCTCCACATCAAAAAGGTGACAAAGTTCAAACTGGTCAAAAAAAGAAACGCATCATTGAAATTATAAATTGTAACTGACAAAACAGTGAAATAAAATTAATAGGATTTTCATTTAAAAACACATCAGAATGCAAAAAAATAAAATAAAATCATATAACATTTCGTGTGTGTGTTTTAAATTTCACTGAAATTGTACCAATGCACCCATTTTGATGCGAATAAAAATTTTAACAATACACTGTTTTTTCAATGTCAATGTTTCTTTTTTTAGTTTTAAGGTGTGTTTTCAATGCAGAATTTTTATACAAATTTACCAAAGACTAATAAAAGTGGGTTTAGCAAAATATGACACCTTAAAGTCACAATGAAGTCTTTGAATCGTGACATCTGATGAGTGTAATATTGCATTAATACCAATAACTTACTCATGCTGTCTGCGAATCTCCTCCATGTCTGCATTTTCTGCATTGTTGTTGGCCTTTCGAGCCTTATCCAGCTCCTTCTCTAACTCTGTTCGGTGGGCGTTTTTCATGGCTTCGATGGCTACAAGAACAAACAGGTTTTACTTCCAAATATCATCACTATGGAATTGAAGTGTTTTCCATCGGTGATGGTTCTTACCGGCAATGGTGGCCGCTGTCTCCTCTGCTAAAAGTCTCTCCTTCTCCTCCTGCAGATTCTCCAGCTCTCTCTGGTGTTTCCTCTGCAGCTCGTCGATCACCTTCTGATGGGACTCCTCCATGGCAGCAAAACCCCGCTCGCACGTCGCCTAGGAAATGGATAGAGGACGAGGGACAGCTGTGAGTTTACAGGTCAGTCAGACGTGGACCTAAAGGTTCTCCTGAGCACTGCTTCTGTGCAGGAGAGAACCCAAGGCCTCTGAAATAAAAGCCAGAGCATGCTGAAGGCCTGCTCAGTTCAATTCCAGAAAGCTACAGCCTGTTAGCCATGAGCAAGTCCAGCCTGTGTGAGTATAAAAAAGGGTTAAAAGGAATGACAGGATAAACAATACAATAAAGGGATGCACAGATGGCAGAGACGGGATAAGAAAGAATAGTTGTATGGAGATTTCTAATGAACAGCTTCCACTAATAGAAAAGAATGAAACAGAATAAACTTCTACTCATGTATTGAACAAACTGTTGATGTGTTCAATACTGAAAACAATCCTAATCTGTCTGGAATTACAGCATTGACAGATAAATGGTAGAGATGATCAACCCATGTTTCATCGTGTGATGTGGCCTGATGCCTCTCTGGATTCTCACTGTCTATTGTTTTTTTAGTTGCTGATGAATTGGAAAACAGTTACATGATTAGGCTTCATCAAATTTCCTGCATTTGTATGAATTGAATATTACATTATGACATTATCTATTCTTTAACATTATTTAAGCCTTCTCTCTTGGATAAAATGTCGAAGAAAATCACAAATTTGAGAGAATATTTAACTGTCATAGTTGTTACAGTCAAGAGTTTTATACTTATTTCACTTCTTGATTCAGTGGGTATGAGGTATTTAATGTTTGGCCTCTACGCTCAAAGCGTATCCAATAGACCAGAATGCAGAATGACATAAGACCAATAGTGTCAATATGTATACTTCAGTATTTGTTAAATTTTCTCAAGTCATTTCATCATCCCAATAGTAAGCAATGTCACTGCACATTATAGACTTAAGCTTAAACTGTCCTGCATGTATCACAAGATCGGAGTTAATCAAATGCGTCTTTAAAAGGAAGTCTAGTCTGTTTAGCATCTTTAGTGATGGGGGTGGGGGGAGCATAATAGAAGTGGGACCAAGCACAACAAATCCCACCCCTCGCATATATTTCACCGATTGTAAGTAAATGGGAAGATATTTAAAGTTAAAAAAAAAGGAATGTAATGAGATCCATTCTGGGTCACAGGCAATATATAAAGTCAATTTGGTATGAAATCAACCAATAGTTTTGTTGCTAAAGTGTTAAACTGAGAAGAAAAAAAAAACAATTCCCTTTGCCTTCCCCTTACGGGGGTGGGGTGGGGTAATAAACCTCATGCACATACACTTCTATCCACGTGCTTTTTCAATACGGTGCAACTTTCCACAAGACAGGGTTTCAATGGTCTACACTCCAGCCCTGCTTCCGCCGTCTATTCACCCCCACTAATCTGAGTACTCAGTGACTGCCGGTGTCCTCGCCGTTTCTCTACTTTGGTCTGGCTGTGGCCAAACAGAGGAAACAGATCTCAGCCTATTTTCACAGGGATAAAACCCCCTGAGAGCCCAGAGTGGAGCTGTGAGAGGCTCAGCTCGCCTCTCCTGCCGAGCAAATGTAAACTTCCTACTCTGACATCACAGCCAGTGCCAGCTTTACTTAGAGGAGCGTCTGTTGAGCATCTTGTGTGTAAATATATTCAAGGTCACAGCAGGGACATGGACGAGGATCAGCTATTGCCAAAACTTATGTGCCATGAAAACATCTCAAAAGTCACAAATCCACTACCGTGCTTCAACACAGGACCAACTTTGACCAGTTTTTTTTTTATTTTTATAAGTAAGGGTTAATAAAACTGTCTATATTCATCCTTTAGGAATTTACTATGATAATTATAATCTACTGTGTGAATTTACACTAATTATATCTTTACAGCCTTTACACACTGGGGACTTTTCTTTTGTGACTAATTTGTGAGTATTCTTTTTACAAATAGTTTACGAGTAGTTTCACATGGATCAATATTTCAGAGTTAAAACGCCACAAATTGTTTTTCTGAGCTTTTTTAGTGCAATTAAAAACATTAATCATTTGTATGAAGTGTACATCCTGTGACAACACTGACGTAGCAACAAACTAATGATTTTTAGCCACAGATTAGTATGAAAAATAAAAAGATAATGAAATGAAATGTAAAGCAGCATCTGCAACTATGGGAGGACAGGAGTTTCTATAAGATGAGCATCATATGAACCAATTTGGACCATGCGAGTCTTTTTACTCGGACAGTAGACACAGACAAAGAAACGGAGGATTCTGGATGTGATGAAGATAGAGGCAACAGATGAGACCCCGGGTGATGTTGAATCCATTACTGTGTCTATCCAATGGCCTGGACTGAATATATATCTGAGTCATATGTTAAATAAGTGTTTGGAATGTGGCCAACTCACATCACTGCTGTTGTGAATACTGTGTCCATTACACCAGAATGGAGTAATGTTACATTACACTATAGATTTAAGATGGGGGGGGGGGGGGTGTTACTAATGGATATTTTGCACATCTGTGTTGTTTCGCATTATTACACCAGTGTGTAAAAGCAGTACTGTCACTCATTTTGCTTCAGGAGTCATATTTAGCCGAATTAGAGCTGAAGCGGGCCGGTACAGTGAACTAATAATGACATAACCTTTAAATAATAACTCCCAAGTTTTTCCTCTTTATTTTAGCACACAAAAATCCTGCCATTAAATTGCACGCATATTTACATTTCACAAAAAAGATGTGAATAACCTGAGAAAACTGAAATTTCATTAGGGAAAAAAAAGTGTAATTTTAACAATACTATGCTACACTACGCACAATGTTATACAAATATTTATTAATGCAGAATATGGTCAAGAATTTTGGAGCTGAACTAAAATTTAATAATATCTACAAAATTACAGCTCACCATATTAACACAGCTTACGGATCACAGTGGGTCTATAGATGCACAAAATGTTTAGTAAAAGCAGAACATTGCTAAAATTGCATATTCTATGTTATTGATATTCGTTTTATTTATGTATTTTCATAGTGTAATGTTATTTTCTTCCACTTAGTTTTTCAAGAAGAAAATCTGTGGTTGTCATTATCGGTTATTACCTCCGTCAGCGGAGGTAATGTAATCATTGGAGTTTGTTTGTACGTCTGTTTGTTAACAATGTAACTCAAAAAGTTGTGAACGGATTTTGACAAAAAATTCACAGAATATCCTGAAGGGCACAAGTAATAAATGATTGAATTTTGGGGGTGATTCGGATCACCGTTGACCTCCATTATCAAAAAAATGTAATTTCTTCAGTATCTTGGGAACTATAATAGATAGAAAGGTGTTTTTAATGTCTATGGATAGGTTTTCAGGGTCAAGGAATCTGAAAATGATAAAACGTAAGTCATAATAAATACAAATTTAGAGACCCTATGGCCTGCGCTCTCCGAGTACTTTTCTAGTTTTTTTTTGTTTTTGTTTTGCTTGGGTTGGTTCGGGTAGGGAGTGCAAATCCAAAGTAAATGGTTGCAGGTACTAGACAAAAGTATAAGACACGCCTGACGAAGATCCAGGGTGATCGAAACGTTGCCGTTTTATTTATTGAATAAAGTTTATATTTTTTTGGAGCTTATTTGGCAGTGTACAGACCTACCCCTCTTTTCATTTTCTTTGTTTTGCTTGGGCTCACACTGATCTGTCTGTATGTGGAACTTGAACTAAAATGATTTTAACAACTTTGACCATTAAAATATTCCATATAATTTTTGTGCTTTGATCCTGTGGACTGGACTGGAACCTTAGGTGGGTGGGATTTGGCCCATGGTTGCATGTTTGACACCCCTGGTATAAAGGTTATTATGGGTTCAATGTGATGAATTTAATGGGATCCAAAGGTGAGGCTACAGATGGAAACAGTAAATATCCATGTGCCTCCCACAATCCTACTGAACATAGTCTGATGCTGGTTTAAGCATTTTGGAGGTGAACGAGTAAAATAAAATTAAATCAAATAGATGGGATTTTTCTGAATGAAAATTACTATGTTTAGATTTCTTATATCGTTTTATAGGGTAGATTACATATAAATTTAACCCTTTATTCATTATGCTTTAAATTTAAAACCTGAACTGAAACTCTTCAACGTCAACAATATTGTACTTTTTCCAACTAAAAAAAAAAAAAACAAAGCTCCCCCCATTCACTTGGATGGATACTGGATATTTCAACTGATCCAATTTGCCACGCCCACCTTTTGACAAGAAGCTAAGGTCGCAACTTAATACAAGAAAAACAGAAAGTGACACAAGAATCAGTGTTTGGTTTGTCCACTCTGGGCTACTGTAAAAACATGATGGCCACTCCATAGAAGAGGATCCGTTTCCTCTGTAGATTTAAATGGCTGATAATGCCTGTTCATAGATAAGCTATGGCGAGGGGGTATATTTAACAAGCTCGTGCTTCTTCCTACTCCCTTTCGGACATGTGGGATTCTGTTATTGTTGTTTTGATGATTATTGTAGTCGTTTTTTCTGTAATTATTCCCATTGATTTTGTTGTTGCTTGTTTTCAGACCATTTTCTTGTATAACTAATATGTTCGAAATAAATTAAATTAAAAAAAATTGTCAGGTGGTTACATAAAACTGAAAATATAATTATGAATCATTTATTCCATTAGATCAACATAAGTATTATACATTGCACCTTTTATTCATCAACTATATTTATACATCAATATATTATGAAATCTTCCCCTACCATAGTATACACCCTGTAAAGGAGCTGTTCTCACATCCAGGTTACAAATCCTCATGACTTTTAATTTAAGGTTGAAAGCTTCCACTTCTACTCAACTATACACCAGTATCTAAACCAAATGCAACCATTCTCAGTCACATTTTAATGAGTTTCAAATTTCCTGGTTATTTAAAAATATTTGGATGACCCACCATTCACGCAAGATCGTATATTAATTTTTATGTCCTTTGCAGAAGCCCTGAAACTCCACAAATAATCCGAAATAAATGCATTTATTTGTGTTTCAATTAATGATCCGAAATAATGTACTGTAATGACTTTGGAATATATGGATATATCATAAAATCCAGCGATTTGAGATATATGCCATCGATGTAGTATTTCCATTTTGGATTTTTGTTGATAACACAGAATTATGAATACTTTTTTTTATTTTTATTTATTTGCTAAAACGTCACTTAAACACTTTTGAGAACTGTCCAGAATCAAGTTAGTGAAGTATTTATTTTAGTTCCTTTTACCTCCATTATACTTTGAAGACCTCTGCAAATAAAGTCAATAATATCTAAAAAATACTGAGGGCCAAGTGACTTTTTTTTTTTTTTCTAGCTATGTTATGACACTTCACTATGATAAGCAGTTGTTCCAACTGTGCCTGCAACTGCTACTTTCATTATTAGATAAAATGTCCATGACTCATTATCTTCTAACTGGAACCTGTGACCTTCATCAGCAAATAGAGCTGTTGGTTCAGTTGTCATTTATTTGCCGTAGGAATGTCTTATTTTTGTCATAACTATCTCTACTTTGGTCACATCATGTCAAATGACCCAACATTTGAGTTTGACATGCAGCCGTGAGAGATTAAGCTTATTGAGACTTTAATTTGTCTAAGAACTGAAGTATTATGTCGAAGTGTTAAAGAAAAAGGTTAGTGCAAAAAGACGAATGGAAAACAGATTAGAACATATAGTTGAATGCATCTAAATGCTAACCACATATTCTGCATCTAAATACTGAAGCTTAAATCTGTTAAAAGGCTCAACTATTGCTCATCGACACTTCAAAAATGCACCACAGCCGAGTCAAAGGGTTACATTAATGAGCAGATTGCACTAACACCAGAGGAACTCATTTCACGGGATAATAGTAATGAAACTTCACGAAAGCTTGTATTATTTCATCGATGTAATCAAATTTCTCAGGTATTTAATTTTCTACAAATGGTGGAGCTTTAAACAAAATGGGTTCCTCAGTGTGGAACTACTGCACTGCTCATGTTAATATCGACCTAAGATGGTTAGTTTTCATGCAACAGAGAAGAAAACTGGTTTACGGAACAAAGAGCGAGAGTAGGGTGAGCAAGGTTAGGAAGACAGGTAGGGGACGGGGAAAGAAGGGGATCTGGGAATGCCACAAAGGAACACAAGGCATCACAGATGAGGACGGCAAGGACAAGTAGCGCTTCCACCTTCAGGTTTTCCAGGTCTTTCTCGTATTTCAGCCGCAGAGTTGTTATGTCGCCCTGCTCTTCACGCCGCCTCATCTCTTCGGTCATGACTGAGACTTGGTTCACCAGCTCTTGGATGCTCTCCTTCAGGGTCAGCGTTTGGGCTGAAGTGAGATGCAATGGTGCATCCTCAGCCCTGTGCGGATTTGCAGGACTCATCATACTTCTGAGCTCCTCCATTTCCCGATCGTACTTCTCCATCAGATTAGTCCTTTCCATCTCATGCTTCTTCTTCAGGTGCTCCATGCAGTTTGTTAATGAGTCAATCTCCTTTCTGTTTTCTTCTGAGTTAAGACGCAATGCCTCGCAGCCTTTCGTGATTTCCTGCTTCAACTTTTCCATTTCCTGTTCATAGATATCTTTGACCTCCTGAAGCTCCTTTCTGTGTCTTGTCATCATGTCATGAATTTCAATGGCTTTATCCACGGAGTCTATGGGCTGGCCTTCAATCTGAATTGAAGTTTGCAGCTCTGACTTCAGAGGTACTTCAGACAACTGCCTCTGAAGATCTTCTAATTTGGTCTGGAGATCTTTGGCAACCCCTCTCAATTTGGGACAGTTTGCACATTCTGAGCTACTGACCAGAGCTTCTGCTTGTTTTATCTTTTTCTCATGCTCAACCTTAAGTCTGATTGTCATGTAAGACAAATACGTTTCTTTAAGGGCATCAAGCAGATGTTCAGAGGGCTGTTTCAGCTGTCTCCCAAACACGGAGCTTGCAAGAGCCAGTGACAAAAGCTTCTCATCTTTGTCCAACTTCAACCTGGAAACAATCTGTTTCCACAAATCTGACTTTGCTTCCAAGGTCTCTCTTAATTCTTTGAGAATGAAAACATTTGCTTCATTGTCAAGCCAGCTGTACATGGATGAAAAATCTAGCTTCGATGCTGCCTCAGTCTCAACTTCACTTTCTGCTTGTTGACAGATTTTTCTAATCAGGACAATCAATTGTTTCTGTGCCATCATCTGTTGTGCCAAACCTCTTACGCAGCTATTCCTTTTTTCCTCTGGCATTACTGTCATGGTACCTAGCAGTTGGCTCCAGAACTCTCCCTCTAATACCAACACCTTGTCTTTCTGGCTGACGAAGACTGGCTCTTCTTTTGACAACCCAAGGTAATCTGTATCAAGTAAAGTGCTTTTTAAATCTCCTAGCATCTTCTCTACATTATTATCTACCTTCCCTAATGTCTCTAAAACTTGATTAATTGCTTCAGATTTCTTTTCAAACTCTTCTACAACTTGCTCTGTAAGTCCTTTATTAGCAACCTGCTCATCTCCTGCCTGAAAACTTTCACTAACATGCTCTGACTTTTCAACTCTACCTGTTTGTTTTTCTAACTTCTCTCGTAGCATCCTTATTTCATTTTCTGCCTCTGCTAGTCTCTCTCTGCTGACTTTCTCAGATTCCTGGCTCAGTCTAATTAGTTCACTGTTCCTGGCTTCAAGTTCACCACAGCGCTTTTCTGTTGCCTCAAGTTTTGCTTCTGTCTCGAATAACTTCCCATGAGATGCTTCCAGAAGCTCGTGGAGTTGCTCTTTTTCAGGGTGTAACTCCTCGTCTTCAAAGTCTGCAGGGAAGCCCAGACCTTTCAATGTAGCCTCTTTCAACTGCAGCTTTTTCTCAGTGTCTTTTAGGGAATTACCAAGTTCCTCTAATGTCACCAGAGCCTCGTGCAGCCTCAGGGATTTCTCATTCAGCTCCCTCTCATAATATTCCCTGTCTATGGCATTGGCCTGGTTTTCAGCCAATTCTGCCTTTAACATTTTTAGCTCTTCCATGACAAGATGATGCTGTTTTCCACCCTGCTGGCTGATTAGCTCAGCTTTCAGCCTGTCTATTTCTCTATCTGCCTCAGTCAGCTGGTTCATTATCTCTTGACATCGCTGTTTCAACGCTCCATTTTCACTAGTTAAAAGCTCGACCTTCTGAGAGAGCATTCCAATTGTCATCTCATTTGTCTCTGAATGGTTCTCAATTTTTGAGAAGGGACTGTAAGGCATTTTAAGACTTTCAAAATTGTGTCTTTGAACCTTCCCAACCATGTCCTCCATGGTTAGAAGGCGAGCTTCGTATGCCCGAATGCTTTCTCCCGCCCTTGCTAAACTCTTGTTTATAGTTTCATTTGTTATTTCTTGTTGGCATTTCCAGCTTTCCAATATCTTCTGGAGTTGAAGTCTCTCTGGTGATTCTTGATTACAACTATGAGATCTTAGCAATTTTTCCAGTTCCTTCATAGTCAAAGTTTTGCCACTTATCAAGTCTTCTAGTTCCTGAATTGCATCTGTGCTGTCCTGGAGCAAAAAGCTAACTGTTTTTAGGACAGGTTCAGGGGGAGGGCCTTCAAGAATAGGTGCTTTCTGGGTGTCAGAAAAGTAGGGTTCCTTGATGGACAGATGAGAAAGTGAGAGGCCAAGCTGTGCCTGCATATTGCGCTTTTTCAGCTCTTGCAGCTTCAGGAGCTCTTTGGTCTCCTGGTACTTCTTTGTTAAACTCTGTGCTTGAGAACTAACCAGTTCTGGCCTCTTCATCTGGGGCGTCACATCAGCCTCCAGACCCAAAGGGTGCTCCAGCTTGGAAAAGGGGACCAGACAGTTGGTTAACACACAGCAGGGGAGACATAAGCTTGCTAATAATTCTCAGCATTATCTACCAATTATACTTCTACTTTTTATTAAAAAGTGACATTACAGTTAGCATTACCACATTACTATCTCAAATTATAATATGCAAATGAACAATGATTCACAACACTTCAAAATTCCCGGTGGTTAAATGATGTGAAGTAAAAGCAAAGGAAAGCGTTAAATGGCCAGTTGTTAGTAAATCAAAACTGAGCATGCACATTAACTGGTTAACAGCTACTTCAAGTAGTAAGTAATGCAATATTAGTTTCAGCTGGATGGTTTACTTAAGAATGGAAGGAAACCAGATCCTATGAAACACATTTGTGCACGTCTCTGCTCCAAGTATATGGCTTGCACCAAAGCAACTTCTTTCTAAGTGGAGACAGTAAATCCAAGTACATTATGCAAAATTATTTTCATTTCAGGTCACTGCAATATTATATTTCTACAACAAAATAACCAACACAAAACTGCAAACATTATGTGATGAGAATCACAGCAGTGCCGACCCTAAAATCATTCAGACATACTGAATCATCTCTCACTCTGGCAAACCCATCCATACACTAACATACTAGGACAGATTGTCATCGGTCATACATTTATGCCAAGACAAAGCTGATAATATCTGTTAAAAGAGCAAACAAATGGATGGTCTGTATAGAAGTTAATAGAAAATGAATCTCATGTCCATGCACATAATGAGAAAACAAGCTGAGAAGTTATTATTCATATGTTGAGACAAACATTTCATCAAGTAAAGCTTTTGCACCAGCAACTGGGGAGGATATATCACTCAAAAATTAAATGTAAAATATAAAAAAAATTAACAAAGATATCTACATATACATAGATTAAAGTGTAGAATGTATTAATTCCTGTCATTGTATATGTTAATGAATAACTATGTTCTTTAAAGTTTGTCTGCCTACACAATGAAACAACTTAATACCTGGCAATAAGATATATTATTGTTGTAACAGTCACAATGTGGAACACTGTTCATTTGATCCAACATACCTGCAGACACTTACCATGTGACATACAATACCATATGAAGTGCACTTTTCACCACATGTGTGCCGCAAATTAGTTTTGGGGTTGTAAACATACCTTTTTTTTAGTATCTATTTTTAATTTAGAGTGAAATAATCCTCTTATAGTCACATGAGCAACTACAAAAATTGGAGTTGACTGGTTCACAATAATATAATTCTCTAGCATGCTAAATAATTGCTAGCATGAGTTCAGACTTATGGAACAGAAAGGAAGGATTAACCAGTAGAAGCCAATGTAGTAATAAGTTCTTTACATTTTTCACATGCACCGAACTCATGCAGAGGCACATATCTGTAGCCATCTTGTTGCTTTAAAGGTCAGTTTGATGTTTTCTTATATTAAAATACAACATGCAGAAGATGTTATAAAATGGAGAAGAAGGTACGGCTCAGAAATGGGCATGGAATTTACAACAGGACCTACTCTGACAGCAGAGAACCCTGTTGATGCCGAATAAACTAAGAACTCACCGGAGAGATGTAACCTGTCCGGATGTCCTGCTCCCTCTCCAGGGCTGTTCGCAGCTGGAGCTCCAGCTCCTGTTTATGATTGTTGGAGTCAAGGAGCTGCTGGTGACAGCTCTCCAATTGTGCCTTCAGGTCCTCTATCTGAATGGTGCAAAAGAGAAAGACTTGTTGAATTAAACACACTATAGTGTTTTTAACTGTTGCTTCGGGGTTAATACTATTCCATAATCTTCAAGAACAGAAAAATTGGTTTGTATTGTTGAGGTGGCAAGAACAAGAGCAAAGTTTCTTCTGTTAAGTCGATTTGATATTTCAGTGGAAACTCAAGTGCAGAACTCATGGGAAGAGAAAAAAAACCCATCATCCTTTTCTTGCAGCTCTGGGAGAGATAACATATTTTTCTGTTCTTGTAGGTAATAACCATTAGTCTTAAAAAGTCACCTGTGCAACATTCAACACAAGAAATGCAACCAAAAGACAAACAAAAAAGCTGCATGTCAATAACACAGAGGACATAAACGTACCCCTTGCTTGTAATTCTCCAGTAGCTGCTCCAACTCCGCTGCCTCTCTGGGCGGCTGAGTGGAGGGCAGAGGCACCCTCCTCTCATCTCGTATTGGTGTCTTCTCCACTTGTCGCCAATGTTGTTCAATCACCTCCTCCACTCTCTGCTGCCTCTCCAGAGAGATGGGACTCCCTGAATCGGGCCCCGAGTGTCCAGCTTCCTCTGCACCCCCTCCTTCTTTAACAGGAGTGTTCTCCCCCGTCGAGCTAGTCACAGACTCGTACCTCTTCCGTCTCTCCTCCCTCCTCCGATTGCGTTCCAGATCTCCCATGTCCACCTGCAGGCTCTCGGCCTCCTGCGCACGTTGCTGAGCCAGAGCCTGGGCGATGGGCCTAAACTCCGCCCAGTCAAAAGTCTTTGAGCGGCCTTCTCGCCTTCGCTCACGCGCCCGACTCTTGATGACTGTCTGAGTGGATTCTCTGTCCACAGATGAGGCCTCAGAGGAGGGAGAGTCCTGAGTGACATCTGGCCTCACCAGACCCTCCAGAGCAGAGAAGGTGCTGTGATCCTCAGTTGAGCTAAATAGTGACAGAAAGAAGAGCCTTGTATTAGACGTATAATGTTATTAACAGAGCAATGTTTGGACCATCAGGACTCATCAGAGATAGCATAAAGAAAATAAGACCAGAATGACTCCATTGGGAGAAAATTATGTTATTTCCAGAGAGAAGCTGCTGTTTGTTTTTTACATGACTGTTCACTGGCTTTATTTTCAAGCTACAGTTCTACTCTTTTCCCGTTTGTCATGTCTATGCTGTTGGAAGGAAAAGGATTCATGTTCTTAGTGCAAATATACACAGGAAATACAGGTGAGAAAGTACATCAGGCATGATGTGTGCACAACAGTGTGATAACAGCACTCAGGTTCTGAAGTATCAGGGAATACACTGCATCAGCAAGAGTGTCTGAGAAACGCTTTCACTGCAGGCAATAGGTGACAAACATCTCTAAATCTAATAATGGTTGTGTGAGCGACCTACAAAAAGTCACCTGATAATTCCAGTCAACACAGAGCTGTTATTCATAATGGCTGATTGATGTGTTGACACTGTACCAACCTTGCAACATCAGGAGCAGTAGAGGGTCTGACATTCTTCATGACCGCCTGGATCCAGTTCCTGCGTATGCCTGCTGTCATGGCCGACAGAGTGTGCAATCCCTCCTGGGTCTAAACAAGGAAAGGCACCATAAAACATGTGCTGAGAAGCTAGAAACATTTCAAGAAATACACTTAAATGAGCATCTTCTCTCTTACGAGAAGGCGGACATTCACTAATCCAGTCTTACATGGATCTGAAAGCCATAGTTGCGCTGAGCCTGGTATTCAGTTACGTTGTAACAGGTAGAAAGGTCAATCTCCCCATCCAAGTCAGAGGCCTGATCAGACACAACAAAGATTATAAAACAAATTTCCGAAACAAAAACACGCACTAAGTCTGTACATTTCATCAACAATAGTCTCACCTCTTCTGCAATGGAATCCTTGTAATATCGCAGGCTGTGATCTGTCAGCACAAACCAGTATTTCTTCCACTAAAAAAGTAAAAAGCAGAAGGCTGAATCTCACAGAGAACTGAAAAAGTGGTCCAGTCAGTCACTAGAACCTACTCCACGATGCTGCCGTGTGTGCCTTTCAGCATATCATGTATTTTAAAGCCTCCAGGTTCGCGGTTGTCTTTTAAGTCTTCTCAATTGAGGACAACATCAAAGCAACCACAGCTCTGTAAAGGCCATAGAGTGCTACAAATGACCAGGGCTGCTTCACGTGCACACTTTAGATGCTGTTTGAACTGGGTTTTTGATGACTTCATTACTCCTTTTCAGACCAATACCATCTCCCTTATTTTTGTACTTCTTTGGGTTGTTAAATAGGTTTTAGCAGTGGAGAAATAATACTTGTGCCAATGGATCCGTTTAGCCTTAACTTAGCATAGTTTCTCGCTTTGGTCATTTGTTTTATGACATCATTTATGACATCTCCTGGTCTTGGACTGTGAGCTTGTTTTAGATATTCACCCCTTTAAATGCTTGTTGTTTGAGCTGTGTTCTCTGCTCTGAATTGGTTTTGTTGAGCTTTTAGCTAACCTTCTTCTGGTTCTGTGGATGTATTCTTGTGTATATTGCTACAAGCATTATGTAGCATTACCATGGCAACATAGAATAAAGCCAAGAGGGTTTTAACATTTACAAAGATGACTGAATGACCATTATTCTCCTTTCTGACTGCTGTTGGCCAATGAGATGACATTTACTGACATCAGTGGATGTCACATCATCTTATGTTTTATAATGGCCCGTTTGATGATGTGATGGTTCAACTATGGCCTCTGACTGTATCCACTGTTCTATGTATGCAAATAAGTTCTGAAGTAGTAGCGTTCCTACCAAGAGTTTTGTTTGAAATCTTTAACAGTTTTCCCGCTCGTAGCACTTCGCAAGCTTTTTATGGCTGGCAAAAAAGTGTGAAAAATGTTGGTTCTAAAAAAAAAAAAAATCTATTAGAAAATATGAAAGATTGACATTGTTCTACTGCAGATACATTCACAAAGCATTTTCTCAAAATGTGGAATAATTCAGAAAGGACCTGTTTGTTGATGCAGTCACCTCTGTTTTATACACCCACAATCAGGTTTTCAGCACATGTCCAAATTTTACTCTGTTTATTTATGACTACTTGTCAGTCTCTTTGATTACTAATGATGGACATGAGCCAAAAAACATGCAGACCCTTAAAATCACCTCAATTTATATGGAATATGTTTAACTACCTGTCCTTGTTCATCCAGCTTCACCATCCATCCTTTCTTGAAGTTCAGTAAATCAGGCTGGGGGGAAAAAAAAATCATCCATCATCATCTATTGAATACTTCAAAACACTACATGCAGTATGACTCTAGGAGTGATTAAAACAACTACTATACATGGTTTTGTTTTATATTCCACAGAGTATCACCACTTACCTGTGGCTACAAAGAGCAGAAGTTACAGGTTCTTCAAATAAATTTAAGGAAAATGTTTCCTTAAATATCTTTTCTTAACACTTGTAGGGTATCAAAATATCAAGCAAACATGCTCAGTCAGTCAGCACAAGGTAGAAGTTGACCCTTCCGATGAATTAGAGACAAAATGTTGTAAGAAACATTACTGGTGGCCAGGGGCAACTTCTGCCAGATTTTTCATCTGTGCTTTACTAGTGCTCAGTACTGATTCCACACAGTGGGGAAAAAAAAAACACACTCACACACACACACGTGAATGGTGACCTCAGGAAGCAGTGGAAGGTTGTGATACACTCACTCAAACAAACACCTGTCTCACTCGTCCAACATACACACACACACACACACACACACGTAAAAGCATTGATAAACAGAATGGGTGCACTGAACACACACAGGGAACAGGAGGAGAGGTTTAACCTGGACAGCAGAGGGAGAGGAGGGGGCTGCACTGCCCCCTGCAGCACCGAGGTTTGGTCTACAACATCCACACCACAGCCAAGAAACATTAAGAGAAAGGCAGTTTACTCCACAGAGGAACTCATTCACGTCATTTGCAGCCACACATTGTAAAAGGAAATAACCAGTACAGGCCTTTGTAAATGTATGGATTTGAAATGGATGATGCAATGAATTAGAGAAGGATCAAGGTAGTCGTTTTCACCACTGACATATTATGCTAACATGAGAGGACACGATCCCGGACGAGCCCCCAGTTCATTAAATGCACCATTTCACGTCATTCGGCAAACACTAAGACTAATATTGGAATAAAACACCACTAACAAGCAAACAAATGTAGGGGATATTAAAATCAATAAACAGTTTAAAACATTTGACATTTTCCAAGCATACAAAATGTATAGCACTGGTCTCCTTTATAGATATTTTAGTTAATGTTTCAATTGTGCCAGTAACTGTGGCACAATTGACTGCTACTGGGCGATGTAGATGTGTCTCTGATAAGAAAACATACTTTGCAACTATTGTTGAGTCAGTACAATCTGCAAGATCAACATCCTTGTACAACATTGACACTGATTCATCCATGAAAAAACAAAAGGCAACTACAGAGAAAATGTAATAGACTTAGATTGTGAGACCAAGGACTAGGGTTAGGCATTTCGAAAATAAATGACATCTCAGACTTCTAACTGGAATGGTACTTGGTCTGAGACTGATGACAGCCGGTTGACAAAAGCCCAGTGTTTCCGTTATGAACAAGAGCTAAATCAACTCCACACAGAGGTCAAAGGTCAGAGGAGGGGAGTTTAGATATTTCTTAACTGTGGATTTCCAAAGTTCCTTGTATAAACACACTAAAAATAGTTTAAAGTCTCTCCTTCAGCTGAGCTCTCATCGTATTTAGGGGGGACATTTCTTACTTTTTAATTCAGTTACCTAACTGATCCTGGCCTCTGAGCCCCAACAACAACCCAATGCCCTCTGAGCACAGAGGGATGAAGGCTGGGCTCTGGTACTGACCCTAGATCTACAGCTCACCAGAACAGAGGAGGCCTTGTGTGGGAGAACCAAACTCAGGCACATTCTATAACCATGACATTTCATTTTGTAACCATTAGGTAAAGTCTGAATGATTAAAATATTTGAACCTAATTCTGAATATCAAGTAAGAAAAAGCTTAAATAAATTCAAAACTTAACTTTAATGTTACATATGTGGTATTAATAACTCTAAACAGTGGTAGCTGATCCTCAGCTTCCTCCATATCATGACTGCTGTATTACAAGTTAAACTTGCCTATAGCAGCAAATACGCATTTTACCAGTCATTAAACATGCAAAATAAAATTTACTAGTTGGGACAAGAATAGAGCACGGCCATGAGACACATGACTGTAAATAAACAAATTATTACCACAGATTGCCATTTGCTCTTTTTTCCCCTCCATTTATTTTTCTTTTTTCATCTTCATTACTTGCAGTTGTAAAAAGAAAGTAATAAAATTCATCTAAACAAATATATAAAAGCAATAAAAAGATAAAGGTTTTGTCAATTTTAGTCATTTAATATCTGATACTTGAGGAGGATAAAATGTCAAACTATGGAAATAAATTACATGTCAGCTTCAGGCGACTCAAATGTCAAGATTTCCTTCAACTTTGTTTCATTCAAAGGTCTTAAATGACGTTTTAAATCAGTATCTTGATTTTTCCATAGTTTGACTCTTATTACTGAAATAAAAATGTGTTATAAGTTGTCTGTACATACTAATGTGTAAAACAAAATTTCCTTTTATGGTTCTTAATCTCAGACCATAAATAAATACATTTGTACATTTTCTGGTTTTACTTTTCACTCATTACATCACGAGTAAAAATATTTATTGCTTTTCTCTGGCAGTCACTTCATATTTCATAAAATAACAGTAAAATATATTCATAAACAATGGATTTGTGAATGTATAGACTGCCATTCATTTCAAAACAGTGGGTAATAAATATGGTAAGATACGTACACTACTGGGCTTAAGTCTAAAGATATCATTAGGTTTCTTGTTTCAGCAAAATTCTAATGATATTTTTACATTTCTTGGTCACTATATCAAGACATACAGTTGTAATAAGCATAATAACAGCATTAAAAACAAAAATTAAGAGAAAATATCAGTATTATAGAAACTTTATAATAATGTATGCTGTGCAACTGTCAAAGTTTGAGGAAAAACTTTGGGATGTTTTGAAGGAAGCTTGGTTCAATACATCACAAGACGATTTAGGAAAAACTCCGCAAGAGTCAATTCAAGAGTGTGACGTGTACTCATTCCAAACAGAGGTCATACTAACTTCTGACAATACTTGTAGAAGCCATTTACGTCTGATATTTTCTGTGTTTCAGCTGCACAATTTATTCATCTGAGCATCGTCATCATAATGTACGTGCTTGCAAGAACCACATTGCAGGCCCTGTAATGTAGGAGATAAGTTAACTCAACGTGTTCTCATCTGACCCGACACACTGAGCGCAGCGATTCACCAATCACAATCCTTCCTAATCAGTTTGCCAAAGCAGACCACGTCCCTGCACATGGTGCGAGTCAATAACAACACTGAAAAACAAGCAACAAATGAGAAAATCACCAAAAATAAAGACTTGGTGCCAAAATGGAAAACAGCAGCAATCGTCTGGAACTATGTCAGCTACAAAAAGGATGATACTGAAACAAACAGCTATGAAATCCTCCTGAGATTTTTTTTAATATAGCAATATATATAGCAGGGTTATAAAAAAAAATCGCAATGTCAGATTCCTCCAATATCGTGCAGTCCGACTTTCATATTTCCGGCACTTCTTAGTTTTTGTTTCTTAACAAGGGGACAGCGAAATTAGTATGTAAACTCATTAAAACCCTGAGAAGCAAAAGATGACGGAGACTTTTCCACAGTACTTTAGAGGCAACAGGTGGAGTCAACCAATAATGTAATTTCTGTTTTAGAAACCAAACAGCAACAAGATGTCAAGAATTGTGATGAATTACACCAGTTAACAGGAATGGTCTGTTTTGTTTTTCCTTTATGCAACATTTATGTACTTGATAATTACATGAAAACACTACTTCAGTGACAAAAGACACTGAGAACTGAATTGGCTCTTTGACTGATTTTGACCAAAGTGAGCAGCCTCTCACCGTCATGACGGACTCGGTGGTCCTTCGATCCAGAGACTTGGCTCTCCTCAGAGGAGGCAGAGTGGAGGGGAAGTCCAAACCCTGACCCGCATCGTGTCTCTGATCCTAAAGTACAAACACATTCTAGGTTAGTTTCATACTCATTTGTTGTAAAATAACAAAACAAATTGCAGCTTTAAAAGCCTTTTTGATGTTTGAGATCCAGCAGATGAGGGGGAACATTAATGGTTCATGTTGGACTTGGACTAATGTACTGATGAGAAATGTCATGACACTTGTGCCTTCTTTGTCAAACCCACATGTTTTCTGAGTGTGAATCAGCCGAGACGAGAACTGAACCAAAGAGAGTGAAAACAAAACAATGAGCTAATGGCGTCATGGTAACTTCAGCAGCTCTCAGAGTGAGTAATGTTAGTGTGTGTGCGCAGTACAGCGCATATGAGCATTGGCATGTTTATCTGCATGTGCTCTGTATGATCAGAGTGCGGGGTCTTGGTTTGTGAGAGGGCTAGGGTGGGAAAGGGAAGCGTAATCACCAGGGGAATCCCACCACAGAGTGGAAACTGGAAATGAATACAGCACATGCTGCTGACCTTTGACCCCCAACCAAAACAAAGGCAGGACAGAGAGAAGGAGAGAGGGCGAGGGTGAAGGGAAAACACTGAGTAGAGGGGGGAGGGAACGACAGGTTGAGTTCACATCTGTTCCAAAACACTGTTTACAAGTGGGGTTTTTTTTCCACCCTATCTATCTATTGTAAGCAGCTGCATAATGTTGGCACCGTCAGCCTGAACACACACGCGCGCACACACACACAGTGCACTTTTACCTCTCTGTGGAAGCGTCTGTGTTCACTTCGGCCTTGTCTGACTCCACTCCTTCCAGATTCTTCTACCTCCATTTTCTCCGGGTTCTCTAGTTCCAAGGCTTCCAGCTTCTCAATCACACCGGAGCGACTGGAAAGCAACACACACACGTTCACTAAAAATAAAATCTCTATCACTCAGCCTCAATTCTTTGCAAGACACACTACAGTCTCTGTGTGCCCCTGAAGTATTTCAGCAAAATAAAGCATTAATTGTGTTGCTTTTAGCTTCCATTATCAAGAACCATTCCCCAGTTCATGCAAGTATGTGGAAAATTTGAAGTAGTTTCAGCGTACAGTGTTACATTAGAGAGTTTTAAGAGGGTAAAAATGGAGCGATCTGTGAATAGGCCTGGCGCTGAAATAAAACCTCACCTCCAACATACAAATACATCACATGACTAAATATGACTTTCTATCAGGTTATGTTTTCATAACCTAACTGGTAGTAAAAAAAAAAAATAAAATCAGAATGTGCTAATTGAAACGATAATACAGAGCAGATTTTTGTTTTTACATTTCACAGTAAATTTACACTTAGCAATTAATAGGCATTCTATAATTTTATTTTTTATTCCTGTTCTGCTTTTCTTTGTATTTAGAATGTTTTTACAAGAAGCATATGAAAGCCTCATCAAACAGATTTGATGAAATTATACTATTGGTTAAAAGTCTTTGCTGCTTCTGTTTTACTCCGTTTTAAAATAGATAAAACATTAGTTGAAGTAAATATTATTCTTTCGTCTGCCTAAGTGCATATTATTTTTGGCGTTTTTACTGTGGACTGTTCTTGATAATTTTGGCAAGTTTTGTCCCAATAAAATATCCTTTTTCTAAACACTGAACCAGCTAAAAAAAAAAAAATCCTAGTGGGAACCCTGGACTACTAATAAAGATGTCTTTAATTTCATTGGAATGTAAATTATTTTGTTTTTTAAGTTTGTGTGAGTACTATTTAATACTGCTTAAATTTTTATTACTGCCACCGCCAGCTCCCTTACCAAACTATAAAGCTTTGATAAAAACTAGTGACTGTCATATAATCCTGATACTCCACAGAGCGCTTCCTTGTTTGACTACTGACAAGACTTTCAGCTGAAGACTCGGTTACACTGCAGAGTACAGATAATATTGGGTTCAAAAACAGTTCAGCAAACTACGTTAACAACAGGTAGATGAGTTGAGAGCACCGAAGCAGCAAACCGACACAACGTGCACCATTTCAACAAGTTCTGTAATTAGTCTTCGCTGGGCTTGAAAGTTTTGCAGGGTTGCTTCTCTGTATATTATTTTTAAGGCCATGGGCTGAAGTTCTAAAATGCCTTGAGATAATCATGCACTGTGATTGGTGCTACATAAATAAAACAGAATGAAGTTAGACAAGAGAACATCACAGTTACCTCAGGGTACAACTCATGATCTTAAGCATCTGCGATCAGAGACATCACTAATTAAATGTTAGCTGTGGCTTCAGTGGGATAAGGTTACAATCTAATTTTGGGTAAATGAAGCAAGAGAATCTACAACCAAAAGAGTTTCTCCTTTTCTTTGCCTTCTAAAAATATACTACATACTGGAAAAAAATCAAAATCGTACAAAGTGTATTTTTCTCACTTCTGGTCAAAATATTTCATCACACTTAAAATAAGGCAGAAACGCCTAATGACCAACTTTTTAGTGAGATATAACTTATTTTTAGACAACAGACCTTGAAAACCTCATTTCAAGAAATCTTACCAAGGCAATTTTCACTTGTTCCATTAGATTTTTTTTCCAGTGCATTGACAGATTTGGAGTGAAGTTTTAATGAAATCGTTGCCATTGTGTGCTTGAATGCTTGAACTTCAGATGATCCAAGAGCTAAATTACACACGCCGACCATTTATCATAAGCCGTTTCTTCAGAAGGTCTTCCACATAAACTGAACACTAGATAAACAGCCTAAAAAAAGACTCTAGTGTCCATCTGTAACCTTCCTCAAACTGTGACACAGTACACCGCACACTGTGACACACCCCCACACAGGCCTTTTGTTCGAGGACAGAGGAATCTGCATCGTGGGGAGGAAGCGGCTGAGAGCCAGTGGGAAATATTATATGACTCTTTAGCCTAAATGCTGCCCTTATTTGGGGACTGTTGAGCAAAAATTATTCTCCTTAAAAGGGAACAGAGGAGAAAGGAATAGGACAAGGACAGTCTGGGAGAGAAAGCAGACTGTGTGAAGGGTTCTGACTGAAGCGGAGTCCCACATGGGATGGTATGGACCCATCCTGGTGTTAAAGATGGACCCACAGGTACACAGTATTTGAACTCAAGGGAGTGAATATCTTATACACTGGGCGGAAATGAGCAGAATTTACTCCATGATAGTTATTTCACAGATGTGTTATGTTCACATAGCATCACATAGCAGTGAGTGGTTCTAGTATCTGGAAGCTGAAGCCAACACTAATCTGTTATTAACACTGGTTACAGGGTTCATGCACATTTTTCAAGGTCAAATTCAAGAACTTTTCCACTCATTTTAAGGGTCATTTTCCAAATTTTCCAGCACAGCATCTTATCACTGGTGGAACATACAATCCTGATTATTTTTGTCACTTTTTTTTATTATTTTTATCACAATGATATACATTGTAATATGCTAGAAACATTTAAAATTATGTTTCATAATAGCAAAAACTTTAGAAAGGAAGGCACTTGGCATTCTTCTGGATAATCAAGCCAAAGATTATGATGAAAATGCACCTTGACCTGACCTTCCTGACCTGATTCTTATCTCTTTTTTGACATAAGGTTTTATTTTTCAAAATGTATCACTTATCTGTAAGTAGCTTTGGTTTGGCATCTATCGTAGCAAAGTTAATAACAAAAAATAAATCAATCACATAATCACATATAACTGCAAACACTTGCAAGCACTTCTACTCAAATTCAATCATTTTCAAGGACTCCAAGCACCCATACAAACCCTGGGGTTATATCTGTATGTGATCTGGTCTTTCACACTAATATCTTTAATACTGACAAGCTCACAAGGAACTATATAATAAAGAAAAAGAAAAAAAACCCATTATGGAGATAATAGTATTGCAAATATGTGAACAATTCCAACTTGTATTTGTTAGTGATTAAAGGCACGCTTAACCTTCTGCTGCTGTAATCCTTCGTCTGACAGCATTTAATCATTGCTGTGTGAACAGAAACGCCACTGGTAAAACGTCTGTCATGACTTGTTCTTAAAAGTGACTCAGGCTCTCATTAAGGTGTGACACTGTCATGCTTAATTTCCATTAGATTTAGGTAATGAGGTGTATGTCATGCCGATACAAACAAGCTGCAGTGCACTAGTAAACAGTTTATGGGGCAGTATGTGGGCACTCCTCCTTTCCTCTCCTTTTCCTCTCAGGCCTGGCAGGGATGGAGCAGGAAGCTGCCTGTGGGAGGAAAGACATGACCTCCCCTCTTAGCAGACTCCCACCACCTCACCCACTCAGTTTGCTAGAAATGTCGCCTTCTCGAGTGTGCGTTTTTTTGTGTGTGTTGGACCTGTGACCTCATGAAGAGCACCAAGGGCTGAGAGGCAGATTACTGAATGGAAAATACAGAGGCTGTGTGTTTATACAGTCTGTGCTTACACTGAGTATGGGTACTGATAAAAAAAAAGAACAAAAACTGGCAGGGAGAGGTGATTGTTAAGAACCAGGAACACACATACACAAGAATGATGCCTTCGTCCATCTTCATCTTCTATTAAAATATATCAAAACCTTTCTTAGTATGTGCGTCACAAGATAGTGTGAGTGCTGGTGTACATGCCTTTAAAAGGATAAACGAGGCTCAAGTATTTCCAGATCTCAGTGTGTGAGAGTTCACATTCCAAGAAAAGCAATCCACTAACCTGGTTCATCACGCTAAATCACCAGCTGATTAAATCCGTCATCTGTCACCTCATCAGGCTAAGTCACTTCCTCTAAAGGCTGAGGGTGTTGAACTATACTTCCTGCTTCATTCAAGTATACAGGTTGTTTTCACATAGAAATCAGAATCTGTATATAATAGACCTGGGTTTAAAAAAAAAAAAAAAAAAAGTAATATGTTCCAGTAATGCATACTTTAAAGGTTCAGTGTGTGAAATCTGATGGGAGAAAGCTCTTTATTGATGATGGCCCACTACATTTATGTGTTTAAACTCCAATTGAAGGTGATGTCACACGATTATAGCTGTAGGGTTAAAGAGAGGTGTTTAAGAGGTGCTGAAGAACTTGGGAATTTTTTGTAGAAACACAAACCCAACTACTTTACACAGAAAACAGTGGACACGTATATAAGGAATGGACATGATTGTTAGCTTGGTAACAGAGTTCAGTTAAGTCAACAAACGATGAGCTCCATGTGCAAAACAGACTAACAGATTTCACATGAGCACACAAGCATGCACAGATGTTCTGTATTGCAATTTTAATAACACTAAAATATGTATTTCGCTGTGTTTTGGGCATTTCTGAGCGTAAATATTTTAGCAGTAGGTCTGTGCCTCAAGCTAATAACACTATACTACATGATGTGTAATCAGAGCTATATAAAAAGTATGATATATTATTATATTGTATTTTGTTCTGACCCAGATCTCTTGGCCAAGCAGGAGGCAGCATGTGCTTCAGTTGCATTCAGAACCTTTCCTTACATTTACACAAAAGTATGGCCACATACATTTGTGGTTTACAACATAACCAATGTGAAATAAACTGCTTACTTAGCCCTAGTTCACTAAGTGGAGAGGAGTTTTATTTATGTTTGCAAAGATACACAAACTTACAAAAGTTTGCTTCAGCTACATCTGAAGCAATGCTACTCTTGATGGCATTTAGTTTTCTCTCTTTGGAAATGAAATACGGAACTGAAGAACCACAATTGCAACTTTAATGGATAAAAGTTGAATCCTTATGATGAGATATGATAAGACTGAGAAGGTGGATGTTAGTTCTCCGACACTGTTCTAGTGGGATGCATGGACGAATGGACATGAAAGGAGCAGACACTGACCTCCTCTCGGGGCTGAGGACGGCCTCCCTCTCCTGTCTGTCAGGGCTCCTGAAGCGGCCCCTCTTCTCAGCTTTCCTAGCCTCAGCCTCCTGCCGCCTGGACCTCTGTGTGTCATGATGGCTGTGTGAGTAGCTTCCCCTCTGGTTTGCTGGGTGGCTGTCGGTGCTGGTCACCGTGCTGCCGCTGGCGTCGGAGTCGAGTGAGCTGACGGAGCCACTTATGTGGGAGCCGTTGGAGAGCAAGGAGCTGCCGGAGGGGAACGGATCACTAGGAGCTGGGGAGAGGCAGCGTGGGATGCCGCCCAGGCTGGAACAAGAGCCCGTTGGGGAGAGCAGGTCAGTGGGGGGCTGGGGTGCAGACCCATGCAGCACCAGGCTGCCTCGGTCCACCTCATCACCATTAACTGATCCTATGTCAGAACCCTGGCCCACAGATGCACAGTCACCTAGAGAAGATTCAGCAGAACAGTTTAAGTAAAAAGGTATGGTACAAAAACATCTGTGTTAGTTTTGCCAATTATTACGTGTTTTATGGATAAGTTGCAGTCCTGCAGTCATTTTGATTAGGAATATTCTTAAATGAGTGAAATGCAAGTATGCTGAACTTTGTTTTAACAGTAACGGTCTGAACAGGGATGGGATTCCAAAATAGCCTTGGCTAGAAACTTGACATCTGCATGACATCTGTTTCATATTTTATATGAAATTATATCTAATGTATTTGACTCTGCTCAATAAACATCTAAATAATGGTACACCTATTTGGTGCTGATCTGATTTTCTAAATTAGGGCATGGAGAGAAAAGCATATATCACTACACAGGTCTGCTGGCACATGATGGCAACATGAAGCACCAATCTCAATTTTACAATTTAGACTGAAAATAAACTGGAATTAACTGTATTAATCCAATACACTATCAGCTATTATCCAAATGCTGAGGAGAGACAATTCAATGCTTCCCTTCACATGGGCTATATTTGATCATCATTTATGCCAAGAAACAAGACAATTCTGTAAAAACACATCATAATAAGACTCCAGGAAAAGAAACAGGATATATTTTCCCGAACCACAGTAGAATGACTATACAGACGTATAGGTCCTCCTTACCTGCAGGGGGCACTGGTGATCCCGGGGGCAGGTCAGCAGCAGACCACACTGCAGCCCCCTCTGCCTCTCTCTGGTTCAGCTCTTCCTGCCATATGATAGAACTGGAATCTGGAACCTTCTCGGCCTCTGGGATTCCAGAGCCAGTCACTGCTACCTTAGCTGGACCTGGTTCCTGGAAACACAGTAGACAACGTCAGAAACACTTGGATAATAATAACAGACCCAAGGACAAAAACAGGAGAGTTTGTAAAAAGTAGAAGATAAGGACAGTTACCTGTGAGGTGGCGGGCTCCACTTTGCGTTTCTTCTTCTGGTTCTGTTTATTAGTGCGTGGGTATATCACCAGCTGCTCACTCCACCTAAGGGACAGTCAGACATGAGCATTTCAGATATGTACACATACCATCTAAACACCACACCTAATGCTAAAATTAAACCAAACTGGTCATATGTGACCAATGTAAATATCAAAACAAAGTATTGTACTTTTTAATTGACTACATTTGTCTGACAATTATTTTAAGCTTTTCAAATTACAATTCTGATGCAAATGTTTGTAAAGCTCATGAAATACTCTGCAATGTGTTACTGTAGATTAAAATGGACACAGAAATAGAGCTGAAATGCTTTATTAGAATTAGAGGAATTAGTTTTGAACAAGATATAATGGTTTATCAAATATGTAGATAGTCATTTTTAATTTAAAAAAAACAAAACTTCCATAGTTCCACTTGCTGTTTATCCTTTGGGCATCTTGACTTCTTATCAGAAGTGATGGTGCCACTGTTGTGGTGATGGAATAAGGAGCTACTGAAGCCACATTGCTTCCAATACAGGGCTGTAATGTCAACAGGTTTTGGCTTCTTACCGAGTCTATCCATCAAGACTCTTTATGAGGTGTATTCTCATGTGTAAGCTTCATTACATGTTGGCTAAAAGCACTCAGAAGAAAAACATGTCATAATATTGTATGCGTGGACTTGTTCCAACCTTCCATCTATTTGTTTTTGTCTCGTATAAATGTCACAAACTCTTCCAAGAGGACAGGCTTGGATTATAATGTGTAGCTACGCTGAAATTTGAACTTCAACTTGAACTCAGGAGAACTGTACAGCTCCTCAGTGACTTCACCCACTGCATGGTTTTAGAAAGTGTTAAAAAGTCATCAACCGACTGGGGAGGGTGTGGATGTGTGTGATGGGGATGTTGTCTACACAGAGAACTGCAAAACGTTTTTTACAGAACCACATGAGGGTCTGAAAGGTTTAGGTCGGGGTTTTTTTTGCACTGCTTTCCACACAAAAACTCATGTTCGTGTAGGCTATATTTAAACAGTCTCACCACTTTACCTTTCCACAAGACAAGCACATAATGACTATATGGATACAATACTCAGTTATTATAATAATAGGCGACTCCACACCCATTGATGATCTCTTTATTCTCCCCTCTGATGAAGTACTCCTGGTCGGGGGTGATGATGCACAGTGAGTTCTTCTGTCCCGTCTTGGGCTCGGCATCGATGACGTCTGTACAGAGGTTCATGTTCACGGTGCCCTGAGGCAGCGTGCTTGGCTGAGGGAGAGAAAAACATGACACGTTACTTAAGAAATAAACAGAAACTGGAACAAACGCAGCAAATAAATGGCAACCGAATGCAAACTATTAGCAGTGGAAAATTTCAAAGAGATGCTTGAGTCACTGCTTTCCGTCCATGTTAATGCACTGGGTCGTTTCCATATTGGACGAGTGACTGCGCGACTAAACACTGATATCATTGGGCTCACATTTCAAATAGTTCTGAACTCAAACAGAAGATATGAAGGAAAACATGGCTCAGGGCTGCACAATGTTTCACGAGTCTGCTTCAATTCTTCGTCTGCTTTTGTTTTGTTTTTTTTCCTCTCTCTCGAAGCAGACCTCACTGAACGTGTACTGTATGGACACCAGGTTGTTATCACCAGGTTGACATGGCAACGAGGCGAATCCTTTCAGCCCTGACGAAGTGAAAAGAACAGATGACAGTAGTGGGATGGTGCACTAAAGCTGCTTTGTGTGTGTGAACTTCTGTGATCAGTGAAGACCAGAGGGCTGCTTTGTATACTTTTTAGACATCCTGACATTGTAAATTCCTACAAAAAAAAAAAGATTGATTCAAGCACCAATGTAAAGCCTCCTCTGCAGTCTTGTGAACTTCATAACTTATTGACTTGTTAACATCAGAGTGAAGAAATCTGCTCGACTTCCTGTCAAAGCTTCTCTGCATCTGCTGCTTTCTTATCAAGCTCTGCTGCTGCCACAGATGTGAAACAGGTGCTGCGTCTCCTTCCAGCTCCTTTTAAGGCCACTGAACGCAGATCCAGCTTTATTAAGATCTGTCTGTAAAACCCCGGGGGCTGCCAAATATGGCAATTACACCGCGTCGCACTTTAGAACTCAAGACTCTACAGAAGAATTTGCTCCATTAGTGAGAAAAGGATCAAGATGGAGAATAAGTAGCAGAGGCTGACAGTGTGGAAGCTAAGGAGAAGCTGTGTGTGTGGTAGAAGCCCAG
Source organism: Siphamia roseigaster (assembly GCA_029814505.1). Classification (NCBI taxonomy): domain Eukaryota; kingdom Metazoa; phylum Chordata; class Actinopteri; order Kurtiformes; family Apogonidae; genus Siphamia; species Siphamia roseigaster. The sequence goes on from JAPTYR010000012.1 coordinate 24,718,408, forward strand.
GAAGACTTGGAGAGTTGGACTTTGTGCAGTTAAAAGTTGAGACTTTTGACTCCTGCAGCAAAGGACATATGACACACGTGATACAAAGGAGCAGCACTTTTTCTTATTATGGAGGACTATACTTTAACTCTGAAATGACTTCAAGTATGTAAAAAAAAAACAAAAACAAAAAAAAAAAAAAAACAACCAACAACATCATTCAGTTTCTCCATTGCAATAATTGTGATTGGGAAAAACAATTTCCAGCAAATCCCCAATAATAGAGGGTTCTTTGTCAGAATACAAAGAAGTGGTTCAAGACTGAGGCTCAGCCCCAAACGAACCCTTAACCCTTAACGACCTACAATTATTTCTTGTAGTGATATCCAAATAATTTTTTTTCTCTATAGCTAAATTTTCACTATTTATTCTTTTATCCTCGGCATTGTTTGATGAAAAAAAGAAAATGTTTTCCAAGATTTGGTGATCGTGTAGACAAAAGCTGCAAGTAAATTCAAAAATTGCTGTATCAAAACAGAGAAAACCAAAGAAAAACTGACTTTTCCAACAAAATCTATCATTAACTGAACCACTGTCATTTTTCAAACTTTAAGACATTTATTGGTGAATCAATTTTTGAATGACAGTGTTTCCACATTCGCTACAGACCCTCTGAATGTACAAATGGGTCATAACTGATGACGTTGAAAAGCCGAGCAGACTTTCCCCTAGTTTTGCATCCTTGGGGGGGAATACATCAATACATTGTTCATTTTTGTTCATTCTGTTATAATAAGGTCCTATTAAGTCAGTATAATTGTGGTTTTTAATCAGTACAATTCTTTGTTAATTATTTAAAACCTATTCTGTTTCTCTCCCTCACACGGTCTTGTGGGGGGGCTTGCATGATGTGCTGTTGGGAGACAGGGTACGCACCCCCCAATACAATTAGAGAAACACTGCAGAGAGAATGCATTTTAGCTGAATTATTTACATGTACATACTAATGGGTTTAGAGGATCAAAAGTTATTAAATATTTTAAAATCTGTATATATTTTTAGCTGCTGGTGACAGTTTAGGTCCTTGAGAGTTTAACAGCTCTATAGCCCAAGGTCTACCTAAAAAAATATTTTTAAGCAATACACATCGCCTGAAAAAGAAACCCATGCTCCTATTTGTTAGACTACTGCAGGCCTTTCACCACCTAAAATCACATTTCTCCTGTCAGCTGTAGTTGATATATCTACATCCGTCACCAGTTTGTTACACAAACGGTATCATTGAAGAAAATTGGTGACAACATATGCAAATTCACCTCGGACTTTAATCTGCCATCTTCAAGATATGGGTCAACACAGCAATTTTGTATAAATTTACTTTAATTTTTGTGATACCTAATTTTAAGGCAAACACACCTAATTATTTTTCCATTTCACTCCACATGAGTGAATGGAAGTTTTTCTTGACTTTAACCACTGACCAACAGTGGAAAAAATTTATTCATCTTCAGTCATTGTCATCAGGAATTCATTCATTTAACAAATCAGGACAATATATCCAAAATTGTTGTTACTAGACTGCAAACAAAATATAACCCTATTAAAAACAACCTAGTGCGACAAAAGTAATCATCAGCAGAGCCCTCAAATTCCTGGGGACTCAACCCAAAGGATCAATAAAGTTCTATCTAGCCAGTACTTGTTTTGAGCTGCTTCATGTCTTCTTACCGTTCTGTGTTCGTTTCAGTGCCCAGATTTGGCAAACAGAAATCCTACTTTACACAGTCTACAAAATGTTAAAACAACAAGAGGCAGGAAGGAGTGAGGAAGAGTTGCTGTATTTGCATTATGGGTAACATAGGATTTAACTTGTTCTGTGCTTGATTTGTAATAGAATTAGATTTGCAATAAGCTAGCCGCGGCTTTGTTTCAACTCCACACAACTGCAATGCTCTCTGCATCCATGTTGTGTAAGTGCAAACATGAAAACCCAGCCAGTTCTGCCTGAAGGTGAGATTTGTGCGCTATTAGCTGCTGTTAGGTGGAGCCTGGGTTTCTAAGGCCCTGTTGATCCTGACCCTGTGAGCATAAAAGCTACTTGTTGCTTGGAAACTGCCCACTGCCACTGGCACCAAAACAAAGGTGGCATTTCTGCCAAGGCTACCATTGAAAGCCAAATGAATTGTCAGGGGTTTGATTTCTACACAACTAGTCCAATTCCATATCCTCCGATTGTGTCTGCCTTCCATGGGGAGCACTATTTTTAGCTTAGCTCTGGGATATTATTAAAACTAACAACTTTCTCACAGACTCCTCTTCAGACTTAAGGTTCTCTGACTGACATGACACAAGAGGCTATAAAGCACTGAACTAAATAGAGACGATACAAGCCACAGGGGACTAACAACTAAAGAAGGGAAGTATCTACAAGGTAATTACTACATACTAAAACCTTTATTTTTTATTACAGTCCATGCCCAATAGTAAACTTTCCAAAAAACTATAAAAAATACAGCAAGTGAACCAGTTTTAAATGGAGCCAAAGGCATGTCCCGTCAGACTGCCACAGTGGGCTCTTGGGGGGTGAGACTGCTGTTTTATAAGCTACATGTGCTTGAATATGGTAATCTCCATCCAAACTGGATCTGCTCAGACTCTAACCTTACCAGTGGTAGGATGTTGGAAGAAAATACTGCCAGAAAAATCATAAAATCCATCGCCAAACATATGGATAATTTTCTAAATGATGTGCTGAACATGGTGTGTTTGACGGAGTGAACAAAGCTACTGCATCACCTCCTACTGATACATGGACTTACATTTTGGAGAGTTTTAGTTGTCATAATAGTTTTTTGAGCCAATTGTGACTACTTCAGTTATTTTATTTGGGCATGTAAATGGCTTTAAGGACAACTGAAGGGTGAAAGTCGTCATGCTAATGCCCACTTAGTGAAAACACTGACCATGCTACTAACATGCACTGGTATACTCAAACACCAAGTAATTTTAGCTGCGAGATAGTCGTCACTACTATTACAATAAGGTCAACTTCATGTAACGTATTAATTAGGCACACTAACAATGACATAAAGAAGCAAATTTTAGCAAATGTAGCTAAGTTACACACATGAGCCAAGTAACATGATTAAGTATCTGTAATTTTTATTCATGCAGCAGAATCATATTAGCATAACTTCTTGCACATTTGTGTGTTGGGCCACAGATATATTTGTTTCTAAGAAAGCATGTGTGTGTGCATGATGGACTTGATATCCTCCCTCTATTTAGATTGTGTCTTCTTACACAGGGCATGGGCAGTTGATTTTGTTGAAACTGTTGAAGGTGTTTAACTAAATACTCCAAGTGCAAATATATTCCTCTCTTTCTTGAGTGTGTTTGATCATGCAAAATGAAGCACATTTAACATAGATTAAAAATGAATGACATTTAATAGTGATTAATCCTAATTAATCAACAGCAACCCTCTGATTGAAAAGTTTAGTAATCATTTGACAGTACTATTTACCACTAGTATGATGGACAGCTCAACTGTGTTTCCCCGATTGTCAATGCTCAATTTAAGGGATTTCTTTCTTTTTTTTTTAAGTAACTCAACGACTATATCATACCGTTTTGGTAGTTGAATACATCCAAGTCCTCCAGTATGACACAAAAGGAAAATATGAACAATTATCACAAGACATTAGGTAGTCTGTGCAAGCACATGGATAAAAAGCAAGTATAATTTTCTGCTGTGGAAGTGGGGATTTACAATGGTGTACTATGGAGACTGATGTACTTCTGATGCTGCCTTTCTATGGATCTGCTGGTTTGGACACATTTTTCATTTTTTTAGCTGCTAAGAATGACCACTTCTACAGGCCAGGAGCTGCTCTGGAGTAAAGAGTTCCCCTCCTTCAGTCTGTTCTCATGGTCATTGACCCTTTGACCTTAAAGCTTTCAGGGTGGTCCCTCTTTTTCCATTCCTCTCCAAGAATCTCTTTCTATTACTTCCTGCCTCGCTGTCTGTGCAGTTTTCCTCACAATTTGATTAGCCTTCTCTATAACAGTGATGTTCTCACTCGACTATACCACTAACTATCAGATGCATTAGCGCTGCCAGCATCAGCAGATCTTGGTGCTTGCTGTGGCTGGCTGTGTGTGGAATGTCTGGGTCTGGGGCATATCTGACGTTTCCTCTGTGGTTTTCAGGGGTTTGAGCTCCCTTTCTCTGGCTCTGTGGTCCCAGGACTGCGAGCTCACTGCAGTTCACCAAATAAGGGCATTTAGACAGGAGCGCATCTTTCCCCCTGCTCGTGGTGAAAATAGTTGAGCTTTAAGAGGCCGCTGTTTCAGATAGCACCCTGCTGTCTACTGGGGGAAAGTAGCAGACGATGTCATCACTGCCTGGATCCAGTTCACAAAGACGAATTAGATATTTAAGGCATCAGTGTGTGAAAATGAACCATCTTTTGATGTTTTAGACTTCATCTTTTTTTACAAACAAGTATTTGCTTTGGAAAGTCTAAACAGAGGGGAAAGGATAAATGTCATCGCACTGACGAACTCAAACGATGACTGAACTAACTGAATTTACTGAAAAACACATAAAAGAAAATGATCAACCCTATCAGAAACTGACAAAAACAGACCTCTATAAACTAGCCTGGATTCATCTTGGCCAGTTCTGATCATGTCAGATAAAGCAAATGTTTCACTGATCTTGTTTGAAAACTGCTGCCATTAAATATAAACTCAGACAAAACATTTCAAGTTCTTATTTCTCACATTAATTACAATTCATACCCAAAAAAGTGATGTATTTTGGGGAAAAACACCAGAAGGAGGCTGACAACATCAGGAGCATTTTGATTTTCAGCAGTTTGGTACTATTTCATAACGACACAAGAAAGCGACAGCAAATAACATTAGGTTTAGAAGTCCCTTATCGTACCAACACCAAAAATGAAAATATTTGGAAAAAGAATTGATTCTATACATATAAAACCAAAAGAAAGAGGAGAAAATATGCAGAAGTATAACTTTAAAGTTGCCATTACTCAAATTAAATTTTGTTCTTATCTGCTCAGAATCCTTTTGATAGAGAGAGAGAGAGAGCTAGATAGATAGAGTGCAAGATGCCACTCCACTGTCTAACCCATGGATCAGTATGGTGTGGAATAATGACCAGACAAGGGTTTAACAGTTAAGTCGACCTTCACAAAACTCTCTTAAGTTTTTTTTTACCCCATTACATTTACAAATTGCTCACTCATTCCAATTTTCTCCAACCTGTTCCTAGTTTACCTGATAAATACATTTTATATTTTAATGACACAAATTAGGTCTGTGTGACATGGTGCATATAAAGTATTATTAACACTGCACTCTTCGGTAGATATTGTTCATTTAGTGCAACAAATTGCACTCTTAGGGTGCATTCACACTAGCACTGGTTAGTACGCTTTAATCGAACTCTCGTTCTTTTGCCCAGAAAGTCCGGTTCGTTTGGGCAGGTGTGAATGCGCAATCGAACTCTGA